>LPNX010172840.1:16485-72247 GCA_001517045.1 Pseudotsuga menziesii
AATTATGCATTGACCTTTATTGATGATTTTTCCAGGTATTGTTGGGTTCACTTCATGAAACACAAGTCTGAAGTTTTTGGCCTATTCAAAGTCTTTAAGGATTTGGTTGAAAACCAGTGTGGAAGGAAACTCGAGGTCCTCAGATTTGACAATGGTGGTGAGTATGTCAAGTCTAAGTTTATTAAATATTGTGCAGATGTAGGTATTCAGATGCATCATTCTATCCCTTACACACCACAACAAAATGGTGTTGCTGAGAGGAAGAACAGATCACTGAAGGAGATGGCAACATGCATGATGGAGGCCAAAACTTTGCCACCAAATTACTGGGACGAAGCTATCAACTGTGCAGCCTATATCCAGGATAGGGTGCCTCACAAACAGCTTGATGGCATGACTCCCTTTGAAGCATGGAGTGGGCACAAGCCAGATGTGACCCATTTCAGGATTTTTGGCTCAAAGGCATGGGCTAGAATCCCGACAGAGAAGAGGAAGGCTTTGCAGCCCCAAAGCCAAGAGTGTCTTTTTGTTGGATACTCTAAATATTCAAAAGGGTACAAGTTGATAAATTTGAGCACAAACAAAGCCTTCATTGAAAGGTGTGTTCAGTTTGAAGAAGAACCCCTTGCAGAAGTGGAAGTTGGTGAAGCCTCTTCACCACCTGAACCTCAAGAAGTAAGTAAAGAGTTTGTTGAACATGATGATTCTGATTTGTATGATGGAGATGATTTTATGCAGACCCAAATAGCCCCACAAGGCCTAAATGGGCAGCCAAGACACTACATGCAGCAGGAGAGCTAGCTGGGGATCCCAATGATCCAAGGAGGACTAGATCTCAATTTGAGAGTGGTCTGTGCATGAAGGATCCTATGTTTTCTGAAAAATGCTATTTGATGGTGGAGTCTGATCCTCAAACATATGAAGAAGCAGTAGCAGATCCAAGATGGCAAGCTTCCATGAAGGAGGAGTTCAGCTCACTCCAGAAGAGCAACACATGGGAGCTAGTGGATCTTCCTCCAGGAAGAAAGTTAGTCCAGTGTAAGTGGGTCTATAAGACCAAGTTTGCTGCTGATGGTTCACCACTAAAGTACAAGGCTAGATTGGTATCTAAAGGCTACTCACAGGTTCATGGCATCGATTACAATGAGACCTTTTCCCCAGTGGCAAAGATGGATTCCATCAGGCTAGCTCTAGCCATTGCAGCCTCAAGGAAATGGGAGGTACATCACATGGATGTAAAGTGTGCCTTCCTGAATGGAGATCTCACTGAGGAGATATATATGCAGCAGCCTCAAGGTTTTTCTACTAACCCTTCTCTTGTGTGCAGGTTGAGAAAGTCATTGTATGGGCTAAAGCAAGCCCCCAGGGCTTGGTATGCCAAGATAGATAGCTTCTTGCTATCTCTGAATTTTGTTCGGTGCAAACCAGATCCAAATGTCTATTTGAAGTCTGTTAATGGTTCATTAATGATCATTGTGTTATATGTTGATGACCTCCTCATTACAAGAAGCTCACAGGCTGAGATTGCTTCCTTAAAAGGAGCTATGAACCAAGCCTTCTCCATGACAGATTTGGGGCTCTTAAGTCAATTTCTGGGGCTTGATATTGCTCAAACCAAAGCTGGAATAAAGGTGCACTAGTCCAAGTATGCCTTGTATTTTCTGATCAAATTCAGAATGCAAGACTGCAAAGCAAGAAAAACTCCTTTCCTTTCAGGAGTGAAGCTGGAGGAAGATGATTCTCCACCGATGGTAAACAATACACTGTATAGGCAATTGATTGGATGTTTATTGTATCTGACACATACTCAAAATAATATTTGTTATGTAGTAAGTGTGGCTTCTAGATTCATGGATCAGCCTCATGAGATCCATTGGAAAGCAGCCAAAAAGATCCTTAACTTTGTTCAGGGAACAAGGACACATGGGATCCTCTATAAGGCAAAATCTGATCTTGATTTGATTGGATTTACTGACAGTGATTGGGCAGGTCATAGCACAGACAGAAAGTCCACTTCAGGATATGTGTTCATGCTTGCAGAAGAGCCAATCAGCTGGTCAAGCAAGAAACAGAATGCCATTGCACTCTCATCTACAGAAGCTGAGTACAGAGGAGTTGTTAATGCAACAACTTAGTGTTTATGGTTGTAGGGTTTACTTGGAGAGTGTGGTTTTGAACATGAGTACTCAACTACCATCTACTGTGATAACCAGAGTACCATTTGAATCTGTAAAGATCCATTTCAGAAGCAGAGAACCAGACACATTGAGATTCACATGCACTACATCAGAGAGCTTGTGCATGATGGCACCATTCACCTACTCTTCTGTTCATCTTCAGAACAAGTAGCTAATATCTTCACCAAAGAATTTTGTGAGAAGACCTTCAGCAATCTCAAATCACTGCTGGGGATTGCTGATCATGCTATGAAAGCATGAGTGGAGACAAGATTCTACAATTTTGTTTTACAGTCCATGTTTAAGGGAGGATTTTCCCAAGTTGGTTTTGCCTCTTTCCTTGTTTATTTGGACATGCAGTATGTAAAGGGTGACTAAGCATTGTTTCTAGGCCCTATATTTTTGATTTATTACTCATAAAGTCAGGCTTAAGGGGGGGTTTTAGAATAATCAACCCATAGTTTACTCACTTAGACATTAATTCATTTATTTTTGTCTTATTTTCCTAGTTCATGTGTCCCACCTTGTGCAAGTTGCTAATTGCCTATCCATAGAGGTCAAACTTGACATATCTGACACATGTAGTGCTTGGGAAAGCCTTAGGAATCAAGTCTACTTTATTCCTGGCCTCCTAGGAGCCTATCTTCTTTTTCTTCTTTATTGCCTACTTTTTCAGTGTTTTAAGGCACATGGGAAAGCTAGACTAGGTGAGGTGAACTTGTTTTTTGTCCTACACATCCTCCTCTCTTTTCTCCATGCAAAAGCATGTATGAGCTTCCATTCCACCACTATTTAGCTTGCCTATGCCTTTTTGCCAATTCCTGAGCTCCATGACATATTTGGGATCCAGCTTTTACACTTATGGGGGATTTGCTTATTTTTGGTAAGCCTGCTTTATGCTAGATTTGGATGCTTCCTCATGCATTCGATTTCTTCATGTATTATATTTATTCAGTATCCTATGATATTATAGGGTTGGCTATTGTACACTCAGTTAATATAATTTTGTGTTACAGCTCCATATTCAGTCTCCATTGTTAGCAATTTTGCATGATCAATTGATAATTGTTGTGGGTAAAATTAATCTACTGCTGGCCTGAATTTCTACATCACTGTTAGATTTTTGTTGAAGATTGAATCAGGGTTTTAGTTCTATGTGCTGCCGTTGTTTCGAGGATGAAACGAACTATTTTAATTGCAGCATAACTTCAAAGTCTCCCAAGCACTTAATGCTTTTATGATTTTTTCGTGTTTCGATGATTTGTGAGTCGGGGCACTAGTCCTCTTTGTAGCCACCGTTTTGAAGGATAAATAACAAACGTCCCGATGGTTTAAGGTTTACCCGCGTTGATTTCATGTTTTATTGGTTTTGTTCATTTCGCTATTGGAATTATGTTGGAATTTGATCGAGGGATTAGGCTGTGGCTTTCCCGATTGATGATGGTTTCTTGTTGCAGAATTCGTAGCCTATTTTAATCCCGCCGTTGCGGCTCCAGAGCGGACTAACCATCCGATGTGGTTGTTCTATTTTTTACCGATGTTTGATTTTCGCCGATTGTTTTCTTTCATTACAGAACCCATAATATGTGTGTCGCTCGTCGTTGCGGCTCCTTAGCGGGCTAATCGCCCGATCTTAGTTTCCCACTGGTAGGGTGTTCTCACCTTAGGCGACAGATTTCTTGGTTTTGATCAGTTTTGAGGTTTTTCGCGTTGAAAACGCAGTCCCGGGTTTTTACTGTTGATGCTCATTTTTATTGGTAGTATGATTTACATTCATTTAAAGTGGTCTGGATTAATGATGTGTTTTCTTGTTGATTGCAGATAGACATGGGATATTTTCTCAAATCCAGTTGATGATTACTGCTGCAAAGAAGACATAGTTAGAGGACAACTCAAAAGTAAGTTGACTGAAGAAAGAAGCAACTAAAGCCTGAAGAGGTAGAGATGTTGCTCAAAGTAAAGAAGATAGCCAAGGTTTGAGATCCATTGGATCTCGAAAGGAACAATGGTTAACTGAGCCTAATTATTAAGAACAGAGTCCCAGGCTCGAGGAATTTGTCAGCTACCAAGTCGGTTACCTTTTATGGAGTTCCTATAAATCTTAATCTTCGTTTGAAATGTAATGTTCATATGAATCGTGAACACTTACAAAAGACAAATTGTGAGATTAAACGAGTGGGGGAAGTCCAAAAGTCACTAAGTGGCAGTCCAAGAGTTGGATGGTAGCATAAGTATATGACAGTTAGATAGAGAGAAGGAATTTTTCCCAGTTAGACTTGTGATAACATGTTGTAAGAGGAACTATTTCGTTTTGCAATAATATAACTACAATTTTGCCTATTGGAGAAAGCTTTGGTGGAATGTTCAAATGCTGTGCAATGGATGATGTTGAAGGGGAACTATTTCATTTTCAGATTTTATTCATTAGCTGTGAGATCATTCTAACTTGTTGAACCTGTGTTCTTGTATGAATGTTCTCTAGTTTATTTTATGATAATTTCCACTATGAGTAATGAATGTTTTCACAAACAATGAGATATCTTATTGTTCATCTATCTATTCATGTTTATGTGTTTTGAATTAAAGAACAACTACCTATGATTTCTTTTAATGCATGAACAATAATACGTTACTCTTTAAATGATAATCTCACTCCCTAGGGACAGCTTAGTTAGTTTTATTTCCTGCTGTGTGTGGTTCAGATGTGAGAGAGTCTAAGATGAGAGGTAAGAGCCTGCGCATCACATTGTGACCGCTCCTCGTATTATTTATCAATCTGCATTTTAGATAGGCACTTGTATATCATACTTAAAGTTAAAAACACAAAAATATATACAATGGACCGGGCCGCAACCGGTAAAACCTTTTAATTTTTGTTACTTGACTTACGGTAGCCGGATCGTAAACTGGACGGATTCCCCATACCAAACAGTCACGGGCTAGTTGGGAACGTTGAATAGGGAGAATCCCTTGCTGTTGTTTCCTGCGATTTTCTAGGCCTCAACAGTTTTTGGTGCTAGAAGGAGGGCCACCAGTGCATGGCTAGCCGAGGAAACCCATTTCCTCGAAATTAATCCACCAGTGATAGTTTTGAAAGCAGTTCATTTCCCAATCTGAATCCTGAAGATAAGTGGAAAGAACCTTTGTTTTCTGTGAACAACAAAGTAGTTAATGATCTAAGAAGACATACTAGAGAATATGTGAAGAGTATTGGAGGATTACCAATTATCCCTGACTTACTTAGAAGAGAGTACAAGAAGAAAGATCGTCCTATATTGGAAGAATTAGTGTTGGTTGGAGACTTGGAAGAACTGGTATAAATTGCATTATAGGAAGTTGTTCAGCCTCTCAATCAAGTGGGCCCAAACACACCCTTTTGTTCACCTATACATACTCCTATTCATTCACCACCTCACTCTCCACCTAGACTCATGGCAGGAATAAATGCAAATCAGCCACCTAACCCACCAAATCCACCACCTGTTTGGAAAGCTAGATCACTTCTAAACCTAGCACCTCCTTTTCATGACTTACCTCAGGGTTTTGAGAAGATGCTGCCCAAGTTTGACCCAAGTGAGAAATTTTTAGTAGATGACCATTTGTAAAGTTTCTAATTGGACATAGAAGGACTAAAGGCTGGAGAACACAAAGATGTAGTCCACAGACTTTTTCCACATACCCTTAAAGGAGCAGTAGCCTCATGGTATTTTGGTCTTCCTGCAAACTCAATCCCAGACTGGGATACTTTTGAAAGGATATTCAGAAGCAAATATGTAGCCCAGAAGACTCATGCAGCCCTCATGAAAGGTTTGTGCACTTTAAAGAAAGAATGAAAAGAGAAGGTGCATAGCTTTACTCAAAGGTTTGTAGCTTATCTTAATAATTTTTCTGAAACTGATAAGCCCTCGGATAAATTTCTGATTGAATATTATACTTCAGCCCTAGGGCTTGATTTGTCCATGTTTGCCAAGATGAAAGCCAAACCTACACTAGTAGAGACTTATGAAGAAGCGGAGAGAGTAGAAGCTGAAAAGGAAAGCATAGAAGATTATCCTGAGCAGCCAGGAGAGAAAACTGTTGGGAAGAAAGCTTTGCTATTTACTAAGCCTAAAGAGGAACAATCACATGATTTCGAAGGAATGGAAAAGGTGATGCAGAAGATTTCCAACAGAATAATAGAATTGGAAAAGGAAAAGGAAGCTCAGAAGTCTTATAAGCCTTATTACAAGAGGAGAGAAGACAACAATCAGTCTAAACCTCCTCCACACAGTCCTGCATCAATGAACTTAAAGGAGGTAGGTATGGATAAATTTTGCACCTTCCACCAGTATCCTGATTCTAAAAAAAATTGTCCTTAGTGGATAAATTCAATGACATTAGTGATGAATCAACTGCTGGATTCCAAGTTAACAGAAGCAAATGATGAGGAAGAAAATGATAATAAATCAACAGAAACGAAAGAGGATGATGCCATGGTTTTATGGGACTGTGTCTCGATGTTTGATACCGAAAAGGAAAGTGATTTGAGATATGAGGACATATTAGAAGCAAATGTGACAATGAGAAGCCAAGGGATGATTAAAGAGGACAAGTTAATAATCCTGAAAATTAAGAGACTCCAGAAGAATGTAAAGAAGTTTCAGAAAAACACCACAGCTAATAAAATTCCTGAGTTTACCATTACCAGTCAAAATCCAAAGCAGATCAACATGCCTACTAAGCCCATTGAAGAGAAGATCAATAATGTAAAAAAGAATCTCACAGAACATAAGATGGAGTATGACATTGTGGTGGATATCAAAAAGGTAAAGGCAAATATTTCACTATTTGAGATGTGTAATGTGCCACAGCAGAAAGAAAAGTTATTGAAAGCACTTGAAATGCCTGAGGAGAAGCTTCCCACCAACAATCAACCCCAAGAAGAAGAAATTGGTGAAGCAAGTGTGGGAGGTAAGCCTAAATGAAAAACTCCACCTTTCCTCCTTACTTTTGAAATTTTCAATCATAATGTGCACAACTGTCTAGTAGAATCAGGGGCATCAGTAAATGTTATGCCACTTTGAGTTTGGAAAAAGATAAATGGACAACCTAAACCATTTACCTGGTAGGTTATTAAGTTAGACATAACAAATGTGAGGGTAATTGGGGAAATGGAGGAAGTTTTGATTCAGTTATCTTTAAATGAAAATGTATGTCAATTCATTGACGTTGTAGTAGTAGACATACCTGAGGCGTATGGACTTGTTCTGAGTAGGGATTGGTCAGCAAAGCTGAATGGATATTTTGCATCAGACTGGTCACATCTGTGGTTACCTTATAAAGGAAGTCCAAATCAAATTAAAGTTATAAGAGAGCCCCACATGAAACACAATGTCACTCAGTTAGAAGGTAAGAATGAACTAGTGAATTCTGTTTTGGGGAATTACTTCATTGAGCTAGAACCGGGAAACTACCAAGCGGAAGAAGCAAGCGGTACATCAGACACCCAGCCTGATCTACTTCGTTTTTCGCAGGCTGATGTAAGTGATTGTAAAATAGTAGATTTAGTTTTAGATGTAGATGTTGATTCATTTACAGTAGTAATAAATGATTTTTGGATGCTTTTCTTTGATGGGTCTAAAACTTTGGAAGGATCAGGAGCTGGTTGTGTCCTGATTAATCCTAAGAAAAATAAACATTTTCTTTCATGTAGATTAGAGTTTGAATGTACCAATAACACAACCGAATATGAAGCATTAGTTCAGGGACTAAGAAAAGAAATTGAATTAAAAGTAGAAAATTTGAAAGTGTATGGGGATTCTAAAATAATTGTAAAACAGATTCGAAATTAGATACATTGCATTTCCCCTCAGTTAAAAGCTTATAAAAATGAAGTGTAGGATTTGCTTAAATGTTTTTATGCATTTAATATTATATCGATTCCTATACTAAATAATGCAGCAGCTGACTTGTTAGCCACCTTAGCTGCAAGGCTTGTACCCTCTAATAACAGGTGTTCTATTGAATTACTTTTCAGGCCTTCTGTTCCAGACATGATTACAAATTTACAAGTTTTTGATGACGATCAACAGATTCTGGAATGCTTGACAAATGATGAAACTTTCAAAGGGGCAATCATTGATGATGAGGAACATCAAGCTGAGCTAAAATTTGACAATTTTATTCCTAAAGGAGTCAGGACTTTAGAGTGAATGTTTGATCTAAACGAAAAATTCAGAAGGCTAGTAAATGTTAAGACTCATAGCTCGTCTCTACAATTCGAGCTGATTAATTTAGGAACTGAAATTGAGCCTAAATATGTGAATTTGGGAAAGGGCTGCTCCCCAGTTGAAAGAAATAAATTCATCAGTTTGTTCAAACAATACAAAGATGTGTTTTCCTGGACGTATGAAGATTTGAAAACATATGATACCAAGATTATTCAGCATGTCATCCCTATTAGGACTGGGGTCAAGCCTTATCAGTAGCCTTTGAGGAAAATGCACCCAAAACTGGAGCCTCCAATTCAGAATGAGCACCATATGCTCTTGGTGTTGGATGCTAAAATTATCTTCAATGTCAGACACTCAGAATGGGTTTCCAATCTGGTACCAGTAAGGAAGAAATCTGGAGAAATTAGACTCTGTGTGGATTTCAGAAACTTAAATCGCACTTTAGATAAAGACAATTATCCAGTTCCACCCATGGAATAGATATTGCAAATGGTTTCAGGTTCTGAATTATTTTATTTATTAGATGGATTCTCTGGTTACAATCATGTGTTAGTAGCTGAAGAAAACAGACTCAAAACTACATTCAGAACAAGATGGGGGACTTTTGCTTACAGAAGGATGCCTTTTGGACTCATAAATGCTGGTGCTACTTTCCAAAGGGCTATGGATATAGCTTTCCATGGTCTGATTGGCCACAGTGTTGTAGTATACCTCAATGAAATCACAATATTTTCAAAGAAAAGAGAAGAACACGCATTTCATCTAAAGCTTATTTTCGAGCATTGCCGAAAATATGGTATCTCGCTGAACCCTAAGAAGTGTGTGTTTGCTGTTACAGAAGGAAAGCTACTGGGTCATGTGGTATCTAAGAAGGGGATCTCCATAGACCTAGAAAGGATCAAATCTATTGAACAGATCCCCTTACCCCATAACAAAAAAGGTATGCAATCATTCATGGGGACAATAAATTTCGTGCAAAGGTTTGTACCGGATTTTGCTCAAATTGTTAAACCATTGAAGCAAATGGTGAAACAAAGTGTACAATTCAAGTGGACTGATGTAGAGAAGAATGCGTTCAGAAAAATAAAGACATCTATTTCTCATGCACCCTCTCTCAAAAGTCCAGATTTTGAGAAGGATTTTATTTTGTACACTTTCGCATCTGACGATTCACTAGCAGTGGTGCTTACTCAGAAGGAAGATGGGGGAGATGAGTTCCCCATATCATTTATGAGCACTGGTCTACATGGGGCTGAATTGAATTACCCAGATGTAGATAAAAAAGCGTATGCAGTCTTCAAAGCGGTAAAACAAATCAGGTCGTACATACTTAAGAATAAAAAAAAAGTAATTGTTCCACACCCAGCTATGAGGTCTCTTTTCATACAAAAAGAATTAGGAGAAAGAAGAGGCAACTGGGTAACATATTTACAAGAGTATGACCTTGAATTCAAGCCAGCCTCAATAGTTAAAGGGCAAGGACTGTGCAAACTAATGGAGGAAGATAATAACAATGAAGAAAACAATTGGGAAAATGAAGCAGAGTTACAGATGATGGATGTATGTCCTCTTTTCACGACTCCAGATTCCTGGTACCGAGACCTTGTTCATTACCTTCAGGAAGGATTGTTGCCAGAACATTGGAATTCCAAGCAGCGAAGAGTGTTACGCCTAAAATCAGCTGCGTATCAGATCGTTGATGGAATTTTATTCAGGAAGAATTATGATGGAGTCCTTCTCAGATGCTTAGAGAAAGAAGATGCAAAAGGGTTCATAACAGAGTTACATGATGGGCCTGCTGGAAGCCATTTTTTTGGAGATACGACAACCCACAAAATTCTCAGAGCCAGATGCTATTGGCCCACGCTGTTCAAGTATGCTCATTCCCATGTTAGAAAGTATGATATCTGCCAGAGGTGTGGGGGAAGAAAATCCAAAGCAATAGGGCCATTGAAGCCTGTAATGATAGCGGAACCATTTGAGCAGTGGGGAATTGATATCATTGGATAAATAAAACCAAATTCTTCCTTGTAGCACAAATATATTTTAATGACAACTGACTACTTCACTAGATGGGTCGAGGCCATTCCGTTACGTAAAGTCAATGAAGATGCGGTCATGGATTTCTTGCAGGATCATATTATGACCAGGTTTGGGGTTCCAATTTCCCTGGTTTTCGATAATGCTACTTATTTTTCTTCCATTAGAATAACTGCATTTGCTCATGAAAAGGGAATTAAGTTGCATTATTCTGCCAACTACTACCCGCAAGGAAATGGTTTGGTAGAATCTACAAACAAGAATTTGATTAGGATCTTAAAAAAGACTGTCATAGAAAACTAGAGAAGTTGGCATTTAGCACTACCGAAAGCTCTTTAGGCTGATAGGGTCACACCCAAGAATTCTTTAGGTGTGTCACTGTATACCCTT
This sequence comes from Pseudotsuga menziesii, assembly GCA_001517045.1. Classification (NCBI taxonomy): domain Eukaryota; kingdom Viridiplantae; phylum Streptophyta; class Pinopsida; order Pinales; family Pinaceae; genus Pseudotsuga; species Pseudotsuga menziesii. The sequence continues at coordinate 27,305 of LPNX010172840.1, forward strand.
GTTTATGGAAAAGAGGCTATACTTCCTCATAACATTATGCTACCATCTTCCATAATAGCTCAAGAGTCTAGAGGTATTGATAACGAAATCCTGCAACTTAGATTCTATAATCTTTTGAAGGTGGAAGAGTCTAGATCCAGGGCCAAAGAACGTTTTAAGCAACAACAGGAAGTAGTGAAAAGGTGGGTTTATAAGCACAAAGCTGGACCAAAGGAATTTGAAGTGGGAGACTTGGTTCTTAAGTGGGATCATATGCATTATGAAAAGGGGAAGCATACGAAGTTTCAACAGTTATGGGTAGGCCCTTTTCAGATTGCAGCAAAACTTGGCCCCTTGACCTACAAATTGCAAGATTTACAGGGGTGGGAAGAGAACTTACCAGTTAATGGTTTAGTTCTCAAACCTTATTTTTCCTGATTGTCTATTTCTTGTTTTGCACATAAATAAATTGTTTTGGTTGTTTATTTTGTTTGGTTTTAGTTTAGATTTGTTTGATTTCAACAAAAAGAAGCAAACTTTTGGTTGCATGGAGAACATCAGAGTTCTGGATGAACTAAATCCTTGATTATAAGACTGTGTATTATTGTTTTATCTGATAGAATTTCTTCTAGTTTAGAAGTTTTCCTAAATGGCTATGAACACATTGAATTCCTACTTAATCCCTGTAAAATAACTCAAGATCAAAAGGTCTGGAATACAACTTTGAGGCTCCATCCATCTCACACTTAAAAATGTCCTGGGGAGTGACAACAAAAGACCCATGGAAAGGAAGTAGGATAAATAGTTTATTATATATAAATGATCCCATGCCAAAATAATTGAAAGCCAAAAGTCTAATAAGAGTCAAAACTCCTACGAAAGCAATATGTATTGAAACAAAGTATTGAATCATATGAGTACAAAATTGCCAAAAGTTCTTCTCCGTCCGTGAGCTGAAAATTAAATACATCTCTCACACAAAAGGACACTATGGATAGAGGAGCTTGAATAAAATTCAGAAAGAAAGGCATGAGGAGGAATCAAAAGGACAAAAAGTCCAAAAGCAAAACAAAGTGCAAAAGATGGCATGGGAATGAGGAACAAATGAATATTTATGTTAACCATATGTTACAGTCCTGTGGTGTCCGAGCTGGAAGCTACCCGAAGACAGAGGTAAAAATAAAACTCATCTATTTGGCCTCAGAAGAATTATCTTGACTTTGAGATTTTGGGTTCCATTTTCCTAAAATTGGACTATCATCAATGATTAAAAGTACATATATTTTCCATTGAGGAAATCTAGACACCTAGAAAATTTCAACATGTTGGTTTTATTGCTAAACAATCTGTTACTTAAGGAAGAATTTGTCTATAGATCTTGGTTCACCAGGTAGTCACCAATTGTTGCAGCTGCAACGTTTTCCCAAATTTTTAAAAACTTCGGACCCTCCTTTAATTTTTGTCTTGCTTAGATTTGTTGGGATTGCTAAACTTTGGTGTTCCTCTGTTGCGATTTTGATTTTTTTGAAGTTGGTTTAAGGTAAATGGTTAATTCTATTGGAAGACAAATGATCTAAAACTGTCAATGCTTGTGGTTGTGGGACTTAGCATTTTAATCTTTTTCGATAATTTGGTTTTATCACTGTTAGAATTTTGTTGAAGATTGAATCAGGGTTTTAGTTCTATGTGCCGCCGTTGTTTTGTGGATGAAATGAACTATTTTAATCACAGCATAACTTCAAAGTTTTCGAAGCACTTAAATGTTTTTATGATTTTTTCATGTTTCAATGATTTGTGATTCAGGGCACTAGTCCTCTTTGCAGCCGCCATTTCGAAGGATAAATAACAAACGTCCCGATGGTTTAAGGTTTACCCACCCCGATTTCATGTTTTATTGGTTTTTCTCATTTTGCTACTGGAATTATGTTAGACTTTGATCGAGGTATTAGGCTGTGGCTTTCCTGATCACCGATGGTTTCTTGTTGCGGATGTCGTAGTCTATTTTAATCCCGCCATTGCGGCTCTAGAGTGGACTAACCATCTGATGTGGTTGTTCTATTTTTTATCGATGTTTGATTTTTGCCAATTGTTTTCTTTTATTACGGAACCCATAGTATGTGCGTCGGCCGCCGTTGCAGCTCCTTAGCCGGCTAATCTCCCGATCTTAGTTTCCCGCCGATAGGGTGTTCTCGTCCTAGGCGATGGATTTCTTGGTTTTGATCAGTTTTGAGGTTTTTCATGTTGAAAACGCAGTCTCGGGTTTTTACTGTTGATGCTCATTTTTATTGGTAGTATGATTTACATTCATTGAAAGTAATCTGGATTAATGATGCGTTTTCTTGTTGATCGCAGACAGACATGGGAGATTTTCTCAAATCCAGTTGATGATTACTGCTGCAAAGAAGACATAGTTAGAGGACAACTTAGAAGTAAGTTGACTGAAGAAAAAAGCAGCTAAAGCCTGAAGAGGTAGAGATGTTGCTCAAAGTAAAGAAGATAGTGAAGGTTTGAGATCCACCGGATCTAGAAATGAACAACGGTTGACTGAGCCTAATTATTAAGAACAGAGTCCCAGGATTGGGGAATTTGTCAGTTACCAAGTCGGTTACCTTTTATGGAGTGCCTGTGAATCTTAATCTTCGTTTGAAATGTAACGTTCATATGAATCATGAACACTTACAAAAGACAAACTATGAGATTAAATGGGTGGGGCAAGTCCAAAAGTCACTAAGGGGCAGTCCAAGAGTTGGCTGGTAGTATAAGTATACGAGAGTTAGATATAGAGAAGGAATTTTTCCTAGTTAGACTTGTGATAACATGTTGTAAGAGGAACTATTTCATTTTGCAATAATATAATTACAATTTTTCCTGTTGGATAAAGCTTTGGTGGAATGTTCAAATGTTGTGCAATGGATGATGTTGAAGGGGAACTATTTCGTTTTCAACTTTTATTCATTATCTGGGAGATCGTTCTAACTTGTTGAACCTATGTTCTTGTATGAATGTTCTCTGGTTTATTTTATGATAATTTCCACTATGAATAATGAATGTTTTCACAAACAATGAGCTATCTTATTGTTCATCTATCTATTCATGTTTATGTGTATTGAATTAAAGAACAACTACCTGTGATTTCTCTTAATGCATGAACAGTAATACATTACTCATTAAATGATAATCTCACTCCCTAGGGACATCTTAGTTAGTTTTATTTCATGCTGTGTGTGGTTTAGATGTGAGAGAGTCTAATATGAGAGGTAAGAACCTGCACATCACATTGTGACCACTCCTTGTATTCTTAATCAATCTGCATTTTAGATGGGCACTTGCATATCATACTTAAAGTTAAAAACACAAAAATATATGTTGAGCTCCAATCCACTAATGTAAATTAGACCTTAAGTTTATGTCAATCTGGAGTTTGTAGACTTAGAGGCATATCCCAAATATAGAGACTCAAAGCTAGACCTAACTGGAAATTTAGTTTACCTATGAAACAAATCTAGTGAATGCTAGAATGCTGTGACTTTGAAATACAAAACCTCCCTTACATAAGAAACTTCATTTGATCTCTGAGTTTAAACAACAATTCATATGTGAAATATTCTGAGATAAAAACAATTAAACCTAAATCCTAAAAATAGATCACGATACTTTGCCTATTATCTCACTATTGAAAGCAGTCAATCATTAATTTCCCTTACAAGAAGACATTCACAATATATAACTGTCCTCAGCAATTCAATATTAAATAGGAAATGCACAGCAATTCGATATTGAATAAACAATCTAAATCATTTCTACAGCATGTAAACATTTAAATAATAGAGTTCCTAACCCTGTTCAAACAATCTAACTCGTTCTGCAATGTATGAGTAATTAAAATGGAGAAATCGGCTTCTACAGGATTTAATAAAACATACCACATGCAATGATACATAAATATGTGTGCAGAATTGGAAAAGGGGGCCCTCCAATGCTTCATTTACACATGCAAAGAAAATCACAGAGCTCTAAACTTCAATCACATTCACCATATCGAATTGGGCATACACAGTAATTTATCAAATCCACAGTCTTTATTTCAAAACCATATGTTTTTTATCCAGGAGGTTTTTTTAATATGTAAAATCAAATACTTATACAATATTTAAAAAAACTGGAAATGCTACAAATCTGGAAGACTCATAATGATATGCAACCCTCGAGATCCTCCATCAGATCCATCAAAATAGACAAAATCGGAACTGTCCTGTTTTTATGCTAAGTGGTAGCACAGGTGGTCATCTTTGACCGGCATTGACTCGACACCTGTGAGAACCATATCATTTGTTTGTTAGAAGTTTAACCATCCTTGGACATCGAGGATCTTTCTCCCATCTCTCAGTTTATGCCTAGCTGGCCTGCAAGTATCCAACCTAGGAGAAATTACGGGAAGTTAGCACATTCTGTAATTTTGAATAAAACCTTAATTTAAATGCCTTAAAAATCTCATAATTCAATTTGTTAAGAAGCAACAAAATTTATACCTTTGACCAAAGTTTTGTGGATGAAATTACAGTTTTATGGATCAAGTATGAAGGTTTATGGAGGAAACTGGAAGGTATTTAGATGGAAAAAATAGGTAAAAATGGTGCACAACATCTCCCCCAAGAGGAAGCTGTTGCATGTCCTCATGCACAAAAAGTATCTCAAAAATTTGACCCTGCTTATACCATGACCAAAATTTTGTTGTCGACCCTCTGCTTTTAATCTCCTGTCTGAGATGATGCATCTGTAGAAGTTTGAGATGCATAAAGGACTTTCAGTTTCTCATACTTGGTTTTGTAAGTTTTCTTTTGTTTATACCATCTATATGTATGCTTGGAGATTTGTGCCCTTTGAAATTTAAGCTTCATGTTCCTTTCTTTTAACTTTTCATTCCTCAGTTCTAATTCCCTTACTTCCAGTTTCAATCTCTTAATCTTTTTACTGTTTTTGGAAGTTTTCTTCTTTTCCATCTTCATTGGAGGCTGCATAGAATTAGTGTCAATCCCCAATTCTTCATTCTCTTGTACTGAATCTCCATTATTTTCTTTTTCCATAGTTTGTTGTTCTAAGAAAGGAGAAGCTGGATCATTCAATATTTCTTGTCTTGGATGCTTTTTCTCTTCTTTTTCTTGCTTCTCCAAGAAGATATTGATTTTTTTAGTTTGCTTTATCACTTCATCTGAAATCTTTTCAGTTTCTTGGGTATCTTTTTCTTCATGGACCTTCCCTATATCACCTGTTAGACTTTCTTCTTGACTTTCCAAGGATTGTATGTATTCATATTGTTTCTACTGGCTTTCATCATCCTCTTCTAGTGCTGACTCATTTTGAGCTTGTTGATGCTTCCTTGGATTTTTCTTATAAGTGGTGAAGATTTGATCTTTCTTTTGAAACTGTCTTTCTTCTTTCATCACACTCCTGGTTCGTATCCTTCTCTGAGGCTGGTTTGAGCTTGCTGCCTCAAAGTTGTCTTCATCATCTGTGATCATCAACACCTCTCTTTCTTTCTTTTTCCCCTTAAGCAGTTTTGAGCTTGTTGCTTCAGGGTTCCATTCTCCATCCTTGGGGTATGTTATCATCAACAGTTTGTCTTCTTTCAAACCTTCTTTAGGAAGCTCTTCTTGTCCTTCAAACTGATTATGAATTAGAAATTCTTGCCATGTCAGGTTTTGCTTCTGTAACTCATATGTGATGATTATTTTGATGAGCCCACAGTGAAAAATGCTTGTTAATTTATCTTCTGCATGCTTTTGAACAGCCTTAGCCATCTTGGAAAGACTCTATAATAAAAAGTGGGGCATGTTAATCTCACAATCACCCCTCAGATGCTGCAATAGCTTGATATGATAAATATATACAATACTAAATCGGCCTTCATAGGTGATGAATCTTTGGATGATATAGACTATTTCATCCCAGGGATGAACCAACCAACTCCTTGGTATTCCCTTCTTCTAGTTCATTGATCCTGCCCTTGACTTGCATAGAAAGGGTATCCATGCCTTCTCCTTGAATTTTTTTGGTTTTAAAGAATCTCTCTCCTTGCTGTGGTAAGCCAATGATTTGTGCCAAAATGTCTTCAGACAGTCTGAAATTCAAATTTCCCACTGTAGCCCTTTCTCCATCAAACGAATCAGGAAAGGCTAGGATAACATTATCATTGTGCCCATCAAACTTTTCAAAAAAATTCACCCACTATTTCTTTTCAAAAATTTCCATACATTTCTCATGAATATCTGTGGAATCGAATTTCTCTAGTTCCAGTCTAGATACCATTTTGCAATTTTAACAGGAAAAGAAATATGCAGCAGAAAACCTCAGCTTTGCAACGTTTAGCTTTGTAAACGTTTTCCTATTTCAAAATGATACTCTGAGACTAGAATTGCTATTGATCTAGCAAATTCTTTTGGCAAAATATTTAAGTTTTACCTCCCCTCTGGCATTATTGCTTCAAAATTTCTCCTGCGCATATGCATTCTTTAGAAATCTAGTGCCCGCATCCTTCCTCTGTGATACACGCCTTCTTTTTCATTGTAAAATATTACCCCTATATTCCTTTGCATTATACAGCGATCGGATCTGTAAATGAAAAAGTGAAGTTTGGGAAATGATCAAAGAGGAATGACCATTTCGATATGCAATCCCAATGTCACAAGTTTGCAATGCAATTTTCCAGGCACATATATATTTTTGTGGGAGCATACAACCACATCTTTTATAATCATTATCTGAACATGCCACTTTTTTTTATCCAATCACTAGTTCAGGTACAAATTTCTCAAGGAAAAAGATTAAAGGTAAGTTTAGAACCATTCCATCTCCATACAATGCACTCCAGTTCCCTTGCATACCCCAGTGTTTGATTAATGAGCTGTAAGGAAGGGATTTATTCACTTGTAGTAGACTCTTTTCGCCTTTTGGAAATACACATAGCCATTCCTTATATCGAATGTTCTATATTCCATATATATTTTTAACTTAATGCATAATGCACTAATATCTGGAGTATGAAAATATAAAAACATTTGAATTCCATTTTTTTTTTTTAAACATCTCACTTCCTATTGAGAAGGAAACCCTGCCTGTAGAATGCATTTTAGGTTTTGAAAATTTGAAATTTGCTTCTGGGATTGATTCTGACCACCATTTTGACACCTAGGGTAGGATAATGAGAAGTAAATGGAATGTTGGCATGGATTGTGAAGGTGATAGAGTAGACAGTCAGGCTTATGAGGATAGGTAGATATGTCATTACTTTAAAACAAAGAATCATGCAACTTTTAAAGCATAAAAATTAAAATCCTTACAGACTTTGCTTGATATCCCTTTGTGCTGTGCCTGCTGCTTGATGTAGCTGGTTTGCAATTTGTTTCTGATTCACATATGTCCTTCTAATGTTTACTTTTAAAAATGTTTGCCATCTCAGGTCCCTTCTACTAAACTAGAAGTCAGGTCCCTCTGCATTTTTAAAAAAAGATTGGAACTATCTCAGATTCCTTCTGCTTTGCTGGAAGTCAAGTCCCTCTGCATTTGAAAAAGACTCGGAGGGTTCCAAGAAAGAAGAAAAATAGAAAGCATGAAATGCTTATCCCCCTCACAGGCCTATTTATTGACTTGTCTGCAAGTCAAACAAGATCTTTATTATGCAAAAAAAACTTCCTACGAGGAATGAAATTTCTAATGCAAGAAAGTGAAAATATTTTTGTGAATTTTCAATGGCCAAGCGAACCTGGTTTTCCAAGGAAAATTCAAGTTTATGTTGTTCCAGTTTCCTGGTTTTCACAACTAAACTCGCTTTTTTTTTGTTTCTTGTATTTTTTAATGTTTTGTTATGTTTTTTTTATCAAATCAGAAAATGGCTAAGAAGAAAGTGAAGGAGAAACACCTGTGTGTTTATCCAGCACTTCCATCTTCCGATGCTGTGAAATCTGCTGTATGAAATCTTCTTTGTTGATAGGCTTAGTGTAGAGTTTGAGCCAATGGCCATTGACCACAAATGTACATGCTTCATCATCGATTGTTTGGAGTTTGAGTGAGCCATTGTCATATACCTTTGCAATCTCATATGGACCAAGCCAATGAGTTGTGAACTTGGCCTTGAAGTCTTTGAATTTTGAATCAAACAATAGGGCCTAGTCACCGATGTGAAATCGTTTCTTTTTGATAAACTTGTCATTCCATTGGGCTCTCTGTTGTTGTATCAAAATATTGTGTTCTATTGCAGCCTGTCTCATCTCATCTAGTTGATTCAATTGTAGTATCCTTTCTTGATGTGCTTCAGAAAGATTCATCCCCAAATTTGTTTCTAACTTGAAGGTATGAATTTGAAATTCTATCGGCAAGAGGACTTGCTTACCATAAACGAGTTGATAAGGAGAAAAACCAGTATTGTTTTTCCAAGTAACTCGGTATGCCCATAAAGCTTCAGTAAGCTTAGCTGACCGATCCTTCCTATGCATCTGGATAGTTTTGGTGATGATTCCTTCCAAAGTCTTGTTTGTAGATTCCATCTGGCCATTGGCTTGTGGATGGTAAGGTGTATATTTTCTATGCTTAATATTGTACTTTGCTGATATCTCCTGCACTAGTTTAGAAGTAAACTGTGCACCCTGATCAGTGACAATCTCTATAGGAACCCCAAATCTGACAAATATCTCTTCAAAAAGAAAGTTTACCACTGTCTGTTATGTGGCTCTTGGTAATGGTTTGGAATCCACCCACTTTGTAACATAGTCAGTACATACTAAAATGTACTTCTTTCCTTATGATGGTGGATGAATTGGACCAATGAAATCAAGAGCCCACTTTTCAAATGGTTCTATGGGGATTTTTGGTTGGAGTGGCATTTCATTAGATCGGACTGGTCGTCCCATCCGTTGATAAGTATCATAGATCCTAACATACTTCTTAGAATCCTTGAAAATAGAAGGCCAGTAATAACCCAAATTGAGTATCTTGTATGCTATTCTTTTCTCTGCAAAATGGCCACCAGACGGTTCATCATGACATGCTTTCAAAATATCTAAAACTTCATCTTGTCATACACATCTCCTAATAATTAGATCATATCCTGTGTAAAAGAGATCACCATTGACCCATATATGTCTAGCACTTTGTTTAATAATCTTTTTCTTATCTTTAGATGACATAGATGGAGGTAGCTATCCTGATGATAAATAGTTGGCAATATCAGCATACCAAGGAGTGATAACAGAAATTGCAAACAAGTGTTCATTAGGAAAAATATCTAAAATAGGAACAACCTCACCAATATTGTGTAAGCAAGACAGGAAATCTGCCACTTGATTTTCTCGTCCAGGCCGATCTAAAACATTGATATTGAATTCCTGCATTAATAGTAACCATTTGGTGATCCGACCATTAGTAATAGAATTATTCATCAAATATCGTAAAGTGGAATGATCTGTGTGGACAAAAATTTCGTAGCCAGTAACGTAATGACGAAATTTGTTCACAGCATGAACTATTGCCAACATCTCCTTTTCAGTGACTATATAATTCAATTCTGCAGGTGTTATATTTTTACTGATAAAATAAATAGAATAAGTCACGGTATTCTATTTTTTTCCCAAAGAGGCCCCTATTGCAGTATCAGATGCATCAGTATAAATATGGAAGGGCAATGTCCAATTTGGTCCCCTTAAAATGGGAACAGTTGATAGCTTCTCTTTAAGTGTCTGAAATGCAGATTGATAGTTAGTATCCCATTTTAAATGTATGTCCTTTGAAAGTAATTTAAACAATGGAAAATCTATCTTACTGAAATTTGCAATAAATCTACGATAATATCCTGCATACCCTAAAAAGATTCTTACATCTGTTTGAGTTGTTGGTTCAGATAGATTTTCAATGATTTGAATTTTAGCAGGATTTACTTTTATTCCAGATGAAGAAATGTGATGTCCTAAAACTATCCCTTCAGTCATCATCATAAAACACTTTTCGTCGCTAAGGGAAATATTTGATTCAACACACTTTTTTAAAATTTTCTCCAAGTTTGCTAAGGAATCCTCAAAGGCACTTCCATGCATAGAAAAATCATCCATATAGACTTCAACACATTCATGAATTAGATCTGCAAAAATGGCCAAGACTGCTCTCTGAAAGGTAGCTGGGGCATTACATAAGCCAAAAGGTAAAACCTTGTAGGCATATGTGCCCCAGTGACATGTAAAGGTAGTTTTGTCCTGGTCCTCTTTTGCAATGCTAATTTGATTATATCCACTAAAACCATCTAGAAATGAAAAATATTCTTTTCCAGCTAAGACATCTAACACCTGATCAATAAATGGCAATGGGAAATAATCTTTTAATGTTTCCTTGTTTAACTCCCTGTAATCTACACATATCCACCATTTGCCATTTTTCTTAGGAACAACAACCAAGGGAGAAACCCATTGGATTTCAGATATAGGGTAGATAAATCCTACCTTTAATAACTTATGCAATTCCTCCTTAACGATCTCTTTTAGTAGTGGGTTCATTCTACATTGAGGTTGTCTGAGAGGTCTGATTTTATCATTTTTGTAAATGTGGTGAGTGCATGTTTCGTGATGAATACCTGGCATGTCAGTGTATTCCCAAGCAAATGCATGGGAATATTTATTCAGTAAGGCTATCAACTGTTCTTCCTGTGATGTAGTGAGATGTGCACTGATATTCAAATGTTTTCTTGGACTGATTTCAACTGTTTTGCTTTGGACATCAATGATTGAATGAACATTAAAAATATCATGAAGTGCCAATGCTAGAGAATGTACTATGCAATTTTCTTGAAAATTCTGTCCCAAAACTTGATCTGCTATAGCATACTACATGTCTCTTAATTCTTCAGAAATATCAGGTTCAAAAATGAAGTAATATAGCAAATCTTCGTTGTTTTCTTCTTGAAAATCAAAGAACTGATTGATACTTAGGACAGGATGAATCACTTCTTCTTCCTGATATTTGGTCTCATTAATCCATGATAACTGATCTAATATAGAAGGTCACTGGGTACAAGGATAAAGTGTAATTTGTTTTCTCTCTGTCCCATGTGAAATGAGCATACTTCCTGATCTACACCCTATGAAAGAATCAGCTATTTCCAACCAGGGTCTGCCAAGAATCAATGGATGCCCTCCTAGATTAGACTTTGGTTGCAACACTATAAAATCTACAGGATACTCCCATGAGTCTAAAGAAACAATGATATCTTCTAAGATCCCTTCAGGTGTGATTTTAGATCTGTCAGCTAGTTCCAAAACTGTAGTGGTTGGTCTGAGATTTTTCAAGTGAAGGTATTCCATTGTCTCTAGTGTCATGACATTAATGGCAGCACCTATATCAATCAGTGTTTTTGGAATTGAAAAATTGTTAACAGTAATTGTGACCATTGGGATTCCAGAATCTACATACTTTTCAACAAAAACAATGTTAGACATTAATCCTGCTAATTTGCCTAACACATGAATTTTTGATGGATCCTTCCTTCTTTTATTAAGACATAATTCCCTAACTACTTTAGTATCGATTGGAATATCCTTTATAGCCTGTAGTAGGGGAATATTGACACATACATTGGTTAACTCATTCAAAACATCAAAATCAGGTAGGGAGATTGAAAGTTTTTCTTTAACCAACATTTCTGGGAAGGGAGGTATATAAGGTACTAATGTTTTCCCTTTTTGACTGTGATTTTCTGAGTGTGACTTTTCTCACTGTGACTTTTCTATATTTAATTTTTTTGGAGTTTTCTCATTTTCTTCTTGTTCTTCTAAAATAACAGGAGAATCTTTTTGTAAAGTTTTTCCAGATCTTAAGTTGATGTTTTGAAGTGGGAGGATTGAGTAGGGGAGTGCCATTCCATCATCAACATTATACATGGGTTTATCTATTTTATTATTCGGATTTGGGATTGGCTGGGATGGCAATTGTGTTGGCCGAGGTGGAGGCTGATTGGATGGAAATTGAAGCTGTTGAGGTTGTTGGCCTAGTTGAGGAGCAAGATTGGGTTGTTGAAAAAATGGGGCTTGATTCTTCTGGTATTGGGGATATGCAGAAGGTTGTTGATAGGGATGCAGATAGGCCTATTGATATGTCTGGTTACCATGAATATACCCTCTCCAATTTGGAGTAGATTGGGCTAATTGAGGAGACCAATTTTGCCAGGGCATGGGTGCACTCCATGAATTCTGAACAGGAGTTTGATAATTTGAATGAAATTGCTGCATAGGATCTTGAGACATACCTGAAAATTGTGGCTTCCAAGGTCTTCATTGTCCCATAAAATAGAGAGACTCCATGCTTTGATTGTCCTCCATTCGAGTTTCCTGCAATTCTTTCAATCTGGGGCAATCATCAGTTTTGTGATTTGAAGTACATAAGCCACAAATTTGAACAGTATTTAAAGGACATTCTTTTAATGTGTGTTTCCTTCTACGTTTAGGGCAGAAAATAGACAAGGCTTGATCTTATTGGTCCTTTTGTTCTTGTATTTTCTTAGTTCTTGATGTTTCGACCATTGTTCCTAAGGTACTCAATAGATCAGTCTTAAAATCTTCTAACAGATTTCCAAGTTCAGCTTTGGATATGCCACTAGTTGCAGATTTAGTTACTTTGGAAGTTACATCGCTTCTCCCATTTCTAGCCTTTCCTCTTGAATACTTCTGACATAAGTAGTGTATCTCATCAAAGGGTAAGTAGGAGATGTCACCTTTTCCCATAACATTCAAAATATCAATATATTATTCTCTTATTTCTTTTAAAAATATGGTCTAAGTGATCTCAGGTGTCAAGGAATTGTATTTGGATTTCTGCAAATTGTATGAGAATCTTTCTAGATACTCTTCCAAGCTTTCGTCTTCCTGCTGAGACATTTTGAAAATGTCATCTTTTAAATCCTTTGATCTACAATATGCCTGATATTTTCTAAGAAAATTTTTCCTCATCTCATCCCAGCTAGTTATAGAATGCTCTCCTAATCCCATGAACCATTTCAAGGCAGCTGCTTTAAGAGTAGCAGGGAAAAGACGAAGTTTGTGGGTGTCATCAGTATATCCATAGGTTCGACACAAGATATCAAACTTGAATAGGAAAGAATCCGGATCTTCAGAAGTCATACCATAGAAATTTGGTAGGACAGATGGTGGAATATTTTTCATCTTTACCTCTTCCCCTAGGATGATGCTAGTGGCCAAGATGGGGAATTTAAAGGTGGCTTCCTGATCTTCTTCTTCTCTTTCATCCATTTCATGTCTCCTTTATTCTTACCTATCATGTCTCCTCTCTTCTTCCCTTCTCTCTTGTCTTAGTTTATTTTCGATTTCTAACCTGCTCTCATACTCCCTTCTCTGTTATGCAGTTGGCCCTTTTGGTGTTTCTTCCTCAGCCATTTTAAAAGTATCAATTGTTGTAATGAATCCTTTTTTATCAGATAAAGAAGTTCCTGTTACTTCTATTTTTGGGATGTTTTTGATAAATCTTCCTTTCTCATCTCTGTGTCTTGACATAAAACTAAAATCTACTCTGTGTTTTTTTTTTGAAATTTTATTTTTATCATAGAACTAAAGTTCTCAAGTCTGCTTCTAAAATGCCTCCCTGGAAACGGCGCCAAATGTTGAGCTCCAATCCACTAGTGTAAATTAGACCTTAAGTTTATGTCAATCTGGAGTTTGTATACTTAGAGGCATATCCCAAATATAGAGACTCAAAGCTAGACCTAACTGGAAATTTAGTTTACCCATGAAACAAATCTAGTGAATGCTAGAATGCTATGACTTTGAAATACAAAACCTCCCTTACAGAAGCAACTTCATTTCATCTCTAAGTTTAAACAACAATTCATATCTGAAATATTCTGAGATAAAAACAATTAAACCTAAATCCTAAAAATAGATCACGATACTCTGCCTATTATCTCACTATTGAAAGCAGTCAATATTTAATTTCCCTTACAATAACACATTCGCAATGTATAAATGTCCTCAGCAATTCGATATTGAATAGGAAATGCACAACAATTCGATATTGAATAAGAAATCTAAATCATTCCTACAGCATGTAAAAATTTAAATAATAGAGTTCCTAACCCTGTTCAAACAATCTAACTCGTTCTGCAATGTATGAGTAATTAAAATGAAGAAATCGACTTCTACAGGATTTAATAAAACATACCACATGAAATGATACAGAAAGATGTGTGCAGACTTGGAAAAGGGGGCCCTCCAATGCTTCATTTACACACAGAGAGAAAATCACAGAGCTCTAAACTTCAATCATTCACCATATTGAATTGGGCATACACAATAATTTATCAAATCCACAGTCTTTATTTCAAAACCATACGTTTTTGATCCAGGAGGTTTTTTTCATATGTAAAATCAAATACTTATACAATATTTAAAAAAAATAGAAATGCTACAAATATGGAAGACTCATAATGATATGCGACCCTTGATATCCTCCATCAGATCCATCAAAATAGACAAAATCGGAACTGTCCTGTTTTTATGCTAAGTGGTAGCACAGGTGGTCATCTTTGACCGGCATTGATTCGGCGCCTGTGAGAACCATATCATCTGTTCGTTAGAAGTTTAACCATCCTTGGACATTGAGGATATTTCTCCCATCTCTCAGTTTACACCTAGCTGGCCTGCAAGTATCCAACCTAGGAGAAATTACAGGAAGTTAGCACATTCTGTAATTTTGAATAAAACCTTAATTTAAATGCCTTAAAAATATCATAATTCAATTTGTTAAGAAGCAACAACATTTATACCTTTGACCAAAGTTTTGTGGATGAAATTAAGGTTTTATGGATCAAGTATGAAGGTTTATGGAGGAAACTGGAAGGTATTTAGATGGCAAAAATAGGTAAAAATGGTGCCCAACAATATATACGGTGGGTAGGGCCACAACTGGTAAAACCTTTTAATTTTTGTTACTTGAACTACAGTAGCCAGACCATAAATCGGACGGATTCCCCATACCAAACAGTCATGGGCTAGTTGGGAATGTTGACTGGGGAGAATCCCTTGCTGTTGTTGCCAGCGATTTTCCAGGCCTCAATAGGTGGGATGCTAGAAAGGAACAAAAAGGTAAGCATGGTAAGTTTGACAATTTATGGCTTGGTCCTTTAATAATTTCAAAACTTTTGGAGAACAATACTTTCATATTACAAAATTTGGAAGGTGAGGAATTGTCCAATCCAGTGAATGGACGATTCCTCAAACATTTTTACAGCTTTTGAAGGAAGGGAATTTGTCATTCATTGTATACACCAGTGAGTGAAAGATTGCATAAAGAATCCATAGCTGAATGTATGTTTTGTAGAGTAGCAGATAGGTTTAGTTAAATGGCAGAAGGCACTGATCTACAGGTTCTTGAAACCTCACAAGGAGGATTTCATCTCGTAGAAGGAGCCAGATGTTATAGCTAGATTTTGTTTTTAGATTATATGTTTTTGTTTTTTTCCCAAAGCATTGTTTTTTCTTATTTATTTTAAATTTTGAACTTGGTTTCGAGGTATTAGAATAATGAGCATATTTTTATTGGATTTCATGTTGTTTCTTTTTTAATTTACTTTATTTCGTTGGTTTTATAGTTTTAATGGGCTTATTAGATGTATATATTTCTGAAAAGTTGAAATTTTTTATCATAAGGTTTAATCTAAGTTTGGTCATATTACCTAACCCTTTGTTTTGAATCCATTTGACAAAAACATTCATCAGGGAGATTCTTGTAGTGCAAAAGGGAAAGACCGTGAACTAAAGCGCTACAATAAAGTCGAGGCACTACAAAAATTGTAATATCACGTTGGGAGTTTTTCAAAATCGCAAATAATGGAAGTTTTTACACCTATAAAGAAAAAATGATACGTGTATAGACCTCGATAATCATTATGACAAGTGTGCAAGATAAGGTAAATATTTTGCAGGTATTTGTCCGAAATCTTGAAGAGTGGAAATTTCTTAAACATTTATGATAGCGCATCCTTGGAGTATGTTCAAAGCCAGTGATGAGTTTAATGGGCGTATGAGAAGTTGCAGAGATCGTGGTTATTCCTATTAGTATTTCATTTGACAAAATTGTGAAGGAAGCGGTTGAATATTTGGGCGGTTGCAGAGTAAGGTACTAAGAGCTGCTAAATATTCATTGAAGACATAATATCGCAAACAAAGTAGGTTAGTTCATCATCACCATAAATGTACGCTCAGTTATTGCAATTATTGACCAGGATTAGGGGCAACATTGACATAGTCTTATGACATTAAAAAAAATCATAATCCTGTGCAATACGATTTGTTTGAGTTATCAATTCCATTGTGTAGAGAATTATTTTGAATTTTATTGAATTGTTTGAAAGAAAGATATAGTTAGGGTTACTGTAGAGAGATGAATAGGAGTGGTGAAACTAATAGGGCTGAACCTACTGATATGGGTTGGGCTAATAGATTTCCTGAATGTGCAAAACTATTCCAGAGAGCTGGCTAGTTTAAGTACTTTGAAAAGATTAATGGTTTTCATTTTGAATTATCATATGGGTTTTCCTAGGGGTTAGATAAAGATACAGTTTCATTCAATACCCTCAAAATTGAGTTAAAGAGAGAACTGATAGCTGAAGCAATAGATATTGTAGATGAGGGAGAATTTTGGTTCAAGAAAATTCCCTTCACCTTTGATCCAAAAAATTTCATTTTACCTAGGGTGGAAGGCATAGACTGGGGAAAAGGTGTGCAATTAGATAAATTTAAGCCTGAGTGGAGAGAATCCATTAAAATATTACAAATTTATATCACCTATGAGGGAAGATTTTATTTAGTCTTCAAATATCATATTATATTTCTACAGCATCTAAACCAAGAGTCCAGGATGAATCTACCATTTTTCTTTCTAAAGAGCTTGCAGAAAATGTCAAGTAGGGTAAAAGGACATCAAGATCATACCCAACAATCTATCTTCCACCATGGCCTAATAAAACTGATCATTTGCACTGTGCTTCAGAAAAAGGGTAAGACTTGGGACTACTTCTTGTTCTGGTCAAGGTTCCAGAGTGAAAAAGAGAACTAGTAAAAAAAGAGACAGGTGAACAAACATTACAACTTGGTTAAAATATTATAGAATGAAGTCATTGCTGAGTTAGTAGAAGAAAATGTTCAAGAGGATTCTTCAGCTCAGAAGCTCGAAGAACCTGTATGTGAAGAGCAAAGAGAGATTTATGATTGTAATCAGATAGAAGTTTATGAAAATGTAGAAGAAGTCCAGGAAACAGCTTTGAAACAGGAATAAGAAAGGAAATCAGTTGAACATGATTAGGATTTCATTGATATTCAAGAAAACATAGCAGATGTTTTTGTCCCAGCCAGGCCTGAAGCTGAGAACATACAAATTCCAAGTAACAAACTCAAAGGAAAGTCAGTGGCTGAACTAAAGAATGAAGGTGTACACATTTCCAATATAAAGTTTCGTGGGAAATATTATGCAATGATAGGAGAATCAATTTGGAGACCCAAAACAAGAGCAAATAATAAGTTAAGAATTAACATGAAAAGAATTTTAAACCCTAGATTGATGAAGGACAAAATGACTGAGATTGAAGATTCATCATCCCAAGAAGATCTAGACAAAAAGGAGAGTCTTAGTCCTCAACATGATCATACTAGGAAACATCATTCAGTGATGTTGGAATCATATACAAGTAAAAATAAAATTGCAGAGCAGTCAATGGATTGCAACACTAAAGGGTTTGGATCCCTAGAGATTCCTGTAGTGTCAGAAGTATTCAAGCATGAAGAAGATGATGATGCAATTTTCAAGAAACTGAATATCCACTAGTTATCAGAGAAAGCTTCCTCATTTCAAGAAGGAAAATGCATAGACTAAGAAAATGAAAATATTCAGAAGACTGTTAAACAATATAAGTATCAAATCGATTTTCTGAATGAAATCAATGAGGGTTTGGTCATGGCAAACAGGAGATTAAGGGAATATATTGAAGATATTAAGACACATTATGAGGAGCTAATTGTGGTTTCATAGGAAGCTTTAAAAAGGAAGAGGCAGACTCAAGGAAAATTTGAGGAGTTGAACCAGAAAATCCAGGATTTAACTTAGCAGAATCAAGAACTGTCAAGGAAAGTTGAAGACTTGGAAGCAGAACAACAAAGAACCAGAAGGAAATCACAAGGTTTGGAAGGGATAGTACTTCTATTTGAGGCAGCCAAAAATCTTTAAAGATCATTACTGACAGGTGTATTATGGTTAATTTTTGTAAAGTTAATAGTTTATTTTGAAAAACAATCATTTTAGTAGTAGTTTCGAGAGCTTGACTTAAAGTTTAGTTAGTTAGTTAAGTAACTGTTTTTGGGATGTAAAAAGGATAAAAGAAAGAAATTAGATGGTAGTGGGGTTCAAATTTTGTGCAAGGGGAGTTTCAAGAGTTACTGTATCAAGCTAATATTCACAACTCTCATGTAATTTTGCAAACTAATTATGGTATATATCACTTATAAGCCCTTATTATCTTCATTATTGGTTTCATTTATGGTTTGTTAAATCACTCAATGTGCAATTTCGTTTCTTGTATAATGTTTTATTCATGAAATGCTTGTAGGTTGTGGGTGGAACTCAATCACTTGTCTTTACTTTTTCTGGTTTATTTGTTATATATGATTCATCTCAGTCCTTGACCTTTATATGATTTAGCACTTGTTTTAGCTTGTTTAATGTTACCCTCTTGTTTATGAAGTTTTCAGACCAAAACAATACAAAAAAAGACAGTTTTACTTTGTTTTATTTTATAGATTGTGTTGGCTTGTTCTTCTAGTAGTCTGGAACAATTTCTAGCCCTAACATGGGCCATTAGGTTACTCTTTCTTTCTTTTATTAATCTATTTTAGGAATTTGGTTCATAGCATCTGGTATAATAACCATTTTTGCTATAACTTTTTTTGTGAAATTTCAGATAATGAAAGTTTGAGGAGACTTTGGAGACATACCAAAGTACATATGGTAAACACTTCAAGTCCTATTTCACTATAGGTTCATAGTTATAGTTTGTGGAAGTTATATTTTTTGACTAGTCTCAAACATGTGTTCTAGGTAAAACTAGTGTATCTAAATATAGAAAGATCTAAATTGCATGCCAACAAATGCATTGGAAAGAATACATACCATAGTGTTTCTTCATAAAAATTTGACATGTGGCAGGTAGTACAAGTACGCTCTCTTGAAAAAGAAAAAAACAACAAATTTTGGGAAGGTCACAATTACTAATTTCTCTTGGCACATCAAAATTTGATTAAACCTATGTAATTATAGAGAAGACATACCAATCTACTATAGGAAAAATGTTAGACTTATAGGGGCCTAAATTTTAGAGATGAAGGAGAAAGACTGGCTAGAAAAGAAACCTACAAACTAGGGTTTTTAAAGGTGTCTTAGCTCAAAACTTGCATAAATTTTGATTGTTTTAACCAATTGAACTGACCCATGGAAAATAACAAGGGAGAAGGACCAATTGAACATCCCAATTAGACTTGTTCACATTTGGTGTGGCACCCTGATCCGTAGGACCTCAACTTTAGTGCATTAAAAGTTTGTTGTAAAAGAATGCGTGCAACAGGTTAATTAATGGACAGTATTAGCAGAAATTAAATGTTCAGAACAGGAATGAAAAACAAGACTGATAAACAAATGCCAAGTAGAAAACACAGAACTCAAAGTCACAGGCAGAAATTGATAACGGAGTTCACCCCCTCCACTGGGCTATGTCTCCGGGCCCCTCTCCAATGGGAATTGATCCAATTAATGGATTTAAAAATGGTACAAATGGTTCTGGACTCTGCAAATCAATTTCAGCAGTATGGACAAAAGTATGCAAGACCTCTTCTCTGGACTAATACAAATTGGCTTTCAAAAGCAAAGAAAAACCAGCTAAAATAGAGAATACAGTCGACTCTTTACAATCACAGCAACTAGACATTAACAGTAAAGTCTTCAATACCTCCTCTCTGAAAGTTACACAACTGGACTTCAACAGACAAAAGAAGCCAAGTATAACTGAGGATAGCCGACTTCAAAAGGAACAGCAAAATGCGCTCTGAAGCTTCTCATCATAGAGAAAACGTTGCACTGTGCTCCCAACGAACCCATCTTCCTCTATTTAAGCCTCATAAGTAATGGATTTGCCTTCTTTCACATAGTTGTTACCAAGGAGACAAAACGTAAAAGAAATGCGACTGTTCACATCCCCTTGCAAATTCCAACTCGTTATCATAGCGGGTTGTTCATATGCCCTTCAATGTTATCGCAATGGTGGCATAACTGCCAAGAAAAGATTGCCAACTGTTACGAATAAGCTGTGAAGATTTGACCCCTGGAACCATTCGTAAACTGAACTTCCGGAATTTTTAGTCAACCATGCTTCACCATTGCGGAAGAGGATAAGCAACGGGCTCTAACGGTCTCAATCGGCTCTCAGCTGGTTTTCGAGTCGGAGGCTTTAGTCACTTTGTTTTCCGCAGTTGCAGATGGCACACCACTTCTTTTTCCAATTCCATCGAGTTATTTCGTTGATCTTTTAAGTTTTGGGCTTCCGTTGTTGCGGCTGCCGGAAGCATTGTTCTTTCGATCAAGCTTGTGGCCGTCGTTGCAGACTGCTTATCACTCTGACTTCCGATCCGTTTCGAATGTCTTTAAGCTTCCGCTGTTGCGGAAGGGAGAATTCTTTTATCTATCTGCCATTGTGGCTCCCAAATCGCTCCGACGTCCGTTAAGCTTCCGCCGTTGCGGAAGGGGAAATGCTTTCGACCGCCGATCCTCATATTTTTTGCGTCCGATTATCCCCGCAGACAGACTAATAGTTTGACTGTCCGCCGTTGCTGACAGAGATGTGCTTGCAACCTCCGATGTTGCGGAAGGAGTTCTCTTCCAACCTCCAATCTGCGTATTTTTGCCGTCCATTTTTTCCAACCGCACGGCTTCTATGAACCATGTACCATATTGGATCTTTAAAGAGGAATAATCCACCGAATCAATCCTCCCCATTGGAGAGCTTTTGGACCACCAAAAGCCTGAATTATTCTGCAAGTAAGTGAGGGTAAAGTTCCCTCACTTTACCAATCTCCATCCATCTTGCTTTGCTAGGATGCATTCCTTTTAGCCCCACTCAAAGGTACTCAGCATTCCCCCTTCGTGAAGTCCTTATATGTCTATCAAGAATAACATCATCCTGCAACTCTCTCATATATTCAGGTGCCAAATCATCTATTGAAGGAATCTGTATGTTAATTTCTTCATCAATGATCATAGGAGGCTCATACAGTTTAAGATTCTCAACATTGACAACTGAATAAATTTGCATGTATGGAGGTAAATTCAAGCGAAAAGCATTAGTACCAATCTTTTCCAAGATATCAAAAGGACCATACCTGATAGGTTTAAGCTTTTTACCTTCACCTTTCATCCTTTCTTTGGTGATGTGTAGCCAAACTCGGTCACCAACCTGAAATTGATGATCAATTCGATGCTTATCATGCCTGGCCTTGTACTTTGCCTGGCTCTTCTCCAACTGTTCTTGAACTGCCTGCTACATTGCTTGGATTCTTTGAATGAACTTCAAATCTTTATCTGCATCATGATGTCCATCCACTACATCTTTGCCAAAAGAGAAGTCCATAGGTGTTTTCGGCAGATAACCAAAACAAGTTTCAAAAGGAGATTTCTTCGTGGAAGAATGAATTGCATGGTTGTAAGCATGATGTATATACTACAACTGCTCATCCCAAAGTTTAGGATGTTTACTACAATATCCTCTGAGTAGCTGAACCATTGTTTTGTTTACTACCTCTGTTTTCCCATCGGTCTGTGGATGAAAAGTTGTACTTTTCTTCAGTTTAGTGTCCATAAGATCCCATAAAGTTGACCAGAATTTTCCCAAGAATCGGGAATCTCGATCAGATATAATAGACATGGGCAGCCAAAAATGTACCCAAACATTTTGAAAGAATAAAAGAGTTGTTTGTTCAGCAGTGATCTACTTGTTACATGGCATTAAGATACACATTTTGCTGAACCTATCCACGACAACATATAGGTAATCATGCCCTTTTCTAGACATAGGTAGTCCCCCTACAAAGTCCATAGAAATGCTTTCCCAAGGAAGAGAAGAAATTGGAAGAGGAGTGTACAAACCCAATTTCCTATTGCTAGGCCTACTTGTTGCACACATAACACAACCCCTTATATATTTAGCTACAGTTTCTTGCATTTGAGGCCAATAACAATGATTCTACAATACAGACAATGTTTTACTTACACCAAAATGTCCTGCAATCAATGAACTATGTGCTTCTCGAATCACATGCACTCTTTCTTTCTCTAGAATACAGAGTTTACCAAGATGATACAAAATTTGATTATGCACATAATAGTTATCTTCCTATTTACCATGTATAAGTGATGCATATACTTTCTTAAAATCTTTATCTTCTACATACTGTTCAATATAACTTTCATGTGTTAATGAACTTTTCTGAAGAATGATTGAAGCATTCATAGGTGGCCTTGATAACATGTCTGCTACTTTATTATGAATTCCCTTTTTGTACTTAATGATGAGATGAAACTGTTGTAAGAACCCCATCCATCTTAAATGCCTAATTTGTTGTATTTTAGTTTGAGATTGTAAATATTGGAGTGGCTGATGATCAGTATGTATGACTGTCTCTTTTCCCATGATATAATGTTTCCACTTCTTCACACTCTGTACTAAAGCATACAATTCTTTGTCATAGGTCGGATAGTTACTTACCGCAGTAGAGAATGTTTCTGAATGGTAACAGACTGGCTTCCTTCCTTGCATCAAAACTGCTCCCATGGAAAACCCACTAGCATCAGTTTCGATCTCAAATGGCTGCTGCAAATCTGGCAATGTTAGAACTGGTGCGGTGCTAATTCTTTCCTTCAAAGTGTCAAAGGCTCTCTGATGCTTGCCTCCCCACTGGAAAATTTCTTTAATGCTTGTCAACGCATGTAATGGAGCAGCAATGGAAGAAAACCCAGAAATGAATTTCCTCCAATACTGAACCGCACCCAGAAAACTTCTGATTTCAGTAATGGTGTTAGGCCGTGGCCAGTTTACAATGACAGCAACCTTGGCTAGGTCCACTCGCAGGTGGCCTCCACCAATGATATGGCCTAGATATACTAAAGAAGTTTTAGCAAATTCACATTTAGACATTTTTACATAAAGCTTTTCCTTTCTCAGTACATCTAAAATTTTGTTCACATGTACAACATGCTCTTCCCAAGTTTCTCTAAACACAAGGATATCATCTAGATACACAATTACAAAATCATCAATGAATGAACGAAATACATCATTCATGAACCGCATGAAAGTAGCCGGTGCATTACAAATCCCAATAGCATTACAAGCCATTCATACAAACCCTATTTCGTCTTAAAAGCTATTTTCCAAGCATCATGCTCAGCAACACGGATTTGATGATACCCACTACGCAGATCCAATTTTGTAAAGTAAGTTGCATGTTTCAACTGATCAAGCAAATCATCAATACCAGGAAGAGGATACCTGTTTTTAATGGTGATTTTGTTAAGGGCCCTGTAGTCGATACACATCCTCCACGACCCATCCTTCTTTGGAACCAAGACTATGGGAGAGCCACAAGGAGAAGTGCTGAGCCGGATGACTCCCTTCTCAATTAGCTCCTGAACCTGCTTCTTGATCTCCTCATTCTGCATTATAGACATCCGGTACATGGCTATGTTCAGGAGTGGCACATCCTGCTGCAAATGTATCTCATGTTGAATCTCTATCTTCGGTGGTAACCCCTTCGGATCTTGAAACAAATCATCATACTCAGAAATGATGTCAATCAGTTCAGATTTATGCTTAGGGTCACATTCTTCAAAATATTTAGAGACTTCATCATTTTTCATCTTAACCATCATCAACAAAAAGTTCTTACTAGCATTTACCAACCTCTTCATTTGTCCTACAGAGACTATTGCTAGATTGGTTTTCATCTTATGTGCGCGTACAATATATTCCATACCTTCTTTAAAAAGATGGTACTTATTCTGCTCTTTATAAAAGACTGCTTTCCGGTCATACAAATACGGACTCCCAAGTACAATTCCACAAATGTCAAGTGGTACTACATCTAATTCTACCTCATCCCTAAAATTTTCAGTAATTGCAAATTTTAATACACATTTCCTCGTTACTTGCAATCGTGTATCATTAGTAACCCAACCTAGAGGATAGGGCTTTTCATGAGGCACAGTAACTAAATGCAATTTCTTAACCACTTCTTATGATATCAGATTTACTTGTGAACCACTATCAAACAATGTATCAATATTTGTGTGATTTGCAATGACACGAACATGAAACGGTGCACTTCTATCTTTATCATTTTGCTTAGAAGTAGATGGCAGACTTGTAATTGCACTAGAACTTGATTATGCATCAATGGGAAGTGAGATACTTTTATCCTTACCTTGGATTCCGATAGCTGTAACTTTTGTTTCATCACCTGAGTCGGATCCCAAGTCTTAAATAACTGCTGCAGTAGCTTTTGCTTTTCCTTTGTCTTTGTTTCCTCCGTACTTCTTTGGCCTTAACTTTGGATGAAGTTTCCAACACTTAGAGACATCATGTCCCTTCTGACAATGTGAACACGTAGGATTTTCACCTTCTTTCTTAACAGTAGCCATCTTCTTTTTCCCCTTATCTTTAACTTTTGATTTGCTGTCAGATTTAAATGACTTCTTCACAAAAGTATCATTAGCATGCTTACCCCTGGATTCTAAATGGGTAGCTTGAACACATACATCATCCAAATTACTGGGATTAAACATTAACAAAGTATGCTTCAAATAAGAATGCATGCCACCAATGTACTTAAGAAGAGCTTCCTGTGTATCTAACGAAACATTCAATGCAATAGCCCTCTTTCTGAATTCATGAGTATAATCTTGAATGCTTTGTCCTTTAGCTTGTCTAAACATTTGCCAATTCATGGTTAATTGCTGCATGTGACCTAAAGGATAAAATTGCTTCCTCAATACTTCAATGAATTCATTCCATACTGAAATAATTTTACCATTCTTTCGAAGATCTTGCTGAATCTTGCTCTCCCACCAAGTAAGAGAGATTCCACTCACTCTCAAAGTGGCCAATTGGATTCTGGAAGGGTCATCATTAATGCCCTGCACCCTGCAATATACTTCAAGCTGCTTGATCCAATTGTCTAATTTTTCAGCATCTACATCTCCATTATAAATAGGTAATTCAAATTTTACATCCAATTTGAAATAAGGCATATTAGGAATTGCATTATGAGAAGTATGAGAAGAAGAAAAAGTTTGTTTAGTATCAGGAGGATCACCATCACCTCCTACTCCTTTACCCTTTTCTTCCGGCTTCAATTCTACATCTCTGGATGAATATCCTTCTTCTTTCTTCTTCCTTTCTGCTCTCTCTTCGAGTAGAAGTTCCATCATGGCTTTCATGCTCATAAAAGTCTCTAGAAACTCAGTTTCAGACATAACAGGTTTTTCTCGTTCGCTATGCCCTTCTTCTTCCCTTCATGGAGAAGACATGGTTCTTGAGAATGTTCTCCTGGAGCCAATCTCAGGATCTCCTTCAACTAATTCTCCTTCACCAAGCTTTAACCTGGACCTGGTAAGCATTCACAAACTTGCACAACAGTCAACCAGCTCTGATACCAAATATGATCCGTAGGACCTCAACTTTAGTGCATTAAAAGTTTGTTGTAAAAGAATGCATGCAACAGGTGAATTAATGGATAGTATTAGCAGAAATTAAATGTTCAGAACAGGAATGAAAAACAAGACTGATAAACAAATGCCAAGCAGAAAACACAGAACCCAAAGTCACAGACATAAATTGATAACGGAGTTCACCCCCTCCACTGGGCTACGTCTCCGGGCCCCTCTCCAATGGGAACCGATCCAATTAATGGATTTAAAAATGGTACAAATGGTTTTAGACTCTGCAAATCAATTTCAGTAGTATGGACAAAAGTCTGTAAGACCTCTTCTTTGGACTAATACAAATTGGCTTTCAAAAGCAAAGAAAAAACCAGCTAAAACAGAGAAGACAGTCGACTCTTTACAATCACAACAACTGGACATTAATAGTAAAGTATTCAAGACCTCCTCTCTGAAAGTTACACAACTGGACTTCAACAGACAAAAGAAGCCAAGTATAACCGAGGATAGTCGACTTCAAAAGGAACAACAAAATGCGCTCTGAAGCTTCTCATCACAGAGAAAACATTGCACTATGCTCCCAACAAACCCAACTTCCTCTATTTAAGCCTCATAAGTAACGGATTTTCCTTCTTTCACACAGCTGTTACCAAGGAGACAAAACGTAAAATAAATGCGACTGTTCACATCCCCTGCCAAATTCCAACTCGTTATCATAGCGGGTTGTTCATATGCCCTTCAACATTATTGCAATGGTGGCATAACTGCCAAGAAAAGCTTTCCAACTGTTACGAATAAGCTGTGAAGATCTGATTCCCGGAACCATTCGTAAACTGAACTTCCAAAAGTTTTAGTCAATCGTGCTTCGCCGTTGCAGAAGAGGATAAGCAACGGGCTCTGATGGTCTCAATCGACTGTCGGCTGGTTTTCGAGTCGGAGGCTTTAGTCACTTTGTTTTCCGCAGTTGCGAATGGTGCACCACTTCTTTTTTCGATTTCGTCGAGTTATTTCGCCGATCTTTTAAGTTTTGGGCTTCCGCCGTTGCGGCTGCCGGAAGCGTTGTTCTTCTGATCAAGCTTGTGGCCGTCGTTGTGGACTACTTATCGCTCCGACTTCCGATCCGTTTCGAACGTCTTTAAGCTTCCACTGTTGCAGAAGGGAGAAGTCTTTTATCTATCCGCCGTTGCGGCTCCCGAATCACTCAGACTTCCGATCCTTATAGCTCCAACGTCCGTTAAGCTTCCGCCATTGCGGAAGGGGAAATGCTTTCGACCGACGATCCTCATATTTTTTGCGTCCAGTTATCCCCGCGGATAGACTAATAGTTTGACCGCCCGCCGTTGCGGACAGAGATGTGCTTCCAACCTCCGATGTTGCGGAAGGAGTTCTCTTCCGACCTCCGGTCTGCGTATTTTTGCCGTTCGTTTTTTCCAACCGCGCAGCTTCTATGAACCATGAACCATGTACCATATTGGATCTTCAAAGAGGAATAATCCGCTGGATCACACCCTCCAACCAGTATGTGGGTCTGATTACCACTATTTTTTGTTTTATGTAGAAGTTCTTCCTAATTTAAAACTAATGAAATCTAAATCCTATCCTAAGATTTAACAACTAATTAAGTATAATGAAACCACTTATTAATAATAACAAATTTAAATATTATTCTAAGCTACACCTATCTTGATCAGGAGATGGAAATTAAATGTTGTTAGATACAGAGCATATATGCATATGACATTTGAAAACATAAGAAATAATTCTAGATTTTTTAGAACATGTTAAATCATTAAGTCATAGTCATAAAAAATAATTAGCAATGATCGTATAACAGAGCTCTGCATCTAATCATAGTCACTAAACTATCAAAAGACCTTAACATCATACACATAAATAATTCAAGTGCATATCATTTCCAATTAATCAACAACCATACAAAAAATGTAAGAACAATCTCACACAACAATGTAATATTCATTCATGTCGATCTCTCTATCTTTCATTACTTATGAATAAAAATATTACAAAAGTCTTCTTTTTGATGACGAATCCACAATTTGCTTCCAATTGTTCTTAAAACATATTAGAATCTCTATAGAGAAGATATATAATTGTGCACATAAGACAAAAAGAGATTGACATTAAGAACACTTTTCTAATTAAAAATGTATAATATATAAAATGAGATGACCCTTGGGTTCAACTTACCAAGTGGTCTCTTGGACTCCCAAGTGACTCTTAGTATTCTTCTCACATAACTAGGAAGATATTAAGGATTAGGTTCCAACAATTCCCCCCTTAATATGAATGGGTGTATGCGAGTCCATGAAAAGAGAGTTGAATAATAGGAAGTGGACAACTACCACTGTTGAACATTTCCAACTTGACAATCCAAATTGCCAAGAAAGTTAGAAAAAGATGAGTTCTCCTGCTAAATACAAGTGCTCTATGAAGAGGTGGTTTTGGATGACCACAAACAAAAGGGGTTAACAAAGATGAAATATTCTACTAAGTGGGCGGTTTAAGGATGAACACAAACTCTCGAACTTGGCACAAAGGATTAGAGGTTTTGTTTAGAAAAAGGTGGTTTTAGGTTGATCACTAACCACGAGATATGAAAATAGGAAGTGAACAATGACCAGTGCTCAACATTACCAGCTTGACAATCTAAATTTCCAAGTAGTTTATCTAGAAGCTGACGAGCTATGCTAATAAAAGGTGCTATCAAAATTAGTGGTTTTAGGATAACCACAAACCAACTAAAGCTTAATGAAACATGGTGCTAACTTGGTTTGCTTGTTTTGACTTGTTTTTTCTCACACACTTGTTTTAGACAATCTTCATCACCCCGGGTGAGGAACAATTTGAGGAGTGGAGAGTCTCATGGTGCCAAAACTAGACATAGAACACATTAGTACTTTGGATAAAGGTTCTCTTCTGTCTTCATGCTACATTTCTGAATCTAGCCTCCCAAAATGTTTATGGATTAGGCTTGCTTAATCTAGCGTACTTGAAGAAGCCCATTCCTTATTTTTGTCAGAATGACATGACTTCAAAACATGAAGCTTGCATCATGTTCCCCCCTATTAAGTACAACATAATAATATGTACGATATTATGTCACAATTTTCACTCTTGCAAGTTTCTTTAGTTTCACATGCCTATCTGAAGAATGGTTATGCTTCCCTTAGTGATGACAAGGAAGAAGATAAAAAAAATTGACCTTTCATATGGCCAACTTGATCACAATGTTGGCATTTGGAAATTTGAATAGGTTGTACTTAATTTGTCATTATTTCACTATGTATTGGTAGTTGATGGGAATCATCCTAAACTTCAAATAAAGGATTATTCTGAACAAACACTAGTTCATAATGTTGATTTCTATGATATACATTGTCATCTTTGGATTTTGAATTTTGCATATGGTTTATAACACTTTGAAGAGTATCTTTGATTATTTCGATTGATTTATATACATCAATAATCATTAGAGTGTTTAGAAACTCTAATGTTTCTTTAGTTTGAGGCATTGTGAGGACTATGTGATGCCTCCTTGTGCATGAAGGACCAAGTACAAATGACTCAATCAAACTGAGGGATTCTTGCAAATACACCCTTTTCAAATAAGATTCAACAAATTCAAATTAAAAAGGGGAAGGGTGTCGGTCTCAAATAAGGATACACCCAAATAAAATGCAATTCAACTTTCCTTCAATTTTGATAAAGTACAAAAACATACATGCAAGTACCAAAAAATGCACTAAAACTTACAAACAAACAATGGTTTTTAAGTTATACTTATGAATGTTGAATTGATGAATCCACTATACCTGAGTTTTCAAATGATGGTGATTTTCTTCTTCAACTTATTATTTTGGAGTAGTTGTATCACCAAGTTGCAAATGTACTTGAATCCATGCCAGTCCCAGGTTTGTTTTGGAATCCGAATACTATCAACCAGCTGCAACTTTCACAATGCAGTTCTTCAACTAAAAAGAATGCGGAAGTATTATAGTTTTTTAGAGTATGTTTCAACTTTCTACATTGCAATGGTCATGAGTGTTGTTTATGGAGGAAAAATGTAGCACTAGAACACTTTCACTAGCAAAATTGTCAACTAACCATTTCTGCAATAGTTTGTGTAAGCTTTCACTACAATGAACTTAATCTCTAAAACACAATGTTGTGATCGAGAAAATCTTGCTATGGCTTGGGGTGGACCAAAATAGACAATATGACACTAGAAATAAAATCCATTCTCGAGCATGCTAGATAAATTAAAGAAACTAAGCACTAATGGATAAGAATTGTACCTCAACCAGATATTTGAAGACAACCACCATTGAGCTCTCGATCAAAAGCTTGTCTCTACATTTTTTCCTCAACAGAAAATATATATCCAAGCATAATATATTAATTGTTACCATTCAGTATAGCATATTCCATTTGAACATGTATAAATCAATTACAACCATGGATACAAATATACATAATTGCACATGAAATTTGGATGAGAAATTGATATTTGTATTAAAAATAAAAACAAATATACAATGTGACAATATCTTTCATCACCTCATCGAAACTGAGAAACTGAGTCCTTCCATCTAGGCCTCCACCAATTCAATCCTCCATAATAAGGATAGCTCATAAACATAATGGAAAGCTTGGGGGATGAACACAAATGGCTATATCAATAAGGATTAAGGGATGCAAACTCAAGCATATAACAATGAGGATTTTTTTTTGCTATCGTCTCTTTACTCTTGAAGTTTACCCCCCTCTAATGCTTCACAATGGCTCAATATATATCCCTCCAATGGGAAATTGAGGCTCGAATCAGAGCGTTTACCGGCATATGGAAGGCCAAGGATCAAGGTATTTGTTACCTGATGGGGAAAAATCCATTTTGTTTTTGTTTTTGAGCACAAAAACTGATGTACACAGGAAATAATGGTGCAAGATGCATATAAAAAAGCTGTAGAACTAGTGACCAGCGTATCTATTTAGAAATGTACTTTTAAGGGTTATACTGAAGCATCGAAGCTACAGTGAGTAAATGGGGTATAGCGAGTCTACATAGGGACAAGGGAAGGCCATTAAGGAATGATGCATGAGGTGTGGAAAATCACGCCAAAAAATATGCCCCCTAACGTGTGAGGTTATAGGGTTACATGATGGCCGAAATAAATTATAATATTCCTAAGAGTGGAGTAGTGAAGATCCAAGAGGAAGAACTAGCCACTCATCAACATAATATAATGATAAATTTATGTATATGACTGTAGAAATGGAGTATATATAGTAGTCTCGAGTACATATAAGTACAATGGACAAAAATAGGAATAATAAAAATATTCCATAGCTGTTGTTGGATGAGCCTAAGTTGGCTAGACAACTAGATCCTTTATTTGACTAATTGTAAACAAGTAGATTATTTCGATCTCGTAGGTTGTGTCAGTTATTTGAACTGACAAGTATTTATGTAACTGTTTGTAAATCTTATATATAGGTTGTAGAGCCAGATAAGGACTTGTTTAGGTTATATGTATGAACCCCCTTGTGTTATTGAGTAATATAAGCATTGTTATTTTGTCTACCATTCCTTGTCTGTAATGTTCGCATTCAAATAATTGCATAGCAGGACAATTCCATCAATCCTACTAGTTCCGTAGGTTGGGTGGAAACATTGGGAAGTTAATAAGGGAGCTAATAAATGGTTTTTATACATTAGAAGTAATAAATGTTTATTTAATGGAGTTAATTAAATGAATACAAGTGAAAAATGAAATCGCTATGGAGAATGGAGACAAATGGAGACTATGGGGCCCACTCAAGCTAGAATTCCTATGTTAAATGGCATCCTCCTCCTGCAATCTTGAATCTATGGGAAGCCTGATGTTTTTGGATGGATTATAAGGTTAATATACTTATCCATATAATTCATAGATCAAATTTGGAATGGATTGTAACTTACATGGGGAGAGGAAGGTCCAAATGAGAGTTTCATGGACACTTGGCTAGATTCCCCTTACATTTATGACATCTATGACACCAATTATGGAGATTCTATGAAAGTTATGACACAAGTCAGATATGAAGGCTGAAATCTGAAATTTCAGGCCTGAATATAGCATCTTATAGGGTGCTCATGGGAGTTGGATAATCCCAGGAGGCTCCTACTCGAATTTGGGAGAAGAGGGAAGGTGAAGAGAGAGGCCACATGGCATAGCATGAGATGCCACACCAATTCGACTTGGATTTGGTTTATGGATGGATTTGGAAACTTATAAGACCAATAATTTTTATAAAATTCAGGTATCAGCAATGAGAATTCCCTTTTCATCATTTGTGAAAATTGTTATTGTGAAGAGAGAGAGTTAGTGGATGACTAGTTCATGCCTTAGCCAATTTCGAGGGTGAAAGATTCCCATCCTAGTTGGTGTTTGGAAAGGAAACTTAGGCATTTAAAGGAGATTAAATGGAGTCATAATTTACATGTGCAATCTACAGTATCTCGTGGACATATCAAGTTCATCTTGTCCTTCCTTTCATCTCAAGTTTTCTCACCATATTTCAGCTCTATGGAGTGAGGCGCACTTGGTGAGCTATTCATCTCTTTGAGGGAGATTATATTGCTAAATTATTTTGTATTATGATGTAAATTATATGGTATTTAATTTAATAAATATTTCAGGTCTAAATTCCAATAAATATCATGTATTATTGCTCAATAATGAAGAAATAGTGCCATTTCCCCACTACCTTGTTGTAAACTCTTGTAATCTTGATGGCTTCAAATAGATGTATAAAATATTGATGATTTATGAATGAATTGAATGTAATTAAAGTAAATTATGGTTTTCATGTTCAGTAACTGAGAATTTGTGGCCATTGGGTCGAATTTCATAGCAATTGGAGCAAACTACACCTCATTTCCCCAAGGGTCCAAAACTAGTTTTTTTATATCTTATTGAAAGAAGTGATAACAGCCATGGGAGGTCGATTGGTTATGCATATGAGTCTATGATAATGTATTATAAACATCCCATGATTAAATTTAAGAATTTGAGTGGTTTTATACACATTTGGGAATCCATTTCTACCACTTACCCTGGGGGGGATTTGAGCCCAAAATCGCCAGTAAAGTCATCCATCTTATTCAGAATTTAGTATAGACTTGAAGAAGTGATTGGAGGGACATAATAAATCCTTGAAAATAATGATTAATTTATTATATCATTCATACACCTTCTATGAATATTTGGAAATTGGGCTGATTTGGAGACCAAGACACTAAAACTAGTCAAGAACCAAAATTGTGAAAAAATTGGAAAATTGGGAATTTTGGTAAAAATTTAAAAAGGGAAATTACATTGTCTCTTGTTATATCATTGTTTATATGAATATGTAATATGTATTATTGGTGTACTTTCAATCTAATTTATTACAATATGTGGTCACAACCACATACAACACACAATGGAGTTTGATCTCCATACTGAATGAAGACATTTGGTACATAAC
This sequence comes from Pseudotsuga menziesii, assembly GCA_001517045.1. Taxonomy (NCBI): domain Eukaryota; kingdom Viridiplantae; phylum Streptophyta; class Pinopsida; order Pinales; family Pinaceae; genus Pseudotsuga; species Pseudotsuga menziesii. The sequence continues at coordinate 60,608 of LPNX010172840.1, forward strand.
AATGTATACTACTCTTGTATGAGAAATGAAATCCCATAAGTATTTTCATGATAAAGTTAGTATAATATATGAAATTCCACCCTAATTTGAGGTCTTATACACAAAACTCCAATGGTAAATGTCCCACCACAAGAATAAATGTGTTGAGGTCGAACATGATGAAACATCGTCTGATTATCGGTCATTGATGTATACCGCTAGAAAAAAAGATACATCACATAGATGATGAAAATGGGTGTCAAGGTATTGAGTGCATTAAATAAGTGTGAATAAAGGCATTGAGGTCAAACATTTGAAGAATCCATCGATCAGAGGACATTGATGTATTCCCAAGTCTATCGATGGCAAGAGGACATGGCACTGATGACTGCAAGTCTTAAGGCACTCAACTAACTCTAGATCCCAATTCTAGAATAAATGATATGAAGTCAATGAATGTAATCTGTTCGAAGGAGGGAATTAGGGTATCCTCCATCAACCAACAGGAGTTACACAACAAGGCCGAATAATTTGGAATAAATCAAATGAACAAGATGTACACAACCACTAACCATGTGCATCTCTCACGCATATTGGATGCAAGTAGCATACGAAAGAGACCCTCTGAATAGTATCTAATGATGAAGACTACTGACAGAGGTGAGGAAATCACCAAAAGGTTTTAATGGAATCCAAGACATGACATGAATCCCAATGTGTGAATATATTTCTTGCTGTTGAACACAAGGGAAACCACTTAGTCAGTGACCAATGATGAGATGCTATTTGCTAAGTTCAAGGTCACCTACCAATGATGAAAGTAGGCCTAGAGTTTTAGGTAGAACCATATACTTGTGATGTATCTAGAATGGCCAACATGCAGAGCCAACATAACCGAGGAATGGATGACTCAAGATAAATACTTACTTCAAACAAGAGCATGAGGCAGATGGAGACACTTAGGAAACATATAATCAATATGCAATCTGAGAAAACTCTAAGACACATGAGGCATCAATATAGGCTCCATAGTGATTGAAAGCTTAACCAATCGGTGAAAAAAGCTCTAAATAATGAGTACAAGTCCAAAGTTCATGCTCGAAATCCAACCCATGGTGAATAGACTCATGAACTCTACTCTGTTCGAAGGCGACATGACAACTGTCAATAAGAGAATCTCATTTCCCATCTGACTTTTTATGTTTTTTCATTTTTTAGGGTCTTTTTCATATTAGAAATATTGAAAAACAATAAAATATGCTTAGAGTGCAATAAAGAGGAAGCAAGTGTTGTTGGAAATCCAACTAGTTCCAAGTAGTGGAACATACCTATGCTCAATGCAAGGAAGCAAATGAAGGATAAGGACACTCAGGGGAATGTTTCCTCTCGAATATGGGATAATCAAGTTGTAAAGGATAAATAAAAGGATTTGCTTGGTGAGAATTGAGACAAGCTCGTGCTATATGGCTTATAAAAGTGAATCAAAGATCCGACATGAAGCTCAATAAGGAAAGCAGCCACATGAAATGCATTTACAACTTGATGTAAAATAGGAGTCCCTATGAGAGATGGCCAACATAAAAGATAAGAAAGAACACGAAGTTTTTGTTTAAAGGAATGGTAATACTACAAGGGACTCCCATACTCAAGGAGGACATTTAGCATGGGCATCAGATGGGAAAACAAGATCTAACTAGGGTACCCATGATCGGGGAAGCTCTACCGCTTACATAATGACACTTTTATTAGCAACATTATGGTTTCGTGTCATTAAGAAGCGGGTTCGTACCTATGGCTAATGTGACATAGTCATGGGATAATGAAAAAATGCAGGCAGCATATGATCCTATCCTATATTATAGTTTATATTTATACCTTCCATAGGTATGGAAAAGCTTTAAAATGATCAAAATCCACTAAAGCTTGACAAGACTGCATAAAATATGGACCCTACGCAATGATATTAGTCTAAAATAGTTGCAAATAATCAATATAGAGCCAAAAATATAGGAAAGTGGGTAAATTATTTCAATAAATAGTAAAAAATAAACCTTTTACCATTGGATCCCTGAACTTCAAACCTATATTTTGGGAGATACGGGCCACGAAATCGACAACCATGAGGACCATGTAGCTCACCATATCATGATTTTTTTGTTAAATGATTTTATTTAAAGTTTTTATGGTTATTTGTCAAGTTCTTTGTGGAAATTGAACCCAAGTAATAGAAAAATTGGACTCACAAAATTGCTAATCAAACATGCAAATTTACACACAAAAGAGACTGAAATTGGAGCATAACAGTAATCTGTATTTAATAAGTGTACAATATCCAACCTTATGAAGTCATAGGCTTCTGGAATATATAATTACATGAGATATTTGAATGCATAAGGATGCCATTCTAAATAGTCAAAAAGTAGGCTTACTAAATCTAGTCAAATCCCCCATAGGTGCATAAAGCAGTTTCCAAATCCACTTAGAGGCTCACGAATTGGAAAATTCAAGTAGGAAAGCTAATAGATGGAAAGAAAAATCATACATGCTTTTATTAGGAGAAAATAATCGAGGATGATGACAGTAAAAAACAAGTCAACTACACCTAGTCTTACTTTCCCTTTTGGCTTAAATCTTAATAAAGCAAGAAACTTAGAAGAAAAAGCATATATGTGCTAAAGAGGATCTGGAATAAAGAAGACATGCTAAATATGGTTTCCAGGAGGTTTCCCAAGTGCTCCATGACTCAGTTTTAGCAAGTTTGACTTCTATGGCATGTGGAAGACAACTTGCATAGAGTGGAATATTGGAAACTAGGAAAATAAGACAAAAATGGATTAATTAATGTCTAAGGTAGGTAACTATGGGTTGATTATTCTAAAACCCCCCCTTAAGCCTCACTTTATGAGTAAATATCAGAAAAATATAGGGCCTAGCAACAAGGCTTAGACACCCTTTACATACTGCATGTCCATTTAACCAAGGAAAGAGGCAAAAACCCAGTGGGAAAATCCTCCCTTAAAAATGGACAGTAAAACAAAATTTGAAAATTTTGTCATCAATCATGCTTCACAACATGATCAGAAATCCCCAACAGTGATTTGAGATTGCTTAATGTCTTCTCACAAAAAACTTTGGTGAAGATGTTTGCTACTTGTTCTGAAGATGCACATAAGAGTAGGTGAATGGTGCCATCATGCACAAGCTATATGATATAGTGCATATGGATCTCATTGTGCTTGGTTCTCTGTCTCTGAAATAGATCATTGTAGATTCAAATGGTACTTTTATTATCACAATAGATAATAGTTGAAAACTCTGATTCGAAGCCACACTCACCAAGTATCCCTTGCAACCATAAACATTGGGTTGCTACATTTACAACTCCTCTGTACTCTGCTTCTGTAGATGAGAGTGCTATGGCACTCTGTTTCTTGCTTGACCAGCTGATTGGTCCTTCAGTAAGCATGAACACATATCCTAATGTTGAATTTCGATCTGTGTTGTCACCTGCCCAATCACTGTCAGTAAACTGAATCAAATCGAGATCAGATTTAGCTTTGTAGAAGATCCCATGAGTTCTTATTCCCTAAACAAAGTTAAGGATCCTTTTGGCTACTCTCCAATGGATCTCATGAGGCTGATCCATGTATCTTGAAGCCACACTTACTGCATAATAAATATCAGGTCGAGTGTGTGTAAGGTACAGCAAACACCCAATCAACTGCCTATACAGTGTATTATTTACCATAGGAGAAGAACCTGCTTCTTCAAGCTTAACTCCTGAAAGGAAGGGAGTCTTGCTTGGCTTGCAATATTTCATGTTGAACTTGTTCAGCAAATCTAAAGCATGCTTGGACTGATGTACTTTTATTCCATGTTGGGATTGAGCAATTTTGAGACCTAGCAATTGGCTCAACAACCCCAAATCAGTCATAGAAAATGCATGGTTCATTGCATCCTTCAAGGAGGCAATTTCTTTCTTTGAACTTACTGTAATCAGAAGGTCATCCACATACAAGACAATAATCATCAAAGAACCATGAATTATCTTCAAATAAACATTAGGATCATACTTGCATCGAACAAAACTCAATGATAGCAGAAAGCCATCAATCTTGGCATACCAAGCCTTGGGGGCTTGCTTGAGCCCATACAATGATTTCTTTAACATGCACACAAAATATGGATTAGAAACAAACCCTTGAGGCTATTGCATGTAAATATATTCAGCAATATCTCCATTTAGGAAAGCACACTTCACATCCATGTGATGTACCTCCCACTACTTCGAAGCTGCAATGGCTAAGGCTAGCCTTATGGAGTCCATATTTGCCACTGGTGCAAAGGTTTCATTGTAGTCAATACCATGTACCTATGATCAGCCCTTGGATACCAATACTTCCTTGTATTTCAAAGGAGAACCATCAGCAGCAAACTTAGTTTTGAAAACCCACTTACATTGAACTAGCTTCTTTCCCAGGGGAAGATCAACCAGTTCCCAAGTGTTGTTCTTCTGGAGTGAGCTGAATTCTTCTTTTATGGCTGTTTGCCATATTGGATCATGTGATGCATCTTCATATTTCTATGGGTCTGATTCAACCATCATATAGCACTTCTATTCAAGCAAAGGGTCTTTCATACACAGGGCACTCTCAAACTGAGATCTAGTCCTCCTAGGATCACTAGGATTTCCAGCTAGTTTCCCAGCTGCATGCATGGTATTTAATGCCCATTTTGGTATTGTAGGACTTTCAGGATCTACAATTAAATCATAATTATCAGACATATCAGAATCATCAAACTCATTTGTCTCTTCACTTACATTCAATGGTTTTGGTGGTGAAGAAGTCTCTCCAACTTCAACTGCTGCTAAAGGCTCTTCTTGGAATTGAACACTCATTTCAATGAAGGATTTGTTTGTGCTCAAGTTGATCAGATTGTACCATTTTGAATCTTCAGAATACCCAAAAAATAGGCATTCTTGGCTTTGGGGCTGCAAATCCTTTCTCTTTTTAGTTGGAATTCTAGCCCAAGCCTTTGAGCCAAAAATCCTAAAATGGGTCACATTTGGCTTGTGCCCACTCCAAGCTTCGAAAGGAGTCATACCATCAAGATATTTATGAGGCACCATATTCTAGATATAGGATGCATAGTTTATAGCCTCACCCCAAAAATTTGGTGGCAAAGTCTTAGCCTCCATCATACAGGTTGCCATCTCCTTCAGTGATCTATTATTTCTCTCAGCAACACCATTTTGCTGTGGTGTGTAAGGGGTTGAATGTTGCATCTGAATACCTACATATTCACAATATTGAATGAAATCAGAATTGACATACTCACCACCATTGTCATATCTGAGGATCTTGAGTCTCCTCCCAGACTGGTTTTCAACCAAGGCCTTAAAGACTTTGAAAAGGCCAAAAACTTCAGACTTATGCTTCAGGAAGTAAACCCAACAATACCTGTAAAATTAATCTATGAAGTTCAATGCATATTTGGCTTGAATAATTTACATATGATGAAAAGAACTAGAAACATCACTGTGGATCAAATCAAGAGGTGCAGAGGTTCTCTCATGACTAGCTCTCTCAAATTTATGCTCTGGGTGTTTTCCTAGGATACAACCTTGACAGACTCCCTTGGAAAACTTAATATTGGGTAACCCTATGACCATTTATTTTTCACTTAGATAAGAAATATACTTATAGTTAAGATGGCCAAATATTTCATGCCAAATCTTGCTTGCCTCATTAGCATGAATCAGAAGAGCAGAGGGGTTTGAGTAGGGTAGAAAATGTGAAAACATGTATACCTTTGAAGTGTGATCTACAACTCCTTTTGCAATGACTTTACCATTTGAGATATCTGTGATCTCAACATCATCAGGGGAGAATATGACCTTCTTTGGAGACCCTGTGTGAGTCATCTGATACATTGAAAAGAGGTTAGAGGCAAGACGTAGAACATACAATACATTACTAAACTTACCATGGTCAAGATCAATCCTTTCTTTCTGCAAACTGTCAGTAAGAGAGTCATCTCCTAGCACTATTGGTGGACCTTTCGACATGTCAAGAGAGGAGAATGCCTCCTTGGTCGAAACCATATGTCTTGAAGCTCCATAGTCTATGATGAAGCTAGGTGAGCTTGTTGTGCCAGCAACCAATGCATGTACTCTCTCTCTATCCTTTGAATTTGATCCTCCTTTCCTCTTCTTTGAGCTATTAGGAAGGGAGATGTTATTCTTCTCCAGGAGTTGGGTCAACATGTCAATTTGCTTCTTCATGCAAGAGCTTTCAGGATGATAGCCCTTACTGCAGTATGCGCACCTACTCATTTCTCCTTTGTTCTTGTTCTTTTGGAAGTTAATCTTGGAGCCTTAGGGCTCCTCTTGAGACTTGTTCTTGTCTCTCTTTTGCTTAGGTGGCTTCTTATCTTTCTTCTTTCCTTTTGAATCCACCCTCGAATCTCCAGCAACCAAATCTTGGTCTTTGGAAGGTTTGATGGTGCCCATCATCACCATTTTATCTTGTTGAAATATTGTAACTTTGAAGAATATTCTATATGTATCTTTTTGTGGTCCCCGATGGTCCTACCAGGAGAACCACTTGTATTACATTGTACCCTGATGCTCCTAATCGGAAGAACTAATAAGAGTCATGAGGTAGTCCCCTCTAATTGTAAAGGTGGGTCATCAGCACCCCAGTGTGGTTACTTGAGCCTACATGTGTAGCTCGAGCCTACATGATTTAACTCGAGCCTAGATGTCAAATGAGTTAACTTAAGTGAATGGATGAATATAAATAGAGGTGTAGTGCTCCTCATTTGAGACACACACACTCTCACTTGTGTAGTGCATTAGTGGAGAAGAGAAGTAGCTGGAGAAGGAGGAGGATCAGGATTTGATATCCTTACTGGTTTTATCTTTTATCTTTTTGGGGAATCTATATTGAGGAATATTTTTCTGGGTTTTTCCCAAGATAAATCTTTGTGTTCATTTTTTATGGTTGTGCTTGTCTATCTTTCAATGATCCTGTTTATATGCTTTTGTCATGAAAATGAAATGAAATACTGATGTCTTAGCTAAGCATATGGAAATTTAACATGGTAGCAGAGCTAACCTGAGAAGAAGACATTGTGCAGCTACAGAATCTAGGGATTCTTACTTTTTTGGTCTCTCTCCACAATCCATCAGCAAAAGTATGCTAGGATGACTCTCCATTGAAGGGCGCATGTTTTTGTCGAAGCAGAATTCGATTCCGAGCATTTTCAGTTTTCGATGCGGAAATTAGGGATTTCTACATAAGAGGAATTTTTGAGTGATACCAGCATAGGATTTTTCTCCTCATCAAAACCTAAATTTAGAGACTTGGATCAATAAATTTGGTTGGGTGAAACTCTAGGAAAGTCAAACCCTAGTTTGATCCCTAGCTAGAAAAACCCTAAGTACTAAAACGACTAAGTTTTGGTACATTCGCTATATCCTGAGATTGGAGAATTCTCAGGGGATGAAGATCACATCCTGATGTACACTATGTCCAAATTTCAGCCTCATATTCGCTATATTTTGGGAGATATTATCCCTCCAAGTTAGGGTTCTAGCCTCTTCCAGAATTCCACCCTAAACAGGACACCTGGGGAGAACTGCAATATCTTGGGATACAGAGGTATGAATGGAATTATTGAAGCTTTCCTAGAAATGGAACAGACTTTAATATTAGTGTTACAAATATCAGACTCAGAATATGAACCAGTGACACGTGGCATGTCGTACAACTTAGCTGTTCAGAACAGTCCTGTAACAGGTTACCTTGGTAAAAGGATCATAAATCCCAAATGTTAAAACAAATTATGATGAAACCTATGGTGTTGGATCAGGAACATGTTAGATTACCTCTGTACAAAATTTCAAACACAGAGGATCAGTAATTTCGGAGATATCATAGAAATAGTAACAGGAATTTCTGCAGAAGAAATTGGAAATCTAGGGCTTCCTGTTCCGGGAGCTTCCCTCCACTATTTTCAGAAAAGGAGTACATTGGACAGCTCCATTTGAAAATATCTATCTTTCTATCCAATCAGATCTAAAATATTCCATTTTTTTAAAATTAGGGTTTCTGTGACAAACCCTAGATCAACGAGCTTCGGAACTAAGACGAACACCTCAAATTGGTAAGATCTAATCCTTTGCTATTTTCATTTGAGGTTCTCATTTCAAAGTGATCTATCACATCAGCTTGATGATAAGCTTGGTGAAGTTGACAAATTCCAAGCCTAGAAGCATATGATCTCTCTAAATAAAATGGTTTGGACACCTACATGAGTATAGAGGTTCTAGTTCCAGAGGGAGATGAGGCTAGAAGCCTTACACAAGAAGAACTTGGTCAAGGCCAAGAAGATCATTGCTGATTCAGTCATGAATAAACTTGTACCACAAGTGTCTCCCCAAAGACACCGAATATATTTGATTCCTTGACCAAGCTATTTTAAGATAAGAACTTAAATCAGAAGATGGATTTGAGAAAATAGTTGAAGAATGTGAAGATCCAGAATGCAGAACAACTTGAAGTGGTAGAAGAAGAAGTGGAGAATGTTGAAGTGGTGATAGCCACCTTGAATGGCCTCCCAGGATCATGGGATTCATTCATGCAAAGAATGTGTGCCAGAAGGAAGTAATTACTTTCAACAGACTTTGGGAAGAAGAAGAAGCTCGTCTCATAAGAAGAGAAGAAGAAAGATGGAAGCAATTGAAGATCAAGCTCTCACCATTCAAAGAAGATCCCTCAAGCGATGAGGAATATGAAGAACTCAATTCTTAAAGAACCTCTTATCCATCTTATCATCTGGATAAGAAATGATGATTTCATGAATGAATAAGATGATAAAGCAGAATGATCAAGAAGGAGTCTACCCACAAAACAAACAAAAGATAAGTATTCAATTGTCATTTAATGATATTGTTTTGTTATGCATTTGATTATATTCAGTTGATGTGTTATGCATGATAGCTTGTTTGCATTAATGATTGTATACTACTAATATGCATGTGATGGGTAAGTAGCTCATGGTGCTATACAACTCTCCATTGCTACTTATCAAACCTCTTTGCTGACATATTGGATTAGTGCACAATCTCAATAATGTCATGGTGGAGATGAAAGGCATCTAGAAAGTTTATGTGAGATATGGATGAATGTTGTATTGACTAAACAGTTGCATGATGCATAATAATTTTTCGTTATGCATATGTTTTATGAAATAGTTCTAACCATGCAACTGGTGCATTTGAATTGTAGGAAAGGTCATGTACAACCTCCTACAAGAAAAGAAGGATGAGACTTGTTCCGAAGAACAAGTGATGAAAATTAAAGATTCACTCCAATAAACATGAATCTGAAGCTCCTAGGGTCAGAAACACCATGATGGAAGAAAGAGCTTCAAAGAGTGGTAGATCCACCTTGAAGGATGAATACCACCATGGGTACAAGAGATAACTCAAGATGAAGAAAAGAATGCTATGAAAGAAGCTATGATCAAAGAATAACAGTTGATCATGGGGAATGATGTATACGATATGATGGAACAAGTGTACAAAGCAAGGTTCATGATTCTCCCCAGAAAGAATAGACTATGACATGACATACTCTATTGACCAGTATATATCAAGCATAGAACCACCTCTACAGAATGAAGAGGGAAGATGATACTCCACTTCAGGGGGAGTGACTACAGAAAATTATATCTAAGTTCGACATGGTACAACATGATGGATATATTTGTGATGGACTGAGACTTTACCAAGAGTAAAGTGGGTTCCAACTATCAAGGTTGAATGTAGAAGACTAGGATATGTTGATGACCTGAGAAGAAAAACTCATAGAAGATGTTATGATACTAGAATGATGTTTGGGATATAGTACTCAAACTAGAAAGCAAGAATGTGGTATCTTCCAAATGGATTTGCAAGATAAGATATGTTGCTGATAGAAGTAAGGTAAGAGTTGTGGCTAGAGGTTTCTATCAGAAAGAGGGAATTAATTCTGAAGAGACACTTACTCCAGGAAGTAAGGTACACTTCCTTCAAAACTATCATGGTAGTTTCTTCCATGATGAAGTAAAGACAAGCCTTCCTTAATAGTATGATTGAGGAAGAGTTTTACATCGAATAGTCATGAAGATTTGAATTTGAATACAGATAGAATCAAGTATGCAAGTTGAAGAAGGCCCTCTATGGCCTGAAGCAAGCTCCCAGAGCTTGGTATGGAAGAATAGATATTTTCTTGATGAGCATGGGCTTTGCCAAGAGTAAAGTCGATCCTAACCTTTCCTACAAGGTTGTAGAAGATGTACCTGTCATTCTATTACTATATGTGGATAACTTATTCTTGACAGGGAATAAGAAACAAATCATGGAAAGCAAGAAGAAACTAGCAGAATAATTTGAGATGAAAGACCTTGGGTTAATGAATTATTTCCTAGGTCTGGAAGTATGGCAAAGTTCAGAAGGAATATTTCTCAACCATGGAAAGTATGTGGTAGAGATTCAATATGTTGGAATGCAAAGTCATGGCCACACCCATGGACTCCAACCTGAAGCTGTTAGCTGATGACTCATTAGAGTTAGTGGATGTGACTCACTACATATAGATCATTGAGTTATTGATGTACTTAACAAATACCAGAACATACATTTGTTTTGCTGTGAACACCTTAAGTCAATATCTTGTTCAACCAAGACGGGTTCACCTAGTAGCTGCAAAACATGTGATGAGATATCTGAAAGGGACTATAGACTTTGGTCTATACTATGATGGTAGCCATGAGTATAGATTGTATGGCTACACAGATGCAGATTGGGCTGGAAGTATCTCAGACAGGAAAAGCACATCAGGTAGATGATTTTGTTTGAGGTCTACTATGAGTTCATGGTTTAGCAGGAAACAGTCCAGTGTTTCTCTTAGCATGGTTGAAGCAGAATACATAGCAGATTGCTCTACTAAGTTGTGAAGCCATATGGATTCAGAAGCTGATATTAGGTCTCTTTGACCTGAAGATGGACACTACAATGATTCTATGTGATAAACATAGTTGTGATGACAAAGAACCCTGTGTTCCGACGTAACACGTAGAAATCCGGTATTTCTGTTGATTAAGTTGTCATTGATGCCAACAGTACCTGGTCATTGATGCCAATAGTGAGTCTTGGAGCCGTTGTGAGTTATGTAAGTGGTAGCGTCAAAGGAGACCTTTTGACTTTGCCCAAGCCCAAGTCTGAAGCCCTTGGAGGCCTTGGGACATTGCCAAAAGCCCTGTAGAGTGTTCAAGTTCCTTGGTGAGAGGGAAAATGTTCAGTGGTCTTTTGTTACCCTAGGTATTCCTAATACTTAAAGACTTACATACTAAAAAAAACTTTGGGGGAGAGTTTTAAATAATTTTATTATTTAAATAATAATAAATAAAATCCTAATAAAATATTTTTTTACTTAACTATAGGAAATGGTTCACTAAAAATAAAATATAAATCATTAAATTAAAGAAATTGTTCATTTTAATTAAATTTAAAAAAAAAAAGCTTTGGGGGAGAGTTTTAAATAATTTTATTATTTAAATAATAATAAATAAAATCCTAATAAAATATTTTTTTACTTAACTATAGGAAAT
>LPNX010172946.1:932-33790 GCA_001517045.1 Pseudotsuga menziesii
TGGTGTATTTTCCCTAGCTGCTATAGAAAGTTCGATTTCTCTATGTATTTTTTCATAAGTCTTTACTTGCATAAAGAAATAAAAGCATTTTAGACACATGTGTCCTGGAGGAGGCAGGGAATATTCGTTTGGTTCTCTTTGCCAAGTAGATGGAATTGGTGATTTGCAAGTTCTTGCTCAATCCAGTCACTTGTCTGCTCGTGCTCTTGAATCATTGCAAGCAGGAGTTCCGGGTAGATTAAATGATTCAATAGGCTTGGGTTTACCAGGTCTGAATTCCTCTGGAATGCTCCAATTTTCCTCTCTTCCAGGCCTAGGCTGTAATAACAGCATTGGAAGAGCACAATGAATTACACCTGTTAACAATCCAAACAAGTAGATCATGAACAGGAGGCCCACATGGCAATGCATATTGAAAAGGTTTCTATTTGAGATAATATACTTTCTTCCTAGTTAATGTCTAAGTGTTTTATTGAAGCTATTTCATATGATTTTCATATAGTTGCACTAATTTATACTATTGATTTTTGACTCCTCCCAACGAAAAACAAAATATTAATGAATATGGCAGACATGTATTGAATCGGAATGCATCTACTCTAGAAGTTGATGATTCTGAGAAATTAGTCATAGAAAATAGACTTGGATGTGATTTGTATATCTGACAGTACATAGACAATTTTGAAGATATTAAGCTATTGAAGCCTAACAGTAATGTTCATGTGCACCTTCCACCTCCAAGATTTCCTGATAGATTGAACGCTGTCACAGAGACAAAGGCTTCTCGATACTATGTTTCTGTTCATATTTTAGATGCAAGGGTATAAGAGATTCATTCTATTCTTATCCTTTGTTTTCCTATGGTGACTAATTGTTAATATTTGTTTTTGATGGTATTGTGCAAATCTGGGTTTTCTTCTTGCTTTGTTTCATAGGAGTTAATGTTGACTGAAGATGGCAATGGTCAAAACTTTTTTTGTGCTCTCCATTTAGTAACCACAACAAAAGCATCAGAGGATCAAAATCCTTTTCCTCAGAGTGCAAGGTCTAGATGTCTTAGGCCATTGATGATAGAAACAAACAATCATATAGTTGGTGCAGTAAACTAGAATGAAGTGTTTATATTTGAAGTTCCTCATCAGGTACTTTTCACTAAAATAAATTTCTCTGCATGCAACTTAATCATGCCAAATAGTATATTAGGGCAGTTTTTTGTACTTTATTTTTTATTAGTTCAGTATTCCTGCCCTGTATATTCTCTTGTCACACTTGTCATTCTCTCTTATTTTTTTTGGGGAAGTATATCTCTTTATTTTGCTTCAGATTATGAAATGGTTTTAGTATAGAATAAGGACAGAAAAACAAATTTCCTTAACATTTTGGATTGTATGTGCTTTCTACATAGGGATTAACAATACCGTGGGGGAAAACTCCATTTATCAGGGATTATTTTTTTTAATTCCAATAATTCTATAGACGAAGCTCTGTTAATTACGGAAGGCAATGTTAGCAAGCAGCTCCAGTCAATAGACCTTCGATACAACAACATCATGGACGTTTCGTTGGGAGAAAGCTATACCAAAAGTTTGTTGTATGGATTCTCATAATAACCCTCTAAAATGAATCATCTGGATTTCTGATTCATTTGTATGTATCTATTTGAAATTTTCTGTCAATACAATATTGCTACGATTTTTAAGGTTATCTACTTTTACTCCAAAGTTGCAAGCCATCAATTCTTTCATGTAATTATCTGGTTTTTTGAAACACAGACTTGAAGGTAACCCGGTTTGTTCCCAAGAATACATATCAAATAGCTGGATTTGCCACTTGAAATCTATTCAACAGACCTACTTATACAAAATTGATTTAGCGCATTGTAAAAACCAGGTCACATGCCCTGAAGATTTCCTGAAAGTCGATCCTAGGAGCTATGGCTGTGCAATGTCGTATGTGGGTATCATGGTCTTTAGAGCTCCCATCTTTTCAATTTTGACAGATCCAACCAGATTCCATAAACTAGAAAATTCCCTATGGACTGAATTAAACTTGACAATGGGGTCAGTATATATCCATTGCATGTCGTTTGATGGCAACGGGTATCTGAATATACAAGTTTTGCTTTTCCCACAACCTGGAAAGAAGAATTTTGAGCGATTACAACTCATAAATATTATCTACGCTTTGAGCAGTCAAGCGTACACACCTCCACCAGAATTCAGGCCCTATTATTTCAAGCCAATAGAGTTTTACAACTTTTACAACCTCTTGGACGGTGAGAAACTGAACTTTACTCTATGTACTAGCTTTCCATCCCCCGGATATTCTTCAATGTTCATATGATTCAACTACAATAAAGATTTCATGTTTGTTTTATTTCAGATAGATCGAAGAGTCTAAATTCAGGGGAAAAAATTGGAATAGCGTTTGGTGCCTCAGTGTTGATCTTTGCCATTATTGCCCTTGGGACTTACGCGCTATGGCAAAGAAAGAATGCAGTGAAAGCGGTTGAATCATCGAACCCATTCGGTATGAAATCCTCTTTTATTTATTTTTTAAAAACACTTTTATCCATCGCTTAAGCGACGACAATTTAAAAAAAAAACATTCATAATCGTCGCTTAAGCAACACATGCTAGGCGATTTTTTATAAAAAAAAAATTCTCTCGTCGCTTAAAAGACATTTAGGTTTCATAATCCGTCGGTTAAGCGACGACTTGCAAAGGATTTTTTTTAAATTTAATATGAATTAGATGTCGGATAACCGATGATTTACATTTAACTGATGGATTGGAAAGATGTCGGATAGCCGACGATAATCAACCGACGCTTAAAAAAAATCATAGTGTCATACATGCGACAGGGAAGTGTCTAAAATCCGACAATATGGCTGTCAGATTTTTGGTCGAAATGTAGTAGTGTTTCCATGACCTGTTTCTCATTTCCTGTCAAGGATAAGTCATCCACATATAATAATAGGATGACAAGTTCATCTTCTACAACCTTGTGATAAAGGTTAGGATCAACTTTACTTTTGGTAAATCCCATGCTCGACAAAAAACCATCAATTCTTTCATACGAAGCTCGAGGAGATTATTTAAGACCATATAATGCCTTCTTCAACTTGAATACGTGAGTATGTCTATCTTCAACTTCAAATTCTTGTGGTTGTTCTATGTATACTTCTTCTTTGATCACACCATTTAGAAAATATGTTTTCACATCCATCTGGTGTAAGTCCCTCTTCATCATGGATGCAAGTGCCATGGTAGCTCTAATTGAAGTATACCGTGCTACTGGGGCAAATGTCTCTTCATAATCAATTCCCTCTTTCTAAGAGAAACCTCTGGCCACAAATCTTGCTTTATACTTCTCAATACTTCTTTCAGCTAAATGCTTTATTTTGCATATCCATTTGGAGGATACTATACTCTTTCCTTCTGGTTTGGAAACTGTATCCCAAATATCATTCTAGTATTATTTCATCATGAGTTCATCTTGTCAGATCATCAACATATCCTAGTCTTCTGCATTCAACTTTGAAGGGTGGAATCCACTTTTCTCTTGGTAAAGTCTCAATCCATCAAGAAGCTATCCATCATGTCATACCTTGTCGAACTCAGATATCTTTTGTAGTCACTCCCCCTGAAATGGAGTATTATCTTCCTTCTTCATTATGTACAGGTGGTTCTATGCTTGATATATACCGGTGAATAGTGTATGTCATGTCCTAGTCTATTCTTTCTGAGGCAAATCATGAAACTTTCTTTGTACACTTGTTCTTGTAGATCCATATGGAGGATACTATGTACTTCCCTTTATGTCTCGAAATCATATCGTATACATCATTCCCCATGATCATCTGTTATTCTTTAATCATAGTTTATTTTATAGCATTCTTTTCTTCATCTTAAGTTATCTCTCATACCCATGGTGGTCTTCACCCTTTGAGGTGGATCTACCGCTTTCTGAAGCCCTTTCTTCCGTCATGGTGTCTCTGACCCTGAGAGCTTCAGATTCATGTTTATTATATTGTCATCACTTGTTCTTCGGAACAAGTCTCATCCTTCTTTTCTTGTAGGAGGTTGTATAGGACCTTTCCTACAATTCAAATGCACCATTTGCATGGTTAGAACTATTTCATGAAACACATGCATAACGAAAAATTATTATGCATCATGAAACTATTTATCCAATAAAACATTCATCCATATCTCACAGAAACTTTATAGATGCATTCCATCTCTACCATGACATCATTGAGATTGTGCACTAATCCAATATGTTAGCAAAGAGGTTTGATAAGTAGCACTAGAGAGTTGTATAGCGCCATGAGCTACTTACCCATCACATGCATATTAGTAGTATTAATGTAAACAATATATCATGCATAACACATCAACTGAATATAATCAAATGTATAACAAAACAATATCATGAAATGGCAACTGAATACTTATCTTTTATTTGTTTCGTGGGTAGACTCCATCTTGATCATTCTGCTTTATCATCTTCTTCATTCATGAAATCATCATTTCTTATCCAAATGATAAGATGAATAAGAGGTTCCTCAAGAATTGATTTTTTCATATTCCTCATCGCTTGAGGGATCTTATTTGAATGGTGAGAGCTTGATCTTCAATTGCTCCCATCTTCTTCTTCTCTTCTTATTAGTCGAGCTGAAATTAATCACTTACTTCTGGCATACATTCTTCTTCTACCGCTTCAAGTTGTTCTGCATTCTAGATCTTCACATTCTTCAACTATTTTCTTGAAGCCATCTTCTGATTTAAGTTATTATCTTCAAATATCTTGATCAAGGAATCAAACATATTTAGTGTCTTTAGGGAAGACACTTGTGGTATAATTTGATCCGTGATTGAATCAGCAATGATCTTCTTAGCCTTGATCAAGTTCTTCTTGTGTAAGGCTTTGAGCCTCATCTTTGTATGGAAATGGAACCTCTCTACTCATGTAGGTGTCCAATTCATTTTATTCAGAGAGATCAAATACTTCCATGCTTGGAAGTTGTCAACTGATGTGATATATCACTTTGAAATGAGAACCCCAAATGAAAATAGCAAAAGATTATATCTTACTGATTTGAGGTGTCTGTCCTGCTTCTAGAGCTGGCTGATCTAGGGCTTATCAGAGAAACCCTAATTTTTAAAACTTGGAATATTTCAGATCTTATTGGATAGAAATATATATCTCTTCAAATGGAGCTGTCCAATGTACTCCTTTTCTGAAAATAGTGGAGGGAAGCTCCCGGAACAGGAAGCCCTAGTTTTCCAATTTCTTCTGCAGAAATGCCTGTCACTGTTTCTGTGATATCTCTGAAATTACTGCTTTTTTATGTCTGAAATTTATCACTGAGGTAACCTAGAATGTTCCTAATCTAACACTATAGTTTTCATCGGAATTGGTTTCACCAATTGGGATTTATGATCATTTTCCCAGGGTCACCTGTTATAGGACAGTTCAGAACAGTGACGTTGTATGGCATGCCACGTATCACTGGTTCATATTCTGAGTCTAATATTCAGACCATAGAAATTAAATTCCGTGATTTTTCTGGAAAATCTTTAGGAATTCCATTTGGAACTAGGTATCCCAAGCTCTAGATATTTTCTCCAGGTGTCCTATTTAGGGATGAATTCTGGAAGAGGCTGGAACCATAACGTGGAGGGATCATATCTACAAGAATATAGTGAATATAAAGCTTAATTTTGGACACAATGTGCATAAACATTTTCACGTTAGCGTCTACAATTTTTAGCTCCTGAAACTTCGCCAATCTTGGGATATATCGAATGTACCAAAACTGAGCAGTTTTAGTATTTAGGGTTTTTTTGGCTCGGGGTCAAACTAGGGTTTGACTTTCCTGGAGTTTCACCCAACCAAAAATATTGATCCAGGTATCTAAACTTCGATTTTCATGAGGATATAAATCCTATGCTAGGCTCACTCAAAAATTCTTCTTCTGCAAGTAGCCCTAATTTCTTCCGGGGAGAGAGAGAGGGCTATTTTTCCTTGTGAAAGCTGTCTTGTTCAGGTTAGCTCCGATACCATGTTAAATTTTCATATTCTTAGCTAAGACATCAGTAATTCATTTAATTTTCATAACGAAATCATATAAATAGGATCACTGAAAGATAGAAAAGCACAACCATACAAAAGGAACACAAAGATTTATCCAAGGAAAACCCTAAAGGGAAAAACCCAGCAAAATATTCCTCAATATAGATGCCCCAAAAAGATAAAAGATAAAACTAGCAAGGAGATCAAAGCCTGATCCTCCTCCTTCTCCAGCTACCTCTCTTCTCCACTAATGCGCTACACAAGTGAGAGTGTGTGTTACAAATGAGGAGAGCTACACCTCTATTTATATTCATCCGTTCACTTGAATTAACTCATCCGACATGTAGGCTCGAGTTAATCATGTAGGATTGAGTTACACACGTAGGCTCAAGTAACCACACTGGGGTGCTAATGAACCACATTTACAATTAGAGGGGACAACCTCATGACTCTTATTAGTTCTTCCGATTAGAAGCATCGGGGTACAATATAATACAAGTGGTTCTCCCAGTAGGACCATCAGTGACCACAAAAAGATACATATAGGATATTATTCGAAGTTACAATATTTCAACAATTTGAAAATCTAAAAGGAATGTTAAACATGGCCCTCATCTTGAAGGTGAATGACCCCTATAAATACTACACACTATGTTCTGATGCTAGCAAGGAGGGATTGGGGGAAGCACTATCTCAAGAAGGGCATCTGGTATGTTACGGATCTCGCAAGTTGAAATATCGTGAACAAAATTATTTAATGCATGATCTTGAATTGGCAGCAGTGGTGCATGCCTTAAGGATGTGACATCACTACCTATTAGGGAAAAAGTTTCTCTTATTGACAAATAGCACCCATGTAAAGAATCTGTACTCATCCTGGACTTAATGCCAGAAAAGCAACATGGATGGCCTTCTTAAGTGAATTTGAAATTGAAGTGAAGCATATAAAAGGTAAGAAAAATAAAGTGGTTGATGCACTTAGCCAAAGAACTCATGAAGTGTGTGAGATCACTGTGAGTCAACTAGAAGGTGATCTATTGAGAAGAATAAAAATAGCTATCATCCATGATGCTGAATATGGAAATATACTAAATAAATTGCTGAAGGATGAGGTAAAATTGAATGGGATGGAATTCAAAATCGACCAGAAAGGATTAATTTGGTTTAAAAGAAGAATATACATGCCTAACATTTCATATTTAAATTGTTTGTCCTAAATTAATTGCATAGACCTCCTTATGTAAGGAACCCTGGTAACCAAGAAATGATAATAACCCTCAGGAAGAAATTCTTTTTTCCTAAATTCAAGGCATATCTAGTTGAGTACCTGACTAAATGTTTGGAATGTCAACAAGTGAATTTTGAACATCAACATCCACCAGGTTTGTTACAACCATTACCAGTTCCTGAATGGAAATGGGAGGTAATATCTTTGGATTTTATCAAAGGTTTGCCATTAACTAAAAAAAAACATTATTCAATTATGGTTGTAGTTGATAAATTAAGCAAGAATTCTCACTTTATACTTATGAAATTGGATTTTAAGGCTGTCAATGTTGCAAAAAGATCCGTGAAGTAAATATTTTGACTTCATGGAGTGCCAAAGATGGTAATTTCTAACTGGGATGTCAAGTTTACATCAAACTTTTATAAATCATTGTTTTAAGGGTTGGAAACTACTATAAAATTCATCACTAGCTATCACCATGTTAGAATAATCAACCCATAGTTACCTACCTTAGACATTAATTAATTCAATAGGTTTCTATATTCCACTGTATGCAAGTTGTCTTCTACATGTCATAGAAGTCAATCTTACTAAAACTGTGTCATGGAGCACTTGGGAAACCTCCTGGAAACCATATTTAGTATGTCTACTTTATTCCAAATCCTCCAAAGAGCATATTTGCTTTTTCTACAAAGTTCCCTATTTTATTTAGAAATAAGGCAAAAGGGAAAGCAAGACTAGGTGTAGTTGACTTGTTTTTTTCCCACATCATCCTCCATCCTTTTCTCCTAATAAAAGCATGTATGATTTCTCTCTCCATCCCTTATTAGATTTCCTACTTGACCTTGCCAACTCCTGAGCCTCTAAGTGGATTTGGAAAGTGATTTATGCACCTATGGGTGATTTGACTAGATTTAGTAAGCCTACTTTTTGACTATTTCAAATAGCATCCTTATGCATTCGAATATCTCATGTAATTATATATTGCAGCATCCTATGAATTCATAAGGTTGTCTATTGTACACTTATTCAATACATATTAGTGTTATTCTCAAATTTAAGTCTCCTTTGTTGGTAATTTTGTATGTTTGATTAGCAATTTTGTGAGTGTAATTGTTCTATCACTTCGGTTCAATTTCCACATGGTATCAGAGCCTTTCTGGATCAATTTATCTTCTTCCATATTTCTATTTTAGGTTCGACATCTTGACTGGGAGCATATTCTGCTGACTGAAGGGCACATTTTTTGAGCTATGGATCAATCTTAGAAGATCATATTGACTCCATTTAATTTCTTTGAATGAAAAGACAAGAGGGAGATGCTGTTGAGAGAGAAATGTCTCTATATGGTGACTATGGCAACTAAGGAAAATCCCAATGCAGCTACAGAGAAAATAAAATGGCACAACAGGAGGGATGAGGCCTATGGTATTTTGTGTTTGAGCATTTCAAGAGACCTCCTCTTCCATCTTGATGGATTGACATCACCTAATGAAATGTGGGAGAAGATTGTAGATATTTTTGGTAAGACATATGAGATGAGAGGACATCAAATCAAGAATGAATTGATCTCTTTGAGTCCCAGCAGCTTCGAATCCTTGCAAATCTATTTTTCCAAGTTTAAATCCCTTGTTTTGCAGCTAAAATAG
Organism: Pseudotsuga menziesii; assembly: GCA_001517045.1. Taxonomy (NCBI): domain Eukaryota; kingdom Viridiplantae; phylum Streptophyta; class Pinopsida; order Pinales; family Pinaceae; genus Pseudotsuga; species Pseudotsuga menziesii. The sequence goes on from LPNX010172946.1 coordinate 9,891, forward strand.
TGTGGAATTGAAAATAAGGAAGAGAAACTAGTTTTGGCCATACTCTCGAAGCTTGGCCCTGACTATTCAATGTTTGTTTCAACCTTCCATCCAACCAAGTCGACATCTTGAGCCTAGAATATGCCTAAGCTTGCAAAGTTCATGGAATCCCTCACACAGGAACAAGATAAATTGGTGATGATGGGCACCATCAAACCTTCCAAAGACCAAGCTTTGGTTGCTAGAGATTCAAGGGTGGATTAAAAAGGAAAGATGAAAGCTAAGAAGCCACCTAAGCAAAATAGAGACAAGAACAAGTGTCAAGAGGAGCCCCAAGGCTCCAAGAAAAACTTCAAGAAGAAGAAGAACAAAGGAGAAATGAGCAAGTGCGCATATTGCAGTAAGGGCTATCATCCTAAGAGATCCCGTATGAAGAAGCAAATTGACATGTTGAACCAACTTTTTGAGAAGAATAACATCCCCCTTCCTAATAGCTCAAAGAAGAGGAAAGGAGGATCAAATTTAGAGGATAGAGAGAGCGTACATGCTTTGGTTGCTAACACATCAAGCTCACCTAGCTTCATCATAGACTCTAGAGATTCTAGACATATGGTTTCGACCAAGGATGCATCCTCTTCTCCTGACATGTCGAAAGGTCGACCAATAGTGTTGGGACATGACTCTCTCACTGATAGTTTGGGGAAAGGAAGGATTGAGCTTGATCATGGTAAGTTCAATAATGTGTTCTATGTTCCAGATCTTGCCTCTAGACTCTTGTCAGTGTATCATATGGCCCACATTGGGTCTCCAAAGAAGGTCATATTCTCCCTTGATGATGTTGAGATCACAGAGATCTATAATTGTAAATTCATTGCAAAAGTTGTTGTTGATCACACTTCGAAGGTATACATGTTTTCCCATTTTCTACCCTACTCAAACCCCTCTGCTCTTCTGATTCATGCTAATGAGGCGAGCAAGATTTGGCATGAAATATTTGGCCATATTAACTATAAGTATATTTATTATTTGAGTGGAAAATATATGGTCATAGGGTTAGCAAAGTTTAGGTTTTCCAAGGGAGTCTGCCAAGGTTTTATCCTAGGAAAACACCCAGAGCACAAATTTGAGAGAGCTAGTCATGAGAGAACCTCTACACCTCTTGAGTTGATCCACAGTGAAGTTTCTGGTCAATTTCCTCATATGTCCATTACTCAAGCCAAATATGCATTGACCTTCATAGATGACTTTTCCAAGTATTGTTGGGTTTACTTCCTAAAGCATAAGTTTGAATTTTTTGACCTCTTCAAAGTCTTTAAGGCCTTGGTTGAAAACTAGTATGGGAGGAGACTTAATATCCTCCGATATTACAATGGTGGTGAGTATTTCAAGTCTGAGTTCATTCAATATTGTAAAGATGCAGGTATTCAGATGCAACATTCAATCCCTTACACACCACAGTAAAATGGTGTTGCTGAGAGAAATAACAGATCACTGAAGGAGATGGAAACCTGCATGATGGAGGCTAAGACTTTGCCACCAAAGTTTTGGGGCGATGCTATAAATTGTGAATTCTAAATTCAGAATATGGTGCCTCATAAACAACTTGATGGTATCACTCTTTTTGATGCTTTGAACAGGCACAAGCCAGATGTGACCCATTTCAGGATTTTTGGCTCAAAGGAATAGGCTAGAATTCCAACTGAAAAGAGAAAGGATTTACAGCCCCAAAGCCAAGAGTTCCTACTTGTTGGGTATTATAAAGATTAAAAAGGGTACAAGCTGATCAACTTGAGCACTAACAAATCCTTCATTGAAAGGATTGTTCAATTCCAAGAAGAGCCTTTAGTAGGAGTTGAAGTTGGAGAGTCTTCTTCACCACCAGAACCATTGAATGTGAGTGGAGAGACAAATGAGTTTGTTGATTCTGATATGTCTGATAATGATGATTTAATTGTATATATTGATATTCAGACAAGACCAAAATGGGAAGCAAAGAACATTCATGCAGCTGGGGAGCTAACTGGAAATCCTAGTGACCCTAGGCGGACTAGATCTTAGTTTGAGAGTGCCCTGTGTATGAAAGACCCTTTGTTTGCTGAAAATTTCTACATGATGGTTGAATTAGACCCACATACATATGAATATGCAGCACATGATCCAATATGGAAAACATCCATCAAAGAAGAATTCAACTCTCTCTAGAAGAACAACACTTGGAAACTGGTTGATCTTCCCCCAGGGAGGAAGCTAGTTCAATGCAAGTGCGTTTTCAAGACTAAGTTTGCTGTAGATGGTTCACCTTTGCAATAGAATGCAATATTGGTATCCAAGGGCTACTCACAAGTACATGGTATTGACTACAATGAAACATTTGCACCAGTGGCAAATATGGACTCCATAAGGATAGCTTTAGCCATTGCAGGTTCAAAGCAGTGGGATGTACATCACATGGATGTGGAGCGTGATTTACTAAATGGAGATCTCACTGAAGATATTTACATGCAGCAAACTCAAGGCTTTGTTTCTAATCCATATTTTGTGTGTAGGTTAAAGAAATCATTGTATGGGATCAAGCAAGCCCCCAGGGCTTGGTATGCCAAGATTGATGGATTTCTGTTGTCATTGAGTTTTGTTCGATGCAAGTCTGATCCTAATGTTTATTTGAAGATGATTCATGGTTCTCTGATGATTATTTTATTGTATGTGGATGACCTTCTGATTACAGGAAGTTGAAAGAAAGATATTGTCTCCTTGAAGGATACAATGAACCATGCATTTTTTATGACTGATTTGGGATTGTTGATCCAATTCTTGGGTCTCAAAATTGTTCAATCCCAACATGGAATAAAAGTACATCAGTCCAATTATGCCATATATTTGTTGAACAAGTTCAACATGAAATATTTCAAGCCAAGCAAGACTCCCTTCCTTTCAGGAGTTAAGCTTGAAGAAGCAGGTTCTTCTCCTATGGTAATAATACACTGTATAGGCAGTTGATTGGGTGTTTTCTTTACCTTACACACACTCAACATGATATATATTATGCAGTTAGTGTGGCTTCAAGATACATGGATCAGCCTCATGAGATCCATTGGAGAGAAGCCAAAAGGATCCTTAACTTTGTTCAAGGAACCAGAACTCATGGGATGTTCTACAAAGCTAAATCTAATATTGATTTGATTGGGTTTACTAAGAGTGATTGGGAAGGTGACAACATAGATAAAAAGTCAACATTAGGGTATGTGTTCATGCTTGCCAAAGGAACAATCAGTTGGTCAAGCAAGAAGCATAGTGCCATAGCACTCTCATCTACAAGAGCTGAGTATAGAGGAGTTGTAAATGCAGCAACTCAATGTTTATGGTTGTAGGGAATACTTGGTGAGTGTGGCCTCGAATCAGAGTTTTGAACTATTGTATATTGTGATAATTAGAGCACCATTCGAATATGCAATGATCCAGTTCAGAGACAGAGAACCAAACACATTGAGATCCATACACACTACATCATACAACTTTTGCATGATGGCACCATTCCCCTACTCTTTTGTGCATCTTCAGAACAAGTAGTAGACATATTCACCAAAGTTTTTTATGAGAATACATTCAGCAATATCGAGTCACTGTTGGGGATTTTTGATCATGCTGTGAAGCATGATTGATGACAATATGTTCAAATTTTTTTTTACTGTCCATGTTTAAGGGAGGATTTCCCCACTGGGTTTTTGCCTCTTTTCTTGGTTAAATGGACATGCAGTATGTAAAGGGTGACTAAGCCTTGTTGCTAGGCCCTATAGTTTTCTCATATTTAATCATAAAGTAAGGCTTAAGGGGGGTTGTTACAATAATCAACTCATTGTTACCTACCTTAGACATTAATTAATTCATTTTTGTCTTATTTTCCTAGTTTCCTATATTCCACTCTATGCAAGTTGTCTTCTAGATTTCATAGAAGTCAAACTTGCTAAAATTGAGTCTTGGCGAACTTGGGAAACCTCCTGGAAACCATATTTAGCATATTTTATTTATTCCAGATCCTCCAAAGCGCATATCTGCTTTTTCTGCAAAGCTGCCTGTTTTATTTAGAAATAAAGAAAAAGGGAAAGCAAGACTAGGTGTAGTTGACTTGTTTTTTTCCCACATCATCCTCCATACTTTTCTCCTAATCAAAGAATTTATGAGTTTTCTTTCCATCCCTTATTATATTTCCTACTTTACCTTGCTAATTCGTGAGCCTCTAAGTGGATTTGGAAACTACTTTATGCACCTATGGGGGATTTGACTAGATTTAGTAAGCCTACTTTTTGACTATTTCAAATGGAATCCTTATGCATTTGAATATATCATGTAATTATATATTGAAATAGCATATGACTTCATAAGGTTGGATATTGTACACTTATTCAATGCAGATTAGTGTTATGCTCAAATTTCAGTCTCCTTTGTTGGTAATTTTGCATGTTTGATTAGCAATTTTGTGAGTGTAATTGTTCTATCACTTGGGTTCAATTTACACACACCCTTGAATAGATGTAAAAACAAAATGAACAAAAAAATTAATCGAGGACATGTTGAGGATGTATGTCATGGAAAGACCCACCAAGTGGGAAGACTATTTGCATCTAGCAGAGTTTGCATACAATAATGGTTACCAAGCCTCAGCCAAGATGAGCCCATTTGAAATCTTGTATGAAAGAAAGTGTACTACCCCTATTAGTTGGGATATTCCCATGGATCATTTGATGGTAGGACCTAAAATGTTGCAAGACATGGAACAAATTGTTCGGGAAGTACAAAAGCATTTGAGGGTGGCAAAGGATCACAAAAAGAGTTATGCTAACTTGAAAAGATAACATATAGAGTTCTCGATCGAGGATCACGTTTACCTCCTAGTCTAGGCCAAAAATAGATCCCTGAAACTAGGAAATTGTAGTGAATTAGAAGCACAGTTCTACAGACCCTTTCAAGTTCTGGAAATGATTGGACCCATGGCTTAAATGCTTTCTCTTCCATCACACTTAAAAATTTATAATGTTTTTCATATTTCATTATTGAAGATATATGTATATGATGACACTGACATGATTCATTGGAATGTGGTACAGGTGGAACCAGAGGGTGAATTCCAGGTGTAACCTATGCACATTCTAGAAAAGAAAGAAACAATGCTTCGAAACTGAGTCGTTACTCGGGTTAAGGTGCAATGGAAACACTTTATCCCAAAGAAGGTGACATGGGAATTAGAATCTGTCGTGAGACTATAGAGTTCCTAGTAATTTTTTATTTTTTTTGGTCATCCCTTGGTTGCACTGAAAACATATTTCACATATTTTAGTCATCCTAACTTTGTCTTTTATTTGAAACCTAATTTAAAGAAAATGTAAGGGCTCTTTTATCCTTTATTTTTGCAGTTAGTTTATTTATTGATTTTTTTTATGAGAATTTGTGATGTTACATGTGGTATCAGAGCAAGTTTCCAAACACTAGGCTTGATTGGCTCACATGCATACAAATATAAAACAAAATATACGGATCATATTTTAAATATATTTATGTACATAAATATAAAAATTGTGTTTTGCAAGAAAATGGAAGGTGTTGAAGCATATGCTGAAAATGGATCCCATCACAATATTCCAGACAAAATTTATGTGGAATTAAATAATCAAACCTCAGAGTTACTCCAAACAGTAAAAGAGTTAAAAGATGAACTACAAACTGGGAAAGTAGATAATGAGAGAATTTGGAAATAAATCATATTTTACTAGAAAAAATTACACAACAGAGGTAAAGATAAAACAAATGTGTATGAAATTGATTCTGGAACAATATCATTCTAACAAAAGGGCAGGAAATTAAAATTTTATGATAGTGAATCCTCTTCAGAAGTTAAATTAAGGTCGCATAGAGGAAGGTATAAATACACAAGTAAAAGTAGTGAAAGCAACTTTAGTCTTAGAAAAAGGAAATCTAATTTAAAAAGATAAAACCTTTCATGTTTAATGGGGAAATCGAAAAGGGTGAAGACATTGAGGATTGGTTATTAGTGATGAAAATGTACTTTGAGATTTATAACTACTCCAATAGAATGAAAGCCCAAATGTCTATCTACAACCTAACTGGGAAAGCTGACATCTAGTGGCAGGACATGAAAAGAGTAAAAAATATTAAAGAAAAGTATTTAACAGCTGGAGACTCTTTAAAAAGTACTTTTAAAGGAAATTTTTATCGAAACAGTAATATGAAGAAAGAGCTAAAGAGTTTTATGAGTTGGAACTAGGTTCAATGTCAATGAAAGAGTTAACTAGAAAATTTCTAAGTTTACTAAGATATGTACCATAAATAATTGACAAAAAGAGTAAAATACAAAGGTTTCTAAGTTGTCTTCCTACTAGCTTCAAGGACATAATTGAATTTGATAATCCAAAGACTCTTGAAGAGGAAATGAGAAAAGTCGACTTCTGTTATGAACAAAGTAAGAAGAGAGAAAGCATTCATAACTGGAAGAATAAGAGAACAAGTAACTTTGATCAGAAAATAAAAGGATCTAATCCTAATAAAAGTTTCAAAAATAACTCTCAAAATTTATCTAAGAATAACTATCAAGATTTTAAAGGTAAAATACAACAAAATATTAAAGCACCAAAAGGTAGAGATATGCCTAATAATTATGTTAAAAATACTGAAAACAAGGAACTTGTAAAGTTTTGGGAATGTCAAGGATCACATTATGCCAAGTATTGTCCGAACAGAAAGGGGAACTTGAGAAATGTGCATACCATTTAGGAAGAGGAAACAGTTGGAGATGTAGCCAATGAAATTCCCAGAATAAATGCAACCTTGGAAAATCGATAGGATGAACATCAAACCTACATGGTGGGAATACTAGGTATGATACAAAACAGACCTCTTTCCATTTTGATTGACCTAGGTTCTATTTTAAGCTATGTGTCACCTAACATAGTGGAAAAATGCATTTTTTCTTTGAAAATGTTTGAAAAGTCTTGGCTGGTCGATTTGGATACAAGGACTAAAAGAAAAGTAGTTAATTATCTTGTAAACTGTGACTTGTTCATGAGTCAGTCAAAAAATCAAGTAAAGTTAAATGTATTACCGTTAGTACCCTTCGATGATTTAATAGGTATGGATTGGATGGAAAGACATCAAGTAGTTTTAAATTGTTTATAAAAAAATTGCTTGTTTAAATGATAAAGGATAAAGGATTACAATTAAAGGAATGCCTAGGAAAGTTTCTATTAGAAAAATATCATCCTTACAAATGAAAAAGGTAGGAAGGAAAGATTGTAAAGTATTTTTTGTACATATAATAAATAATGAACACATGGATACAAAAGATAATATGAAATTCGATGATATTTGAATCCTACAAGATTTCTCAGATGTTTTCTCGAAAGAAATTCTAGGATTACCTCTGAAGAGAGACATGGATTTTACAATTGACTTACTACTAGGAGATGTACTTAATTAAAAGGATCCTTATCGAATGAAAATTTTAGAACTTAACAAATTAAAATTACAAATACAAGAACTGATAGACAAAAAATCTGTAAGACCAAGTGCATCCCCTTGGGTAGCACTTTTTTATTTGTTAAAAAGAAAGACGGTACATTATGTCTATGTATAGTCTACCGTCAATTGAACAAAGTGACAATTAAAAATAGATATCCTATGCCCCACATCGATGCTCTGTTTGATCAAATATGCAGAGCGACAATATTTTCAAAAATAGACTTGAGATATGGATATCATCAAGTCAGAATTAAAGATGAAGATATTTTTAAATCCGCTTTCAAAACTAGATATGGACACTATGAGTTTGTGGTTATTTCCTTTGGGAGTAAAAGTGTTGGAACAAGTTTTATGTGTTTAATGAATGGTTTTTTAAGTAAATACTTAGATAAATTTGTCTTCGTCTTCATAGATGACATATTAGTTTACTCAAAAACGAAAGAAAAACACGATGAACACCTGCATATTATACTACAGGTTCTAAGAGAACATAAACAGTATGCTGAATTCAGTAAATGTGAATTCTATCAACAGAAAATATAATATCTAAGTCATGTTTATCCAAGGAAGCAATATCAGTAGACCTGGATAAGATCAAATTAATAATTCATTGGTATGTTCCCAAATATGTAACAAATGTATGATCATTCATGGCAATTACAGGTTATTACTGGAAATTTATAGAGGGATTCTCGAAGATCGTGAATCCCATAACATCATTATAGAAAAAAAGGGAAAATATTTGTCTAGGATCAAAAGTGAAGAAATTTTTAATAAATTGAAAGAATTATTAACTACTGCACCTATACTAAAAATAGCAGATTCAGACAAATATTTTTTTGTATGCACTGATGCATGCAATGAAGGCTTGGGTGGAGTATTAACACAAGAAGGTCGCATAATCTCTTATGAATCAAGGAGACTAAAACACATGAAAAGCATTATGAAACTTATTATTTAGAGCTAGATTTCATAATTCATGCTCTGAAAATGTGGTGTCATCATCTAATTGGTAAAATATTTTTATTAATGTATGATAACATAAGTTTGAATTTTTTATTTGATCAACAAAATCTGAACACAAGGAAAGCTAGATGGTTAGCTTTCCTTAGCGAATAAGATTTTCAAATCAAACACAACAAAGGAGAGGAAAATAAATTTGTTGATGCCTTAATAACAAATGAAATAAGGAATTTTATAGCTGCCATTAGCAGTTATAAAACAGAATTGGATGATAAATTAGAAGAAGGGATAAAACTGAACACATAATACTAAAATATAAGAAAAAAGGTAGCTCATCATGAATATGAAAATATTAAAACAGATTATAGTTTAAATGAAAAAGACTTAACGTTGTATAAAAACAGTCTTTATGTGCCTAACATACAAGAAATTAAACTGTTGATTTTAGATGAAGTACGTAAGAGTCCTTATTCCTGACATCAAGGGTATCAAAATATGATAACAATGCAAAGAAAAGAATATTTTTTTCCTAATATGAAGAATTAAGTTCCTAAATATATAGCTAGGTTTATAGAATGTTAACAAGTTAAAGATGAATGTTAACACCCAACAGGTCTTTTGCAATGACTGCCAATTCCAAAATGGAAATGGGAAGTTATCAGTCTTGATTTTATAACTATACTACCTAAAAATAAGAAAGAAAATGATTCTATAATGGTAGTGTTATATAAACTATGCAAGGCCACACATTTTACACCTCTTAAAACAACCCATACAGTTGCTAACATTGCTAACATATTTATGAAGGAAATTTTTCAGTTGCACGAAATTCTCAAGGTAATAGTTTATGACGGGGATCCTAAGTTAACTGGAAATTTTTGGAATTCATTGTTTAAAGGACTAGATACTAAATTGAATTTTAGTACTACTTATCATCTGCAAACGGATGGACAAACAGAAAGAGTCAATCAAGTAATAGAAGACATGTTACAAATGTATGTTAGAGCTATTCCAAAAATGGCAAGATTATTTGCACTTAGTTGAATTTGCATATAATAATCATTATCAAGCTTCAGCTAAACTTAGTCCTTTTGAAATATTATATGGTAGGAAATGTAAGATTCCCATTACATGGAGTAATTCAGGTGAGATATTAATTTAAGGACCTGACTTGTTAAAAGAACTAGAACTAATATTGAAATCGGTACAAAGCAATTTGAAAACTGCTCAGGACACATAAAAGAGTCATGCAAACCTTAAAAGAAATAAGAAATAATTTCAAGTAGATGATCATGTATTTGTTGAGTTAAATTTAATACACCTTAAAAACCTAATAAGAAAGTTACCTCTTCAGAGTTCATTCAATCATGACTAATTACATACAAGGATTAGCTAACTCATAATCATACTCAAGGAGTTAATGATTTACAACCACAATCACTGCTATAGATAACATTGGATACTACTATTGAGAAACAATTTAGTGGTGCAATAATTTTTAGAACAATGGGGACCAATGCCTTCCAAAGTATCTTATATTTCCTTGAATACCCTATAAGCTTTAGATATACCCTAATCTTATTTATAACAACTCACATAAGGAAAAATTACTAAGTGCAAAATCATAATAATTCTTATGTACATAGGGTATGTCCCACTTAGTTATTGTTTCCTTTATATAGAGGAGGCCATTCTCTTTGTCAATATTCATAATAATAGTGCATATGCATGAATACTCTACACATAGATAAGGTACCCCATATGGGAACCCTTGTGGTGCACCCAATCTCCGAGGCATAATTATTTGCACTTAGTTGAATTTCCATACAATAATCATTATCAAGCTTCAGATAAAATTAGTCCTATTCAAATATTATATGGTAGGAAATGTAAGACTCCCATTACATAGAATAAGTCAGTTGACATATTGATTTTAGGACCTAACTTGTTAAAATAACTGGAACTAATATTGAAATTGGTACAAAGCAATTTGAAAACTGCTCAAGACACATAAAAGATTCATGCAGACCTGTTGGCCTGATTTTCTGACCTAGGCCAATAAGGAGGTTTTGTCCACACAATCAACTTAAGGCAGCGTCCGGTGTGTTTGAATTAACAAAACCTCGTAGGTTGTGGTCCTGCTACCAACTGGTTTTTCTCTTAAGGAGAAACTAAAAACAGCAAAATATAACCTATTCTAATGTTATTTTTACCTAAATGATTAAATTAAACTATCTAAATTGTCCTATGGTTTCTTTCTTAAGGAAAGACTTTGATTGTTGGGAAGTTTTAAGAGTATAAAACTTATACAAAGTATGAAAGTCGATTTACAGTTGTTAATTCAACTACTTCAAAAATAAATTTAACCTAAACTATTCTATATGTCCTATCTCAGCTGAGAGCATATTTAAAGATTGTATTAACTATTAATCAGTAAAAGATGAACAGAAAGACTAAAGCATAATTCAAATAGACACATTTAAATCATGAATAATAATTCACTCTGTTATATGACAACAAAACTGAAAAATAACTGCAAATAAACAATTAATTTTAACTTTCTGGAATTGATTAATAATTAATCATCAAGACAGCTATTTGAATTTAAGATAATTTCTATTAAAAATCACTGTCAACATACAAATGAAATTTGAAAAAGTGAATTGTTTGTCTTGGGAGGAACCAGGTCGTCGAGGGGTTTTGAGGGCTACCGACCTTCTTTTCTAGCCTTTGGCTAGCAGTATTGAGTGGCTTGGGGCTGTTAGCCCGGCCAAGGTTTTGGGCCTCCTTCAGGGGGCCATGGTCTCACCATGGTTGGAAGTGCCCACTCAAGTCCACGGGCCATCTAGTTCGATAAGAAACCCTAGGGCTGAAGATGGCCTAGGGGGTGACCTACCATCTTCCTGAAAAGGAAAACAAATAAACTCAGGAGGATGTCTCCCATGAATGTCATCTATCCCCATGATCCAAATCAGATCTGAGGTAGTAAGGGAGAAAATCGGATTATGGAAGGAAAAAGCTCTCATCGGGAAGTTCGTGGGGATCTGGCCAAGGGAAAAAGACCTGATAAAATGGATCAATGGGGTTTGGAAGCCGAAGGGGCACTTTGACCTACAGCTAGGGTCAAAGGGGTTCTTTACGATCATCTTTTTCAACCAGGAATACAGAGATAGGATCCTGGAAGGGGGTCCATATTTTTTCTTCTCAGCGGGCCTCTTTCTATGGCCGTGGAAGGAGAGTTTCAACCCCAAAATGGGAGATATGATGGTTTCCCCAGTTTGGATTCGCCTTTTCTCCCTCCTGGGTGAGTACTGGGACCTAGAAACCCTTCGTGATATAGGAAATAGACTGGGGGAATTCATAAAGGTTGCAGAAGAAATGAGGCTCTAGCGTTACATAGCTTTTTCCAAGATTTATGCTTACATGGATCTGTCGTGGGAACTGCCGGAAGCAATCAGCCTAAAATGGGAAGACGAAGAATGGATTCAGCCCATTGACTACAAGCAGCTCCCCTTTAGATGTCGGCTCTGTCACGAATATGGCCATTTAGGGAGGAACTGCCCCAGAAACATCTCCAAGCCGACCTCATCATCCCCCACGTCCTCTTCTCCGGCAGCTGAATATGGGTTCATGATGGTCAAGAACAAACGCCGCGGCAAGGGTGGCGGGAAAAATCCAGCCTGCTCGGTCCCTCTGGCCCATGAGAAGCCCCAAGGGAACGCGTTCAAAGTCTTAGCATCTATGGAGGAGGAAGAAGGGTCGCAGCAACGATCCCAGTCAAAAATCCAGCATGAAAATCATCCCCCCCCCTCAGAGCCAAAGGATGCCTAGCATATGGAATGCATGGAGGAAGAGGGTGAAGACATGGAGCTGGGTGAACTGGACCTGGATTCCATAGAAGAAGAATGCACAAAAAAGGAGCAAGGTTACGTCTCCCGACGCCAACTTGAACTTCTCCAAGAAGCCATTATAAAATCAGGTGCGATGGAATGTTTGGGAATCAACCCAGATGCCCAGAAGGGAAGCAAGAGAAAGTTTCCTGTAGAGGAAATGCGTCGAGGTCAAAAAACCAACAAGCAGCAAATAACAGCAGTGGGAGTCAGGCTGATCGAATCAGGACAATATCCTACGATCCAGGAGGCCTTCTCTGAAGCTAAAAAACTTTGTCAATGAAGCTCATCTCATGGAATATCAGAGGGTGCTGCAACCCTAGGAAGTGGAAGACCTTAAATCGAAAGGTTAGACAGGAATCCCCAGACATTTTGTTTAAAATGCAGTTTTGAATACATGCTGAAAATCAAAGATAAAATATGGCAGGGAAGCCAGGTTATGGCTACCGATGCAGCAGGACAATCTGGAGGCATTGTTATCCTATGGCACCCTCGGCTGGTGGAACTCTCCAACTGGAGAGCTAACAAGTTTTCCCTAATGGCATAATTTTGTTTCCCATACTCGAGAGTAAGAGGTATGACAGGAAATATTTATGGGCCTAGCAACTTCTAGGCTAAGCAGTCCTTTCTGGGTTTCCTCCAATGGATCCAAGGACTTGCGGGTCAGGAGCCTTAGGTTCTTGGAGGAGATTTCAACCTCATCGCTAACCTAGAAGAAAAGAAGGGGGGACGACGTACTTTGGATAATTTTCAAGAGGCATTCAGGGAGTGTCTGGCTCGTGGTCCGTTGATTGACGTAGAAATGGGAAACAGGTGGTTCACGTGGAACAACAAGAGAGGAGGTGAGCACCTGCTGGCTTCATGACTAGATCATTTCTTGGTAGCTGAAAATATCATGCACAGTACAGGAGAATTTATGGCTGTTGTTCTTCCGGCTAATGGCTCAGATCACTGGCCCATCAGTCTCCGTTGGGATGGGACTGGGTCTCCCAGAGGGAAACCCTTCAGATTTGAAAGCTTGTGGATGGAGCACAAAAACTTCAAGGACCTGGTAGGTCAGTGGTGGCAGGAGTTTGTTCCACATCAGGAACCATAATGTACTGCTTCCAGCAGAAACTAAAATCCCTGAAGTTAAAAATTTGCAAGTGGAATCGGGAGGAATTCAGAAACATATTCGAGGACAAGAAACACCTGCTGATGGAGCTGGACCTCATCAATCAACAAGGCATGGAAACTGGTTGGAGTGAGGAAATGAAGAAAACAGAAAGGGATCTCATGGAGTAGCTAGAAGCCCAGGAAAGGAATGAAGGCCTTTACTGGAAGCAGAAGGATAGAGTGAAATGGCTGCAGAAAGGTGAGAGAAACACAAAATTCTTTCACAACTCAGTGATCCAGAACAGGAATAGTACTAGGATTCAGAAGCTTAAAACCAGGAATGGGAATAGAGTGGACACCATGAGGGAGATAGAAATGGAACTTACTCAGTACTTCTCGGAGATCCTCAGGGAAGAGGTGGGTAATAGAAGCAAGGAGATTGAAAAAATCACAAGCTTAATTCCCAGTCTGGTCTCTGCAGAAAACAACGAAATGTTGGTCAAGCCTATTGAGATGCAAGAAGTAGAGGAAGCTATTAACCAAATGGGTATGGGAAAAGCTCCCAGGCTAGACGAGTTCACCTCTAATTTCTTCCATCTCTTCTGGGATCTGATTAAGGAGGAGGTCCTGGCTATAGTGGAAGAATCCAAACTAAAGAAAGGAGTTCTGAAAGCCTTTAATGCCACTTTTCTCACCCTCATCCTAAAAAAAGCAGGGGCATCGTCTGTTGATAAATTTAGACGTATAGCCTTGTGCAATCACTAGTACAAGTGATCAATTTTGCCACGGCAAGACGTGGCAATATCCACGGAAAAGCATGGATATTGCCATGTCTAAGTGTTTTTTGTTCCATGGAAACTATTTCGTCGCAATAGAGATGACCCCTAATTTGCGTCGCAAGAGCGACAATGTTCTATATGTCGTTAGATGTCTAAGCCATCGCTATATCCATGCCTGGCCGTCTCTATATCCACACATTTCCGTCGCTATAGCCATGCTCTGTACAAGGTTTTTTTAAAAATGCAAATCCAAGATGTCTCTATAGCCACGCCTTTTCGTCGCTAAAGCCACGCTCCATATAAGGTTTTTTTAAAAATGCAAATCCAAAGCATCGCTATAGCCATGCCTTTCCGTCGCTATAGGCACGCCTTTCCATCGCTATAGCCACGCTCTATATAAATTTTTTTAAAAATGCAAATCCAAGATGTCGCTATAGCCACGTCTTTCCGTCGCTATAGCCACGCCTTTCCGTCGCTGTATCCACGGTTGGTAAAATTAAAAAAAAAAAATACTTGCAGCCGTCGCTTAAGCGACGGTATTTGAAATTTAAAAAAAAAAAAAATTACCTGGATTATCTGCAAAGACATATTTGAAGGTCAAATCTACAATGAGATGCTCTTAGATTTGAAAACATAACAATGCTGGAAATATGAGAAATCTTAAGAACATATGCTAGCTTTAATCTTATAGAGTCTGTACTTGGAACTCTGACAAAGTTTAGAGGAATTGTGAGCAAAGAAAACACATGGAACCTGATTCTCTCAACTGTATATTGAACATGCCCCCTGTACATTAATTTTGGATGCCTCTCAGTTGCAGTAATGATACTGATCAACTGGCTGAAGAAGGCTTGAAAAGAGTTCAAATCTAAAATATTAGGCCTTACCAGCCTCAAAAGATTGAAAAGCTCTTTAAAATTGTTCTGAAAGAGGGTGCCTGACAATAACACCCGTCTCCTCGTATGTATTTGGGAAATATCATGGAGTATGTTGGTGTCCTTGTTGCGTGGGAAATTCCCATCATCTAAAACCAACAGTCCTGGTCCCTCAAGTAGAATTTGTTGGCAAGATTGTGTCATTTGATTTTCTGATTTTTCACAGACTATACTTGAGAACTGTGAATAACTTACAAGGAGAATACTCTTCTTTTCTTTCCATTCTCTCAACGTCTAAAGCTGGTTGCATCTCAACGTTTCTACCTTATTGTTTACATCATATAGGTTATAAACAGGGATCTCCTCCACTCCCCATTTTTAAAACTCTTTCATCCATGAACCCAAAATGCTTTTGGGTGCTACAATCAGTGGCCTTTCCTCTGGGTACTTAGTCAAAAAACATTGAATAAAGCTAATCATAAGGAATGTCTTCCCTGTTCCTGGTGCATATGCCAAAACGCAGCCACTAGGTTCTTCAGCTATAAGGTTCTTTTGCAAAAAGTTAAATCCATCAACCTGGTGTGATTTCATGTGTTTTTTCAGATGGGGATGCAAAACAAGTTTTTGTACAGGGGTACTCTGCTCTGATATTTTGTAATTGAATGACTCAGCATTGTTGATCCCTAAAATAGTCCCCAAGTCCCGATTAGGGGCATGCCTGGAATGTTTTGTTGCTTTCCTATCCTGTACAAATGCAAAAAAAAAATTTATACTATGTTTTACACAATTTATTCAATCAAATATGCATTTGCAAATGAGTATGCAATCGTGCATCAATATTTACATTAGTCCCAGACATGTAAATGAAGTAGACTCTAGATTATAACGGTAGATGAAGGAAACAACATCAAAAATGAAAATTATTAAAATGAAAAACTAAAACTAAAGCAAAAAACACCACACTATACTAATAATCACATATGAGTTGATAGAGAGCAAATGTACACCATAATTACCGTGCACTGCCGATCCATCTGTCAACAAATACTTAACTTTACGTGGATCTGTTTCCCCAAGAGCAGGAGAGAGAGATGATGCTTCTGCCTGAAGCAAAAATTGACGCTGTTGCTGAGAAGACCAGAGCTGATATAAGATACGACATCTCTAGAAGATTTATTTCTCCTGTAATAAACAACCCAAAAAGGAGTGATGTCCAACGTTATTATGGAAATACAATACTCCTTTATACACCATTTCATGATAGGAAATGGGAGGATGGGAGGATTAAGAACATACATTACTTTTTCAGAGCATTGCCAGATAATGGGTTATGGAGACTAATGGCAGAAGATGCCTATGGTGCATGTGGGTGTTCCCTAATTCATAGGTGGGAAAATTCTAGGTGTTTTTTTGGGCCCTTTTTGCAGCCCTAAGGAGTAAGTATGGGTACTCCTGATTTTCTTTCAAACCCTAGATGGCAGTCCTAGGCATACCTAAGCCTTCAAAATGCAACCTGCGCCATTATATCAACATTCCTCAGCATTATTTAGTGAAACCTAGGCATGGCTGAGAAGTTCTGCAATAAAATTGTCTTTAAATACTCAACGACGGTAGCCTCTGTGAGATAAACAATGGAGTAGCAGTTTGCATCAAAACAACAGTATAATGAATTTAAAATAATCAATAAACATCAAGTTTGTTTAACCTTGGTTTGTACACTTATTATCCGTAAAACAACCTTCAAAGGGGCATTTTGAGGCATATTTTCACACAACGGCCCTAAAAGTGGTAAAACACAGTCACCTACAACAAATATGGGCACTTCTTTGGGTGAATTTCATGAGGAACAACCATGGATATTAAAAAATATGGACTATCATGAGCATAATCAGTCACCTATAGCAGTCCTGGGCACACCTACATGGATAATGGGCACTTTTCAACCCCAAAACAATCTCATACAACTATGAAGAAGCAAAAAGCCAAAAAAATTGAGCATGTAACAGCCTCTAATAATTAATCTTGTGTGTGAAAAGCAGTAGGAGAAGTGTGTGAACTTGTTATGAGGTATGCCTTATCCATCGAACTTGAAGAAAACCTAGTAAATCAAGTTCTGAAGGTAGAGGATGGGAGGTTTGCTTATACTGATGATGCTCTTGTTCTTGTAGCTCACATTCTTATTATAAGGACATCCATAGGGTCCAGTTTGGGAGATGACTCCATAAGACTCAATCTACAAAGGCTACGCTGGTTTTATTGTTGAGAAAGTGAAAGCTACATATTCAGGGTGCTTAAATATCCAAGAAGTTTGTGCAAGTCTTCCATCCCTGTTTTTGAAAGTAAATTTCTTTTTGGGCGGCAGTTGAGAATTCAACTATCCAACCGCTCCTTCAGCTCTGCAATGGCATTCTGTGCGCTGCGTACCTCATATGAGGGAAAGAAATAAGAATTCACAGCCACTAACTTCTCAAGGTCATTGATATCTAAAGTTAGGGTTTCTAAGCCTGATTTCAGAAGGCTTTTATCTTGAGTGCTTGTTTCTTCATTAATTTAGTCCATCCAGCTTTCGTATAAGATGCAAGTCTTGGCATGGCTTGTCATTTACTAGGGGACCCCCTCTAAGTCCAGAAAATGATTGTTTGGAGCCTTGAGCAGACATGTAGCAGCATTTGGCCCACTTCTGTATAGCACATTTTGTAATAAATATTCACTAACAATCACAAGAAAAAGGATATGCATGCAAAATATAATGGAATATTATGCACATTATCAAGATTTAAAATGAACTCGCCATAAAGGAAAGCAATCCTGTCAAAATACTGCAACCAAATTTTCAAGACCAGTCAGTCAATTACATCTATAACTGTATTCAATGGCTTCACATAACAGCAGGAAAGGAATATACAAACAAAATCCCAAGACATAAAACATGCAAATCTTCCTTCTATGTAAATACCTTGAGACTGACCACATGGATACAAATAAGCAAAGAAACTAACAGTATAATTATAATTAAAAAATATAGGTATTTACTGCCATATAGGTATTTACTGCATGGTTAGACCGTGTGGTACATCCCTTTGATAGTTACAGGATTGGTGAATTTGTTTTCACAGATATGTTGTACCCAAGCCTTTAAAATTATAGACATTTTGGGAGGTGTTGCAAACTGGAAGTGCTGCTAGAGCTGTTGGCTCCACGAATGCAAATGAACTTAGTAGTCGTTCACACTGGTTTGTATACACGCATCAAGCTTTATTCAGCAAATATATAAGCTGCATTTTGCTAGATAACCTGATTTTTTTGTTGTTGGAATGACAGGTCTGACATTAGATGCATTGCACTTAGAGTATTGATATCAGATCTTTCTAATGCTTTTTGTGTCAACTTGTTGCAGTATACTTAGCATGATGGTAACAGCAAAGAGCTTAATCAACGGGAACTTCACAATGAGTAAGCTGTGCTGGTCGATCTTGCAGGCAGTGAGAGAATAGAAAAAAATGATGTCCATGGGGAGCGTCTAAAAGAAGCGCAGTATATCAATAAGTCCCTTTCTGCACTTGGTTATGTCATGGCTGCCATGACAACGAAAAGCAGTCATATACCATACAGGTTTGTTGTTCTGATAAAAAATAAAGAGCAAGAGAGTTTTGCAATACTGTTTTCCAGTTCTCTCTTCTGCACTCTATGATTTGTTCTGCTGGCTTTTTTTTGTCAAGATAGAACTGATAGTAATGGTTTGGTGACAATAGAAACTATAAGCTTACGCATTTGCTGCAAGATTCACTGGGTAATTGTCTTTAACCTTACCAATTATACTATTAATTTGTTTCTTTGATTGCATAATGTCGACTATGGAGTGCTGGCTTCCCTTGCTTTGTTGACTTCTTTGATTTTGACCAGAATGGTCAAAATCAAGTTAAAACTTTTAAATATATCTAGCTCAATTCAGTTTCCTCTGACACTAATATGATGCATATTGATTTTGACTAATTATGTCCACCCGGGAGGAGATTCAAAGACTGTAATGTTTGTACAAATTAGTCCCCATGAAAATGACATGGGAGAAACATTGTGCTGACTGAACTTTGCTAGCAGAGTTCGAGGATTAGAGCTTGGTCCTACTCGGAGCAGCAAGATGCTGGTGAAGTTTTCAAGTATAAACAGATGGTATGCTTTTGTCACATTGTTCCACTACTAGGGTGTCAGTGCTATTAGAAACTAACCATTTCCTTTAGTATATCTTTTTTTTTCTTTACACTAAGTGTTGAAATGTAAACAGCTTGAGAGGATTAGACAGGATGGAAAAGAGGCAAAGAAGATGGAAGAGAGCTTACAAAATATGGAGATCAAATTTAAGGAAAGGGAACAAATGTGTAGAAATCTTCAAGAGAAGGTCCAGATGGCTTGTGTTTTGCTTTCTTTAGTTTGTAAAACTTGTGATATTGACCATGCAGTATGTTAAAAATGTTAAAAATAATTGAATGGCTTTTACATATTAAAGAACTGGAAGCTCAACTGGCAAAGGAGAGGAAGGCTCGAGCTATATGTGAGAGCAAGCTGAGAGAGCATCAGCGCCAGTCAGAAACGTTTCCTGAGAAGAAGGCCTCACTAGAACAAATATGGGCACTTCTTTGGGTGACATTCACGAGGAACAACCATGGATTTTCAAGAAAATGGATCGTCCTGAGCATAATCAGTCACCTATAGCAATCATAGGCACACCTACATGGATTCTGGGAACTTTTCAACCCCTAAAAAGTCTCCTACAACTGTGAATAAGAAAACAACAAAAAAATTAGGCATGTAGCAGCTTCTAATAATCAGTCCTGCGTGTTATCAACAATAGGAGGAGCTTTCCAGCAATGGTTTTGAAGTTTGGGTACTTTACGGCAATGAAACAGCCCCCAAAACAACACGTGTATCCATTAAAGCATCAATCCATACCTGGATATGCACCTATAGCAACTTTTAGGAGATACGACATCTCTAGAAGATTTATTTCTCTTGTAATGGCAAGATTGTGTCATTTGATTTTCTGATTTTTCACAGACTATACTTGAGAACTGTGAATAACTTACAAGGAGAATACTCTTCTTTTCATTCCATTCTCTCAACGTCTGAAGCTGGTTGCATCTCAACGTTTATGCCTTATTGGTTACACCATATAGGTTATAAACAGGGATCTCCTCCACTCCCCATTTTTTATACACATTGTTTATACACATTTTGCCCAGTTTCAGCATACAGTGTGAACAGAAAAAAAGGGATAAACAACAGTCAAGTCAAACCTTCAACTGTTGTATTTGACGGTTTAAAGCCATAACATCTCCAGAAGCATCCTCATTGACAATAGCCTGATAGTAACAACCAGTTCAAAATGTGATGGTTAGTTCAAACAATACATCAGATGACTGTAACAAATAAGCATGTATTATAAATTGAAAAAAGATGTACATACATTATTTTTAATGAATTTCGCTCTCTGGGCAAACTTGAGTGTACTCAATGTCTCATTTGCAGAACTGTCCACAATTTAAAAAGGCATTATGTTTCCACTAAAGATCCAAAATGTAACGATGACATCAATGGACTGTCAAAGGTAAATCTATGTTGAGAATATTCTATCCAGTAACAAAAAATGGTCACAAACCATATTGATGAACTAATATTTGCAATAATTGTTGTTTTAGAGTTACCACCAAGCGAATCCTGCAAACATGTAGAAGTTTTAATAATCTGCACCAGGTTGGAATGAAGGTTTAATATCAAAGAAGAATCTCACTTTCCATGAATGTTTAGTTACATGAAGAAGAAATGTAAGCCTTTAATCTCGGTAAGGAATGTGGCGTTGTTTTCCATGGGCCACATCCACTAAAATCATGATAACAAGGCTGCACATAATCATAAAAAACTCTTCTTAATGATATCTTTAAATAACAATTCAATTACAATGATTAGAAAAGGCTTATAAATCAAATAAATCAGCCCAGTAAATCAAATCCAAATGTGGATGAGAAATAGTGCAAATCTTGCAATAGAGATGTTAAATAAAGATATGTAAAAGATCTGCATAACTACCCAAGAGTTGACAAGGATTTATTAATGTTGGCAGCTTCTTTCAGATGATCGCCTTCTACACCAGAGATTTTCTGCCTATTTTAAAGTTAACAAAGAATGATCAGCTAACAGTCTGGAAAATGGTTCTGTAAAACTTAAAAAAGCTCTGGCTTTAACAAAATGCAGGTTTTAAGATACCTCTCTGAACCAGCTAGATCCACTAGATTAAGCATTCCATAACGAATGTTGGCCATGGAGTCCTTTTCCCATTGGCTCTCAATTACACAAGTAAAAACACTATGTGATATACTAATCTCGTGATTCATATTGGTCGCTGCAACTCTTCTGTTTGCAGCTCCCTGATAATCACAAGAACCATGACAATTTTAAGTTAAATGCAAATAATTGGCTTAAATTTGAACTAATCAAATTGAACATAAAGAGACTTGTCTTGTAAAGTACCAGAAGAAAAAGTTGAACAACATCATGCACATTTGTCACTTCAATCTCTGTAAGGTTTTCAACATATACACCCTTTCCAACATCTTCTCTCAACTGCACAAAAAATGATATACCTTGAAAATTAGAAGCTTAACTAATGAAATCTTGCTGCATGTGCTAATCACTACAAATGCAAACCTTCACACTATGCTCTTTGTATAATTTTTGAAGTTGAGAGAGTATATCTAGAATGATATTTTCCAGCTGTGATAGCTCCCCTATATGGCCAAAATGAACATTATGGCGCAGAATTCTGCTAAACCTTATGAAGTATTCAATTTCAAACAACTTGTCTCTGCCAAATTTGAGGAGGGAGTCTACAGGAGGTTCGCCCTTTCTGTAGTTAGATTACCTTTGAAGGAGACGTAAATAAAACCAGCACTGGAGGTGACCGTTTGGCAATTCTATTTGTTGTGATTTGGCCAGAACGCATCCTATAGGAAATTAGAGGCTTGGAGGGTTTAAAAAATGAACCAATGAACAGCGGGCCTTACCCTCAGCAAAGAGACAAATTTGACATTAACTGTGTACTTGACAGCCTGCTGACATTAACTATGTCCATGAGACACCATTTCTTGAAGGAAGTTTGCAAGGCACATCCCATGCATCTTTTAGATTTCCCCACACTACCTGTTCATGTCTATGACAGCAATCCCTTCCATTTTTTTCCATAAAATTGAAAACTTGATATCTATGTTTTTCAAATAAAGGGTATTCAAATCAACAAATCTGATCCCCATGCATTTTGCTATAAAAATCATTCTAATATTCAGTATGTTTTGTTTGGGGCCAGGGGAAAAGCATAGATCAGTTCTAATCACCAAGGGAAATAATGTATCCGCTAGTATCATCAGTGGACGTGAGCTGTTGAAGTGCTTAGTTTTATTAAAGAGTGCATTTTTCTCTAGATTGGCATTCTTCTATTTACAAAGAAGCCTGTCACCAACTTAATGAAGAACATGTCAGTTCTCTTTTACGAATGCTACAGCCACAAATTTCAGTTGATGAAAGAATGGAGGGGGCTGGTGTTTCAGATATGTCCTATGAAAAACACTTCCTTGAACATTTTCACAAAGCATGCTTTAACCTGTTACATGAACTTGTTATGAGGCGTGCCTTATCCATCGACCTTGAAGAACACCTAGTAAATCAAGTTCTGAAGGTAGAGGATGGGAGGTTTGCTTATACTGATGATGCTCTTGTTCTTGTAGCTCGCATTCTTATTATAAGGACATCCACAGGGTCCAGTTTGTGAGATGACTCCTTAAGACTCAAAATATGCAAAGGCTACGCTGGTTTTATTGCTGAGAAAGTGAAAGCTACATATTCAGGATAGAATTTGTTCCTCTGTTCCTTTTTGGGAATCATCCTATCTGAACCTATATGTATACTGCTTAAGCCTCGCAAATGTTTCAGTTAAAATAGTAATAAACATTGTCTACTTCCCAACATATCAAAACTTTATTATTTATATATGTATGTTTATTGCAGGTAAATAGTATGCAGTAAAATGAAATTTCATTTGGCAATATTCACACATTATAAAGGCCGAGTTATAATACATGGAAGATTATATCATTGTAACCAAAAAGAAAAACTTACCTACAGAAGTGATAGACACTGCTGACCAGATAAACTAAGAGGTCATTTCTGAATCAACTTCAAGCGTTCACCCACTATAATGTGGTGTCTAATTAATCATAATCAGAGGGAATAAGCTAAAGTAAAATCGATTCCTACCAGAATACAATTGTGTTAAAGTTCTCTACCTTGTTCCTGAAGAACATTCCTTAGCTTGGACATTTTCATTTGCAAATGGAGGTATGGCAGCGTTGTCACCCTTGTTTGCAATTTTATAGGTACCATTCTCCCTTGCATTTGAGCCCTTACCACCACCAATATCTGAAGAAAAGAAGTCCACAAAATTATTAAAATATGTTTTTAAACAATACAGTATATGCATTGATGCCTTGTTCTTTACCACTTGTTTTGCTAGTCACACTCTCTACCTTGTATACATATTACATATGTCATTTCTAGTTAAGCATTTTCTGTGATATACATGTAGTGTTTGCAATAAAAAGCATTATTTCATGTCATTGCCCTACAACCTTGGGCAAGAAGAAAACGGATAACATGTTTTAAAGTACTGTATTTTAAATAAATAACATGGGCACACAATAAGAAGCTACAACTTCTAAAATCTGGACAAATAAATTTAAATCAAAGTC
>LPNX010172980.1:7197-52782 GCA_001517045.1 Pseudotsuga menziesii
GAGCTACTTTCACCATTGAGAGCCCCTTTAGGCCCATTTCCACCATTGGAGAAAGAGAAGAAGCAGCTTGAAGCTCGGAGCCACCGACTCGGATCACCGCAAAGGGCTTCACCAACCTCCACATTGGAGGTAACATCAATAAAGATCATTATTTACTATTTACTGTTTTTGTTTCATCTTATTTACTTTTTACTGTTTTGCTTAATTAACTTGTTTAAATTCAGTTTTTATTTCAGTTATAGCTTTTAATTCAAATATCATTGAACTGCTACTAAGGAATCCATTGTCCTTAGTAGGTACTCATTCGTACAAGCTAGGGAGAAATCCCTAGCAACAGTTCATGTTTTCAGTTTGGACGAATATCTAGTAGAAGCTATACATCTCCAATTGATTGAGTTTTCAAAAGTCAGGTTTTTCATGTTTCAATCGTATTTGCTGAACATGTTATTATGTTCAAATGTAACTGAATTGAGATTCTTGAGTACTCTGTTCTCTTCAGATTTTCCTAAGCAAATCAGTATGTATGAGTTTGTAAACTCCATTATGTCAGAAATATATAGGCTATTATTTGATGAAGTGTTACCCAGAGTATTGGAAGAGATGAAGAGTATGATGCAACCTTCACCTAAGGATAGGACTGGAGATTGGTTCTTGTACAAAGACTTTACCGTTTTGAGAATATATGGTTTCACTGGAGAGCCTTACAGGCTGCCTGCTATCCTTACCCCCAAGATTTTTGCATTGGAATACATGAGACAGAGATTACATGTAGAAGAGGAACATTTCGGGGCTTTCAAGAAATCTTCCAATATTAAGTTCCCTGTTAAGGTCGGTTCCTTTATTTTCAAAAACAAGGGTTCCCTGGTGTTTGTAGAGAAATTATTGGAAAGCATTGATTTTCAAAGGGAACAAAGGATCAATTATGATCCTCATCATATAATTTCTCCAAGAAAACAATCAAATAAAAATAAGCCATTTGACCATCAAGTTGTTGAAGGTTTGAATGAAGTAGCCAATTTGTTTTACTTTGTGGAAATTCCAGGATCCGATGGGAATACAAGCAGTGGATCAGTTGCAGTATCTCAAAGGCCAGATAGTTCTAATATTTTGATTAAAAGAAGTCTTTCTGAAATTGAAAGTATGGAAATAGATGAGGACAGTTCACATAAGAAGGCCAAATTGTCTCAAGATGACAAAATTTCAAGCAAAGTAATTTCAGATGAATTGAAAAGAGTTGCTTTGGTTCCTAAGAAATCTGTATAGGTGAATCAATTTTCTTTTGAAAGTGTAGATAATACAGAATCAGGTCCAGTTTTTAAATCTAAAGAAGAATTCATGACTAGATATATGGAAAAGCAAAGACAGTCCCTAGAGGAAACCAGGAATCTACTCCCACGGGTGAGAATTTTGAATAATCCAAAGACTTCCTTGATTTCTACTCGGGACGCAGAAAGAAATATGTTAAAACTAGCCATGGTAAGTGATAAGAAAGTGTCAGAAAAGGAAGTGAGATTGGAAAAAATCAGTGTACCAGATAAAATACAGTTACATAAACAAACGTGAGATATTATTTATTCAGATTTATTGCATGCTATGGTAAAAATTAACAAGTTACAAGTTTTGGTTGATAAATTAGAGGTCCAATTAAAACATGATAAGGTTGAGAAAAAGGCTAATTCCATTCAAATGAAAAAATTAGAAGAAGATATCTTAATCTCAGGGAATGAAACAGGTAACACCCAGGCCATCAGAAGACTTTTAGAAGAAAAAGACAATGCCCTCCAGGTACTCAAGAAGAAGATGAAAATCCTGAGTACAGAACATGTTCAATCATCAGAACTATTAGAATTACAGGAGGAGAAGGACAAGACTCATCAGGAGATGAAGGAGTATAAAGGGAAGACTGTGAAATTGCAAGAAGAAAAGGATAAGTGGGAAGCAGAACAGAATGAGTTAATAGCACAAATTTCACAGCTGAAAAAGGACCAAAATGAGGAAAAAGAAATTATGGAGGAACTAATGAGCCAGACTCCCACTGATGAAGATTTGACTATTGTAAATATTGAAAAACCTTTAAATGATTTTTCTGCTAATGACTTACTAGTGCCCATGTCGCAAGTCAGCTTGAAAGATGAAGAGATAAGAGAGTTAAAAGAGGAAAATGAGAAAATCAAATCTGAGCTAACCAAAACGACTGAAAGCAAGAATAAGATATTACAGGATAAAGGTCAATTACAAAAGAAGCTTAATGAATTGAAAGAAAGGAACACAGGAAAGGGTCCTCTCCAGGGAGCTAAACACATAATCTGGGATGCGTTGTCTGTGGAAATTACTAAGTTCAGGCATTATTTGAACTTCATTGATGATCAAAGTAGATTGGCTAATCTAGCCAATCAAAGACTGAAACTAGTAAATGAGACCATGGAGAGGAAGCCCCTTGGCACGGCTCAGAATGCATTGAATTTCTTAAATTCATTAACATATAAAAAATTACAAGATATAGGAGTCAAAAACAGAGTGGCAATGGTACTGTGGTCAAAAAGGTTTATTCATAAACATCATCTTATGAAGACAGTACAAGATAAGGCTGATGAGATGACCTCACGTATTAATGATTTTAGGCATGCTTTTAAAGAATTATTTGAAGATGGCCTTCCTTCCTTTTGGGACGAGGAGGGACGACTGTTTTCTTAAGAAAATTATCACAGCCTGCTGGTGCAAAGCCGTATGGATCACTCTAAATTTGATGATTTGGTAAAGGGGCTGACGGGAAAGGTCATTGTAGATAAGCTAACAGAAGATTTTGAGATATTGCAGAAATTTCTGATCGTCAGAGGAGGGTTTCCTACTGTGTCTTATGAAGCCTACATGGATCTGGAGGTGTCTATTTGGGAAATGATTGAGTACGATATCCCAAGCGCGGAACAATGGAGAGCCATGGAAAGATTTGGAAAAACAAAGTATATTCTTCATCCATGAAAACAGGTGTTGCGTGCTATGGAGCTGATTGTTCGGGCCTTGTTACCGAGTTGATTTTAATTAAATGATTTGTCAGGATCAAAGCAAGTAGTTTATTCCTAGTTGTTAGGAGTATAGTTACAAAGACTTTGATTAAGCAGGTTATTAAGTTATAAATCTTCTTGGAAGAAGAAATCATTTTATGTATATATTTGCATTTACTTTATGTAATGGGGGTTGGAACCCATCTTGTTGATGAATATTTTTGAAGACATATATTTTTGAATAACAAATCCGAATGCATGTGGGTTATCAGAGATTCTTGTGCTATTTACATCACAGTCTGTATTTCCTCTCCTTTGTGATTGTTTTTCTAGTATTACACTCCATTTTGTTTTCTTCGTATCTGAAACGTAGTATTGAATGGTTGGAATTCATATTGGTTATGCTCTGATCATTGTTTTAGATATTGTATAAATGTTTCTGCTAAAGTTAATATAGAACTCATCTTTTGATGCTCTGTATTGATGGACTATTCATTATTTCTTCTGTTCCACCTGAACTAAATGAACGGCTGTGATTAAGTGGTTATCTTGCCTTTGATAAAATCTCACGCATATGAGTTTGTGATATCTTTATGTATATGTGACTCCATTTCCCAATGATTATGTGTATCGTTTCAACCATCTGTATAATTTTTGAGTGTTGATTTATATCTGGCCTTCTTAAATCTATATTTGAGAGATCCCTCTCTGGAAAGGAAAGCCAATTTCTTTCTGAAGTGGTTTTTGCTGTTACCTTTGGAATTTACCTTTGTAACTTGGGTACATTCTGAGTGTTAACAAATTGGCGCCGTTGCTGGGGACGAAAGTGCAAATCTGCCCTGGGGAGAACGATAGAGTTTGAAGACTAAGGAAAGATTTTTGAGGGAAAACATGAATTTTTGTCAGTAGAGAAGGTTGTATATTTGCCCTGGCGATTCCATTGTAAAACTTTCGAATCTTAAGGAATCATTCTAGCTTCGAGAAGACACACACGAGGTAATTATGACACTGAAGTCTTAAAAAGTTTGGAAGATCCGGAAAGGTTTTTTAAGAAAAAAGATAAAGAAAAAATAGGTTTTACTTTGTTTGGTGCATCATCTTCTCAAGATTCTCCTAATATTTTTGATCCAGAATGGGAAGTTAATGTTGGAAGGAGTTTGTTGAAAACTAAATCTGAGTCTGATCTTAAGAATACCGAATTTAATTCTCGTAGATTAGAATCTTATTTGCTGGATTCCCTCTGGAGAGATTTACAACAGATTACAAAAGTTGAAACATTTTCCTTTCAAAACACTCAAAAGTCTTCAGTCCCTTTGAACCTACCTAGACCAATGGCAGCCAGATTTGCTCCCTTGCTTTTTCCTGCTTTATTACATGACCTTCCTCAGAATTATTCCCAAAGAATTTTTTTATTTGATGGAGAAGGTGACATAACCGCAAAGCAACATGTGGCTAGGTTTGAAGATTTCATTGACTTAGAAGAAGTTGATTATGCAGATGTTAAAATGCGGTTATTTGCTCAAAGTTTATCAGGTGAGGCAAAGAAATGGTTTAAATATTTGCCAGATGGGTCTATATTGAATTTTCAGGATTTCCAGAATGCATTTCTAGATAGATGGGATTATAAACAGAATCCTTTACAGGTCTTGTCTCAGTATAACAGTCTCAAAAAAGGGGGTTTTGAATCTGTTCATGAATTTTCAAGCAGGTTCATGAGGGTTTATAATTCTATTCCGGAAGACATAAAACCTTCTACAGCCGCTGCTAAATTACATTATGCTAGGGCCTTTGATAATGATTTTGCATTCTCATTGAGAGATAGAAAATCAACAACTCTTGCTGCAATGTTTACAGATGCTTTAGAAGTGGAAGTGAATATGATGGCAAGTGGAAAAATGAAACACAGAGATATTGATAGGAGGAAAAAGGAAGAAAAATTGCCTTCTGCTTCTTCTTCTACCACTGATATCAAATTTGAAATGATGTTGAAGACGATGGAAAAGTTGATGGACAGATTAACTATGGATAATAGGGTGTTCAACAGAGAACAAGTCGATCCTCAAATCAGAAACCCTAATTTTAGAAGACCAAATCCTCATGTTCTTCCACAAAATAGGCAGAGAGACATGAGAAACCCAAGAAATCAAGAAGAATAGCAAGTTCGACCAGCGTTTCCTGAGAATTATGTTGCCGATGAAGAATACCCTACTGAAAATGAAATTTATATTTTTGGAGAACTAGATTCAAAGATATATCTTACTGAAGAAGAACATAACATGTTTGAACATGAGGGTGGAAATGAGGAGTTTGAAAGGGAGACAGAACAATATCAAAGGGGTTATGTACATGCTATGGATGACGTGTAGAGGAAAATCAGATTGAGAAACAAGGAAGTTTTCATAAATAAAGGGAAGGCAAATCCAAATCGACCTTCCACTAGTTCTCTAAATGTAGAAAAGGGAAAAGAAGTACAAAAAGAGTCTTTTGTAAATAAAGAAGTTGAAAACGAGGTACAAAGAGACAAAAGAATGAAGAAAGTGACCCCGATTGATGTAGAAAGAGCTGGTTCTGGTTTTAATTTGCAAAATGAGCTTTCAAAGTTAAAAATTTCTGTTCCATTTAATGAGTTGTTGAGAAACAATGAATATAGAAATACTATAACAAAAATGGTCAAAGGTCAAGGAGAATTGCAATTTGATATTTTAGAGTTGAATGAAGATAATCCTACTATTTCATTTGGGTCAAAGGTTGAAAATTTAGAAAATGAATAATTCCCACCTTTTTATTTGAGTTTGAATGTGCATGATATGGTGGTCCATAATGCTATGCTAGATTCAGGTCCATCACATAATTTAATGCCGAAGGGAGTAGTTGAAAGCCTGGGATTGGAAGTGACAAGACCCTATAAAGATTTGTATTCTTTTGACTCTAGAAGAGTAAAATGTCTTGGTTTGATTAAAGATATGGTGGTAACTCTGAATAAATTACCATCTAAAACTATAGTCATGGATGTGGTAGTAGCAGATATCCCACCCAAGTTTGGGGTATTGTTGTCAAGATCTTGGACTTCAAAGTTGAAAGGTAGTTTACAAATGGATATGTCATATGCTACAATTCCTGTTCAAGATGGGAGCAGAAGGTTGTATAGTGAAAAAAGAACTCCTTATGTAGCAGTCAAGATAAACCTGAAGTTCATCATATATATGTTGTTGATACTGATTTGGGGTCTTCTATTTTCTTTAATGATACTGTCCCATATGATTTAGAAGCTACATTACAGAAGAAGTTTGAGGAAAATAAGAAAGAAGAGGTGATGGAACAGGATGCTTTGGAGGCAAAACAAAAAAAAGAAGGTTTGTGGACTATGTACTTTGATGGATCTGTTGCAAAAATAGGTGCTGGAGTTGGTGTGTATATAATTTCTCCTATCTGATATTTCAAAGCTTTATCATGTAAATTAACATTTGAATGCATGAACAATGTAGCTGCATATGAATCCTTATTACTAGGGTTGCATGCCTTGAAATATTTGGGAGCCCAGAGGATAAAAGTTTTAGGAGATTCAAAATTGGTGATAAACCAAGTGAATGATAGCTATCAAACTAGGCATCCCCGGATGAGGGCTTATAGGAACGAAGTATGGGATATGATTGGTAAATTTTTTACAGAGCACACAATTCAAGTGGTTTCCAAACATGAAAATACTGTGGCAGATTCTTTGGCAGTAGCTGCTGGAAAATTTAAAACCCCTATTGCTGGTCAGAAAGAATATCAAGTGGACATTGTGAACAGACCATCTATTCCAAATAATTCTAAATATTGGAAGGTATTTGAAGATGACATGCATATGAGAAGATTCTTAGAACTATCAGGAGAATTTGTAA
Source organism: Pseudotsuga menziesii (assembly GCA_001517045.1). Lineage (NCBI taxonomy): Eukaryota > Viridiplantae > Streptophyta > Pinopsida > Pinales > Pinaceae > Pseudotsuga > Pseudotsuga menziesii. The sequence continues at coordinate 14,084 of LPNX010172980.1, forward strand.
ATACTCATATTGACACCGAAAATGACAATGGCGAGAGTTTTCAAGATGATGAAGAACCTGAGAAAGAAAAGGATGGCACTGAAAAGTTAAAGGGAACCTTAGGAGGAAAATATATTATTCAATTAAAAAATAATTTTATACCAATAGGTTGATTTCTTTGGAATTTGTTTTTGATAAGAATGATGTTGCTAAGAATCCTAAAGTGAAGCCCGTTGAGAATGCGGTTGAAGATAGGAATATTGGCACTGAAGAGAATCCTAAGATTATAAAATTATCCAAAAATTTGCCTAAAAAATAAAAAGAAGAATATGTGAATTTAATGAAGAAATATACAGATGTATTTGCTTGGAGTTATGAAGATCTTAAGGAGTATGATACATCTATAATACAACATACTATTCCTATAAAACTTGGGGAGAAACCTTTCAAACAAAAACTCAGAAGGATAAACCCTAAATTGCTTCCCATTATTGAGAAGGAAATTAAAAAATTATTTGATGCCAAGATCATTGTAACTCTAAGATTTTCAAAGTGGGTCGTAAATCTGGTTCCTGTTAGGAAGAAGAACAAAGAAATAAGACTGTGTATAGATTTCCGGAATTTAAATAAAGTTTCTATGAAGGACAATTATCCCTTGCCAAAGATGGATCATATATTATAGAAGGTGGTTGGAGCTGAGAGAATTTCAATGTTAGACGGTTTTTCTGGTTAAAATCAAATCAAAGTATTACCTGAATATCAAGAAAAGACTGCATTTAATACACCTCGAGGCAATTTTATGTATGCAAATATGCCTTTTGGATTAATGAATGCAGGAGCTGCTTTTCAACGAGCCATGGACATTGCTTTTGCGGGAGAAATTGGAAATTTTGTGGTCATTTATATGGATGACATCATGATCTATTCGAAATCCGGCAGAGAACATATTCATCATCTAGAAAAAGTTTTCATGAAGTGTAGGAAATTTGTTATATCATTGAATCCAAAGAAGTCCAATTTCGCATTGGAAGAGGGAAAATTGTTGGGCCATATAATATCTAAAGATGGAATAAAAATTGATCCTGAAAGGGTAAGTGCAATTTTGAAGGTAGGAGAACCCAGGAGTAAAAAGGAGATACAATCATTTTTGGGACAGGTGAATTTTTTAAGGAGATTTGTGCCTAGCTTTGCTGAAATCCTAATGAATATTACAAATATGCTGAAAAAGGGTCATGAAATAAAATGGAATGCAAAAGCTAGGAAGTCATTTTGGGAAATCAAACAAGCCATCTCATATGCTCCTGTGTTGGTGAGTCCAGATTTTACCAAAGATTTTTTAATATTTTCGTATGCTTCAGAGTATACAATTGTAGCGGTTTTATTGTAGAAGAATGATGAGAACTTGGAGCAGCCCATAGCATTTTTCAGTAAAATGTTGAGGGATGGAGAATTGAAATATGACATCATGGAGAAATAGGCATATGCTTTAGTCAAAGCATTGAAATATTTCAGAGTATATATTCTACACTCACATGTAATCGCACATGTTCCAACTGCTGCAGTGAAAGGAATTTTGACACAACCTGATCCAGAAGGCAGAAGGGAAAAATGGATAGCTACATTAATGGAGTACGACATAGATATAAAGCCTACTAAACTGGTTAAGGGACAAGGATTAGCAAAAATGATGACAAATTCAAATTGTGAGTCTTTACAAATTAATTTCTTATCTCACCAGTTTAATCAGTTGGATACAGAAGTAGAAGTAATGGTTGATTTCGTGGCGTCTCCATGTTATTCTGATATTGCTTATGTCCTTCAAAATTTGCAAGCTCCAGTAGGATTGAGTAAGTCAAGAGCAAGATCAATAAAACTGAAAGCTGCTAAATTTTGTATTATAAATCAATATCTTTATTGGAAGGACCCTGGAGGTGTGTTATTATACTATCGTTTGGAGAATGAAGCTCAACATACAGTCAAATAATTTCATAAAGGAGATTGTGGAGGCCATCATTCTTGGAAAGTGAGTGCAAATAAAATTATAAGAGCAGGCTATTATTGGCCAACATTATTTTCAGATGTTTATAAAGAAACCAACATGTGTCATCAGTGTCAAATTTTTGATGGTAAAAGAAAGGTACTTCCTCTTCCTTTAAATCTGATAATGATAGAAGCTCCTTTCCAACAGTGGGGTTTGGATTTCATTGGCGAAATAAATCCCAATTCGTCAGGACAACACAAATGGATTCTGACAGCCACAGATTATTTTACGAAATGGATTGAAGTGATTCCCACCTGGAAAGCTACTGAAACTGTAATCATGGATTTTCTTGAGGAAAATATATTGGCTAGATTTGGATGCCCCAAAAGAATAGTAACGGACAATGCGGCTGCTTTTAAATCCAAGAAAATGATTGATTTCTGTCACAAATATCATATAAGTCTTAATCATTCGACTGCCTATTATCCGCAGGGAAATGGGTTAGCCGAATCTTCAAATAAAAGCTTAGTAAGGATCATCAGGAAGCTGTTGGAACATAATAAAATATCATGGCACACCAAGCTCAAATATGCTCTATGGACTGACAGGATTAGTACCAAAAGGGCAATTGGCATTTCTCCGTTCCAACTGGTGTATGGAACTGAAGTTGTTTTTCCAGCTTCGTTAGGTGTTCCAGCTATGAGATATTTCCAAGAGCAGCAAGAAGAACCAAATCACATGCAAAGGAGAATAAATCAGATTATTGAGCTGGAAGAGAGAAGGAATAAGGCTTATGACAAGGTGCAATTACATCAGGAAAAAATAAAAAGTACTTTTGACAGAAAGGTGAAAGAAGAACAGTTTCATATTGATGACTTGGTCCTGAAGTGGGATGCTCCTAAAGAAGATAAACATGGAAAATTTGATCATATGTGGGTGGGTCCTTATGTTATTGCTGGATACAAAGGAAAAAATGCATTTCTTTTGGAATATCCGAATGGGGTTTATCTAGATAGTAACCCTGTTAATGGGAGATTTCTGAAACATTACTTATCCTAAGGAGGGAGGTAAAACCTGTATTTGTTGGAGCAGGGCCCCACAGCTACAGGAAAATATGCTATATCGGAGCAAGAAATTCAAAGGAAACAGTACCTGAAGCGGCCAAGAAGAGAGAGCTCAACCACTACATTTAAGGCAGCGACGACGACAAAAGGGCTCAGCTACCCTCATAAAGAGAAAAGGAGCAACAGGTCGAGGTATTAAAGACAAAGGATAGAAGGGGAGAAACCGAGGAAGTGGCACCCATACACACGATCAGCGCTGGGAAGCGTGGAAGACTGCAGAAAGCTGTAGTGTGACTAGTAAGTGACAGTTCAAAGTATAGATAGGCTGACTGTCACAGTTAGGGTTTTTTGGTTACTGTTGGGATAGGCCCACAGTGTTGTATCATGGTGAGACCTTCAGGCCACCTATTTAAGAATGTATTTTGTATTATGAAAGGTTATCTAGTCAGTTGGTCTGTTAGCTCGTAGTCAGTTAGACAGTGAGATATTGAGAAAGAGTCGAGCTCTGGTTCCGTTATTGAGTCGGTAGTATCTTACTGTAACCAGTAGCCGACTCCTTGAGTATGAATGTAACAATCCGTAGGGATTGAGAGAGAGAGAGAGAAAGAGTATGTTGTAAGAAGAAAGCAATATAGGAAGAGGAGAGATCTAAGAGAAGGGCTCCGAGCTGAGTGCATGGAGTTTCCCACAAGATCTCAAGCTGCATAATAGGTTGCAGCGGAACTGTGTGTACTCTCTCAAGATATAATAAAACACAGTTCCTGTGGATGTAACTTCCCCCCTGGAAGTGAACCACGTAAAATCCGTGTGTTGTGCAACTGTTTCATGTGATCGTGCTTTACTTGCTTGTTATCTATTATTCGTTACATGAATGTTGCTTATCAGTTAAATGAATGCATGTATGCTATCCTTCAGTTTACAGTAACTTAGAAGGTTAAATGCGAGTTGAATGTATCAAGTGTTCTGTATATGAGTTTATCAGTGCTTGATTCATGATAGTTAATAGTTACAGTGTTAAGTGACTTCCGTATATATGAGTTCAGCGAGTTGGGCATAGTTGATGTTAAGTGTGTTAGACTGTAGAAGCTTAAGAGAAGTTGCTTAACACCTTAAGGAAGGTTAACTGAGCCGTTATACCCAGAGAGGAAGCCTATGGAATGTGAGAGTTGATGAGCATATTAAGTCTTACTATAAGAAATATCGCAACGTAGAAAGGTGATATCGCACCATCGGAGGAGCTGCGGTGGGAGATATCACAGGTTAAGGGTTGAGTAGAAAAGAAGGTTTACGCATCGTCTTAGAAGCTGCGATGCGATAAGAGCCAGTCCCATTCCAAAGTTAGCTAGGGAGAGAGAGATAGCCTGCATGCTGGGAGATATCCCACTGGTTAATCAGAGTCAAGAGAAACCTAGGATGCTACAGAACCTGGTTGAGGACACCTGAGTCTTCAGCCACCCCATCTAGGATCAATTCAGGTGAGACTTCAGGCTGTTCTACGGTCTTTCACCAAAAGGGCCAGTGAGCTAGGTGTTTTGTTGGTACATTACAGTAAACCCGGGTTTTCCCAGTAGACCAACAAATGGTTTCGTTGCCGGTTTTGAACAAATTGAAGAGCTGATGTTCTGTTGGAATCCTACTAAAGAAAAAATTAACCAGTGGGTTGAGTTTAAGGAAAGAGAGTTTGCCGAGAAAGAAAATAAGAGTCCTAGGATTAGTACAGAGGACTGGCTACAGAAACATATATTCACAGACTTGCATGAGATATTCTTTGCGACCTATGCAAATGAGTTGTACGATTGGTAGTCAAAGTTGAATGATAAGCACGTATTCAAGAAGAAAAGGAACACTGTCTGGACATCGGAGCCGATTCACACTATGAAGATCGTAGATAATCCCATTTCGCGGGTAGTATACTTCTAGCTTGCAAGTGTGCTAGAAGGTTTCATTACAGAGTTTGCAGTTGATCAAAGAAAGAGTTTCAGCGAAGCAGAAAGGTACTTCTTCAGAGGATATCGCGGTAAGTACTTAAACTCTTTAAATTTGTCTCTTAAGATGTTATTGCATGAAAAAGGAGTACTGGACATATTCTCAAATGAGTAAGTTAAGTAATTGTAATGTCACAAGAGTTTGAGAGTGATTTTGAAGAAATTGGATGTACACGTAGCGGTAAGAAATATAAAGTAGATTTCAAATATTCCTTCTTTGAAGACATTTCATACAGTACTAGAGAACAGAGCCAAAGTAATCAAGAAAGAACAACAGAGGGTATCCCTTATCACCCTTATACCCCACAGAAACCAACCGGGACTCAGAATAATCCCGCAGGGACTCCATCTAGTAGTTCACACACAGTACATACTACCTCTACATCACCTACATTTACATCGCCAAGTGGTAGTAATACAGCAAATCAGAATCCACCATGTAGAAACAGAATGGGGGATGACATGAAATTGCCTACCTTTAAGGGTAAAGGGGCAGAAGACCTAGAACAGCATTGGTTCCTATGTGAAGCCGCATGGACCATTAAATAGATTCAGGATGACAATACTAAGCTTGTTCAGTTGGCCACTACACTTAGAGAAAGAGCTTTAACATGGTATATGAAGTATACATCAGCGCAGATTAGAACACTCGTAGAGGTCAGGACTGCAATGATCAAAGAATTTAAGAAACCCAAGTCTGAGTCACAATGTATCACAGAACTCAAAGACATCAAACAGTTACCTACAGAGTGAGTATGGGATTTTGACCAGAAATTTAAAGCCCTTATAGACCAAGTTATCTTTGAGTTTGCGCCGGAGCAGCATAAGGAATGGTTCATCACAGCACTGCTCCCTCATATCAGACTTCCACTAATGCAACAGAGACTTCGTACGCAGGATGAAGCATTGGAGATGGCAATGAAACTAGAGGCATCACCTCTAGCTGAGACTAGTGTAGGTATGACAAACTTGCAGAACCAGTTATCCAATCTCACGTTACAGTTACATGAGATTAAGAAAGGAAAAGAGGTTGCACACAAATTATGGTGCACAAAGTGTAAAGGACAGGGCCATACCAAAGATAACTGTCCAGTATTTGTTGAGTATGTAGCAAGTGGGGCTCCTAACCCCTTAGTATAGAATCAAGGGCCATGGTGTGAAATATGTAGAACAAGAGGACATAGACCACAATAATGCGATTTACTTTAGAAGTATGTACAAACTCCCAAGAATTTATACTATAACTTCTGTAAGTCAGTAGGACATGATGAAAATAATTGTAGAGATTATGATCTCATGGTAGAGAGAAAACATGACGTCTACAGAGTCCAGTCAGAGACATCAGGTCCAGTAGCAGGACCACAGTATGAACCGACTCATAATGGCCGTGGTGGAGGATTCAGAGGATGAGGCCATGGTGAAGGCTTTGGCTGTGGCCATGGACCAATTGTTTGTTACAACTGTGGAGCTGTAGGACATTTTGCTAGGGACTGTCAGAACCCTACTAAAACATGTAAATATTGCAAGTCCTATGATCACTCTATAGAAGAATGTCCTATCTTGATAGCCAAGATTAAGGACCCTAAGCCAGCACTAAACCAGAATATTCAGCTTATTGCTGCTGAGCAGAACGAACCAGAACCAAGAGTCAATATTGTGACTCATAGCGGTGCTTCTACTAGTAGCGCATCGCAGGATGCCGAAAAGAATACAGGTCCAAAGTGGGTGCGTAAAGCAACTGATAAACCTACACTACTTGACCTGCAGAAGAACAAAGAAACGTTTCAGCAAGCTAAGACTTTCTTTACTGACCCTACACTATCAGGACCGCAGGTATTGCCTTGTAGGGGAATACCGTAGCAAACACCGTGTGGCATTAGTCCTATGCAGATATCCCAGGCTACCACATCTGGAAGGTGCGAAGAGGATGAGTTGACAGGAAATGTACAATCCTTCCTGCGGAGCTGCTTGAAACTCATGAGAAATGAGAAATCCATAGGAGAGCTTCAGTGCATCATAGATCAGTATCAGCAGCCTTCTTCTGTGAGCAGTGCATAGTGTGCTGTTCATAATATTATGGGCCATAAAAGAACAGGAAGAGAAATGAGACTCACAGCACAAATTGGAGAATTTGAAATGGATGAGGTAATCCTAGATTTAGGATCAGAGGTAAATGTTCTGACTAAGCAGACATGGGAATAGATGGATAGCCCTAAGTTAGCCAGATCACCTATCCATCTATGATTAGCTAATCAACAGAGGGTATCGCCATTGGGTCGATTACTGCAAGTGCCAGTTGATATTGACGGAGTTCGTAGCTTTGCAGATTTTGAAGTCATAGAAATTATTGGCGATAGTAGACCCTATCCAGCTTTATTAGGTATTGACTGGGCAATTGATAACATGGCTATTATCGATTTGAAGAAAAGACAGATGACCTTTGAGGATAAAAAGATTCGGGTCATCGCACCATTGGATCCTTTTCAGGGTCCTAGATACATTGAACCTATCAGAGCAGAGGAAGAGGTGCGTAATATGGAGAAACTCTATCAGATGACTGCTAACCAGAGTGATTATATCAATCCGACCGCAGAAGGAAATATTAGTTGGCGATGTGATAGCTCATGTGCATCGGACTCAGAGGTTGGTTTAGAAAATTGGCAGAATAGACTTTATGAAGTCTCAGCTCACAGATGTGCGTTTATGACTAAGTCACTGCGATGGATTGGTGCAGAGGTTAAGGATATTCTGTTGTTTGATGGTTTAGCAAATATCAATGACTTTTTACAGCAGTTTGAGCAGGAAATCCCTCATGAGCAGAGGATGGCATTTATTGACCTTGCAGTAAGAGCCACACCTGCAAGATGGTGGCATGCACATAAAGAACATATCGCATCATGGGATGATTTCAAGAGACTGATGGCGATTAGATTCTCTAACGAGGAGTGTTTACAGCAGAAAGTGACCCCAGGTCACATATTAAGATATGTGAATAGAATTGGTCGGACATTCCAGAGGATGAATGGGTTCACCTATTCATTCACACTTTAGACACAGTCCCAAGGAACTGGTACATTGAGACAGAGTTGCACAGAGGAATGACTACATGGCCAGTTATGATAGACAGCTTTCTATTCACTTTCACTTTTGAATTTGAGTATCCAAGCATTGATCAGGCTCTAGATATATAAACACTAGGATATTTGATGATTGTACCTAATCAGTGTATACTTAGCCTGATTGGGCCATCCAATTAGAACATGTGCAAGAGTGTTACAACTTCGCAGCAGAGCCAGGTGATGAGGATGAGAATCCTCACAGTATCAACATTCCAGAGTCAGAAGGGACTCGCGAAGTTGATGGACTGAAGCTAGAGATTCCAGCTATCACAGAGCCTATCAAGATTAAAAGATCAATATTGGCACAGAAACAGAACCAAAGTTTGCTTCTATTGGAGACTATTGGGATGATGAAACAGTAGGACACATCACAGATCTGTTACATGACTATCAGGACTTATTTCCCACTAATTTTACAGAGATGAAGGGAATAGTAGGAGATTTGGGAGTCATGAGGATACATTTGAAAGCGGATGCAAGGCCGGTTAAGCAGCGTCCATACAGATTAAATCCTCGCTATAAAGAAAAAGTTAAGGATGAGATCGATAAGATGCTAGCAGCAGGCATCATTGAGCCCATAGAAGAGAGTGAATGGGTTAGTCCCATGGTTGTGCAGGAAAATAAAACTAAAGGAGAAATTAGGATTTGTGTCGATTTGCACAAACTCAACGACGCATCGCTTCATGACCCATTTTCGACACCTTTTACTGATGAAGTTTTAGACAATGTGGGAGGACAGGAGGTCTACTCCTTCACTGATGGCTTTTCAGTCTATCACTAGATAAGAATCCATCCAGAGGATTGATATAAGACCACCTTTGCAACAGAATGGGGCTCATTCCAATATACGGTAATGCCCTTTGGTCTTAAAAATGCACCAGCTATTTTTTCTCGAGTAGTAGTTGCTGTCTTTAAGGAATACATCAATAAATTCTTAGAAGTCTATTTTGATGAATGGACTGTATTTGTATTAATCAAAAAGCATATAGGAGATTTAAGGCTCATGTTGGAGAAATGTAGGCAATATCATATTTCTCTTAACTTGAAGAAATGTATATTCTGTGCACCATTTGGTATTTTGTTGGGTCATATTGTTTGCAGACAAGGCTTGATGGTAGATCCCGCAAAGATTGCCATCATTGTAAATCTTCCAGCACCCAACTCAGTCAAGCAATTGAGGACAATACTTGGTCATATAGGGTACTATAGAAAATTCATCAAGGGTTATGCAAAGATCACATCACCTATGGAAAAGCTGTTAAAGAAAGATGTGAAATTCCTATGGAATGAGGAATGCCAGCAAAGTTTAGACACTCTTAAAGAGAATATGGTTACAACACCCATCTTAGTATTTCCAGATTGGAATAATCCATTTCATGTACATGTGGATGCATCTGGCATCGCACTGGGGATTGTCTTAACACAGGCAGGAGAAGGAGGTATCAATCACCCTATCGCGTACTCAAGCAGAAAGTTATCTACCGTAGAAAAGAACTACACCACTACAGAGAGAGAAGGATTAGCTATGGTGTATGATCTACAGAAATTCAGGCACTACCTGTTGGGTGCCCCATTCAAGATGTTCACTGACCATTCTGCTTTAAAGTACTTGGTCAATAAGCCAGTGTTAGGAGGAAGGATTTGCAGATGGTTACTCCTATTTCAGGAGTATGAATTTAAAATTATTGTAAAACCAGGGATATTAAATGCCGGACTTGATCATCTGTCGTGAATAGACTCAGGAGAAGAACCAAGTAATCTAGAGGATAATTTGCCAGAGGCGCAATTGTTTTCTATCTAGATCGCAGATGAGTATTACGCAGATATTATTCACTTTCTCACTATAGGGTGGGCACCAGTTGAGTTTACTAAGCAGCAAAAGAAACAGTTAGTTGTTAAAGCAGCAGATTTCACTTTGATCGAAGGACATTTATATAAGTTAGGTCCAGATGAAGTCCTACACAGATGCGTTATGCCGCACGAGAAAGAGGCCATTATCAGAGAAGCACATTCAGGTACCGCAGGAGGTCATTTCGCAGGAAAGACGACTACCCAAAAAATTCTAGCTGCAGGATTATGGTGGCCTACTTTGCACAAAGACACTAAGTAGTTTTGTAGATGCTGCGATATCTGCCAGAGGGTAGGAAAACCTTCGCAGAGTGATGAAATGCCTCTGCGACCATAGATTACACTGCAGGCATTTGACAAGTGGGCTATAGATTTTGTGGGTCCTATCAACCCACCAGGGAAACGAACTAGTGTGAGATACATCATCACAGGAACATAATACCTCACCAGGTGGGCAGAGGCTAAAGCAGTAAGGAATTGTGATGCTGCTACAGCTGCACAGTTTATTTTTGAAAACATCATAAGTAGATTTGGATGTCCAACAATTTTGATGAGTGATCAAGGCACACACTTTCTGAATCGCACTATTCAGGCTTTGACGGAGGAATTTCAGATACAGCACCATAAGGGCACTCCCTACCACCCACAAGCTAATGGTACGGTGGAGGATTTTAACAAGATTCTAGAAAATGCTCTTACTAATATCTATAATAGCCAAAGAGATGATTGGGACCTCAGGATTAATGTTGTATTATGGGCTTATAGGACCACATGCAAGAAACTTATAGGACACACACCTTTCAGCTTGGTGTATGGACAAGAGGCTGTTATGCCTATGGAATATATTATTCCCAGTTTAAGAATTTCTCAAATTACTGAGATGGCTGATACAGAAATGATGAATGAAAGACTAGCGCAGGTGATTGCCTTAGAAGAAGACAGATTCATCGTAGGATTTCATTAAAAAGTGTAGAAGGCACGAGAAAAAGCTTGGCATGACAGGCACATCAAGAGCAAGATTTTTCAGATAGGAGACCTAGTGCTCCTTTATCAAAGCAAGTTTGTTAAGTTTCCAGGGAAGTTCAAGACACATTGGTTGGGGCCATATCAGATCCAGCAAGTTACAGAAGGAGGTGTCGTTCAGCTCAGTAAACTGAACGGGGAGCTTGTTCCTACTTTGATTAATGGCAGTAGGGTTAAGCTTTATAGTGACAACCACTCCACCTCCCAACCCTAACTTAGAGAACTGGGTGTGCAGATGTCCAGTGTAGTTGAAAGGAGGCATCGCACCCATAACTAGTCTACACCACCCCCCCCCCACAAAAAAAAGGTTATAAGTATTAGGAATCGCAGTATTGCGCAAGTCATAGGACGCTTGCAGAGTTTTTTTTGAACGTTGCGGAGTTCATGCCAACACTTTGGTTCAGGATGATGTGGTGTGAAATCACAGCAATGCGATGTTCCCTGTGCCACGTGGATGATTTTGAAAAGGGACAGAAGGCCAGTCACTTCGCCTTCTGACAAGCAATTAATCTAGTTATGACAGGTATACGTTGCTCTAGATTTGGAAACCGTACAATGATTTTCCTAGATTTGGTAAATCTTGGTCGAGACCGGCGCCTGCACACAATTTTCGAAGGAAATTTGATCAGATTTTCAGCAATTAATGAGGATCGAGACGATGGCTGTTACCTTATCCATGCAATAAATGCCGCCGACGGGTTTAGTCTAAGTGACCGTTGCTTCAGAGAGTATCACCTTTGTTATAAATACACAGATCATTCACACAAAAGGGTTACCTTTTGCGATTTCTGAGAGTTATAGAGCAATTTGTAGAGTTTTCCTGTGCAGAGATACTCCGGTTACAGAGTGCTAGTTTCCCTATTTTTGTAGCCATTTCTAGTCCAGAGTATCACGCTGGGCGGTTTCTGTCCGAGAAGGAACCTTTAGAAGACATTGTGCGATGATTCTAGCATGGTGGCCTCGAGTCTGCTATGACGACGCCACCCAAGGTTGTGAAATTAGGTGCACCACAGGTCAGACAGACGCCGAGGATGAGGAGTCAAGCTCAAATAGTAGAAGAGTCCAGCCCAGAGCAGAGAAGAAGAAAGATGAGAAGATCACTGGAGATAAGAAAACAGAGAAGAAGAAAGATGAAAAGATCACTGAAGATAAGAAAACAGAGAAGAAGAAAAGTGAGAAAAAGAAAGAGAAGGGCTCCCGACTGTGTGCTTGGAGTTTCCCAGAAGATCTCACGAAAAGAAAAAAGGACCAGGAAACAGGCATCCGAGACTCAGAAAAACAAAAGGAAACAGGAAAGGAATGAAGCAGAGATGTTGAAAATGAGAGAGATACAGAAAATGTCAAAGAAGGTAGTTACATTAAAGCTGGAAAAGGACATGTCTCCTCATGGAATTTTTACCAATGCCCATGTATTTAGAATGATGATGGCTTTGATGAATCTATCCGGACAAGCACTCCAGTAGAATTTGAGGTGAATGGTACAAACCTGACTGAGGTAGCAGCAAGTGAGGTCGATGCAACAAAATCTAGCAGCCTATAAATGGTCTGCCATTTACTCTGGAGCTTCACTTAAGGAAAGTGTTGACACTATTTTAGAGAAAGCGGCACAAGACTGTGTCGAAGCTATGGACAAAGAAGTCGCAGGACTCAAGGAGAGATTTGCAAGAACTTCGCAGGAAGCCAAAGAGAAGCTACAGCGAGAGAAGCTAGTTATTAGTGGCCCAGGGATGAGCCACAAGTAAGTGTTAGGGGACTGTTGGATTAGGGCCCTGCAGCTACAGGAAAAGCTGCTATATCGAAGCAAGAAAGTCAAAGGAAACAGTACCTGAAGTGACCGAGAAGAGAGAGCTCAACCACTGCATTTAAGGTAGTGGCGATGACAGGAGGGCTCAGCTACCCTCATAAAGAGAAAATGAGCAACGAGATGAGGTATTAAAGACCAAGGACAGAAGGGGAGCAACCAAGGAAGCGGCGCCCATACCCACAATCAGCGCCGGGAAGCGTGGAAGACTGTAGAAAGATGTAGTGTGACCAGTAAGCGGCAGTTCAAAGTACAGATAGGCCGACTATCACAGTTAGGGTTTTTGGGTTACTATTGGGATAGGCCCACAGTGTTGTATCATGGTGAGACCTTCGGGCCACCTATTTAAGCATGTATTTTATATTATGAAAGGTTAGCTAGTCAGTTGGTCTGTTAGCTCGTAGTCAGTTAGACAGTGAGACATTGAGAAAGAGTCGAGCTCTAGTTCCGTTATTGAGTCAGTAGTATCTTACTGTAACTAGTAGCCGACTCCTTGAGTATGAATGTAACAATCTGCAGGGATTGAGAGAGAGAGAGAGAGAAAGAAAGAGTATATTGTAAGAAGAAAGCAATATAGGAAGAGGAGAGATCTAAGAGAAGGGCTCCTAGCTGAGTGCATGGAGTTTCCCAGAAGATCTCAAGCTGCATAATAGGTTGCAGCGAACTGTGTGTACTCTCTCAAGATATAATAAAACATAGTTCCTATGGACGTAACTTCCCCCCCTGGAAGTGAACCACGTAAAATCCGTGTGTTGTGCGACTGTTTCATGTGATCATGCTTTACTTGCTTGTTATCTATTATTCGTTACATGAATGTTGCTTATCAATTAAATGAATGCATGTATGCTATCCTTCAGTTTACAGTAACTTAGAAGGTTAAATGCGATTTGAATGTATCAAGTGTTTTGTATATGAGTTTATCAGTGCTTGATTCATGACAGTTAATAGTTACAGTGTTAAGTGACTTCCGTATATATGAGTTCAGCGAGTTGGGCATAGTAGATGTTAAGTGTGTTAGACTGTATAAGCTTAAGAGAAGTTGCTTAACACCTTAAGGAAGGTTAACTGAGCCGTTATACCCAGAGAAGAAGCCTCTGGACTGTGAGAGTTGATGAGCATATTAAGTCTTACTATAAGAAATATCGCAGCGTAGAAAGGTGATATCGCACCGTCGGAGGAGCTGCGGTGGGAGATATCGTAGGTTAAGGGTTGAGCAGAAGAGAAGGTTTGCGCATCGTCTTAGAAGCTGCGATGCGATAAGAGCCAGTCCCATTCCAGAGTCAGCTAGGGAGAGAGAGACAGCCTGTGTACTAGGAGAGATCCCACTGGTTAATCAGAGTCAAGAGAAACCTAGGATGCTACAGAACCTAGTTGAGGACACTTGAGTCTTCAGCCACCCCATCTAGGATCACTTTGGGTGAGACTTCAGGCCGTTCTGTGGTCTGTTGCCAAAAGGGCTAGTGAGCTAGGGGTTTTGTTGGTACATTACAGTAAAACCGGGTCTGCTGAGTAGATGAACAGTATTATAGGTTGTAAATATTTATTTTTCTTTAGAAATCAATACAGATGGAAATCCAAATGTTTTTGAAGCTCACAGTGAAAGCCCTAATATTCAGGAGCCATGCCATTCCTTTTTATTACATATATCAACAAAAAAGACAAATTTTCTGGAAGTTATTATGAAAGATTAAAGATAGGCACCTGGTCTACGAGTTATTTGATACCTCATAGGGAGGATATCATCCCCAGATGGAGTCAGTTGTTAACACCTCTAACTAGCAGAGGGTTGAAGAGACCATGGTAAAGAGAAATAATGGTTGCTTGAAACTTTGGTTAAATATAATAGTGTGAATGTATGATAAGGGGCACATAAAAATGAAATTATCACATGATCCAATGGTGTAGAACGAGGAAGTGAATATGGATAGCTTATAATATATCCGCTCTATGAAGATGCACGGAAGATAAGGACATATTGAGATAGTTAACAAGATGAATAGATCAGCGGTCATAAAACTAGGTCGATGAAATCCACGTTCAATAGGAATTCTGCTCCATAAACTTGCACGTTCATTAAAACGAAAGGGCTCAGCAGAATGGGTACGTGTAAGCTTATCAAACGGCTGGAAAATAAAGTGAAAATGCATCCACAGTCATCATCAGATCCGGAGGATAGAGTTGCGTGATGGTTGGAGAAGAAACGCGGTAGAGGAATTGAAACCACTGTACAAGTGGCAGTTTGTGGTACATTCCATGGAGGAAAAGGGTTTGAGGGAAACCACTAAATGGAGTCTCCGAAATGGAATTCTATATAAAGTGGAGTTGACTTGTTTGAGGAATTATTTTTTATTATGCTGGGACAAATGAAAAGGACTGCCCACCACCCTTTCACAGTTAACCTCGAATATACGCGGCTACAGTAGCAGGTAAGTCTCAAATACTCGAGCTTCATCCACATAATTACCATTGTTTTTCTATATTATGGATAAAGAGAAAGGTTTACAAGGGTTTAACCGAATTCTGGACGAAAGGGAAGAATGCCTGGTTGATAGAGATAAAGGAGTATATGATCCATTCCTGTCTGTGGGAAGTGTATCTGTTATCAAAGAAATATTATGGCAATATAATTTGCAGGGAAATGACATTTTAAATGCTTGTAAGTCGTTTCTGTATCATTTTACCGTTGAGCAGACCCTACACTTTCCTGAGTTTGTCGAGTGGTGTGCAATCAATTATTCGTCGTTTGAGAGAATTATTGTAATCCGTTCTACATCCAGGATACTGTGCAAAATTGATGCAAACACTATCCGTGAAATCATGAATTTGCCCAATAATTACCCCGATAGTTGTGAGTCCGTAAACGAGTCTGTTTTAGCTAAAGTGTATAGAAATTGTGAAACTGAAGTTCGATGTAAATTCTTTTCTAACATTCTGAATGAAGGTCAGTCACTGGAAGGTCTCTTTTTACCATATCATGTTCACATATTCAAGGAGGAAGTTCAATTGGTTGTGTCTTTGGTCTGTCAGGTCTTAGGTCTAGACGATGACTGTCATGTCAGTGAAGTCATCTTCGAATTCTTATTAAAAATGAGTTCAATTAGTCCTGATTCTGAGTCTCAGTCAGTTCATGTTTTTAGTTTGGATGAATATCTAGCAGAAGCTATACATCTCCAAATGATTGAGTTTTCAAAAGTCAGGTTTTTCAAGTTTCAATCGTATTTGTTGAACATGTTATTATGTTCAAATGTAACTGAATTGAGATTCTTGAGTACTCTGTTCTCTTCATATTTGCCTAAGCAAATCAGTATGTATGAGTTTGTAAAATCCATTATGTCAGAAATATATAGGCTGTTGTTTGATGAAGTGTTACCTAGAGTGTTGGAAGATATGAAGAGTATGATGCAACCTTCACCTGAGGATAGGACAGGAGATTGGTTCTTGTACAAAGACTTTACCGTTTTGAGAATATATGGTTTCATTGGAGAGCCTTACAGGCTGCCTGCTTTCCTTACCCCCAGGATTTTTGCATTGGAATACATGAGACAGAGATTACATGCAGAAGAGGAACATTTCATGGCTTTCAAGAAATATTCCAATATCAAGTTCCCTCTTAAGGTCGGTTCCTTTATTTTTAAAAACAAGGGTGCCCTGGTGTTTGTAGAGAAATTATTGGAAAGCATGGATTTTCAAAGGGAGCAAAGGATCAATTATGATCCTTATCATATAATTTCTCCAAGAAAACAATCAAATAAAAATAAGCCATTTGACCATCAAGTTGTTGAAGGTCTGAATGAAGTAGCCAATTTGTTTTACTTTGTGGAAATTCCAGGATACGATGGGAATACAAGTAGTGGATCAGTTGCAATATCTCAAAGGCCAGATAGTTCTAATATTTTGATTAAAAGAAGTCTTTCTGAAATTGAAAGCATGGAAATAGATTGGGACAGTTCACATAAGAAGGCCAAATTGTCTCAAGATGATAAAATTTCAAGCGAAGTAATTTCGGATGAATTGAAAAGAGTTGCTTTGGTTGCTAAGAAATTTGTACATGTGAATCAATTTTCTTTTGAAAGTGTAGATAATACATAATCAGGTCCAGTTTTTAAATCTAAAGAAGAATTCATGACTAGCTATATGGAAAAGCAAAGACAGTCCCTAGAGGAAACTAGGAATCTACTCCCACGGGTGAGAAGTTTGAATAATCCAAAGACTTCCTTGATTTCTACTTGGGACGTAGAAATAAATACTTTAAAACTAGCCATGGTAAGTGATAAGAAAGTGTCGGAAATGGAAGTGAGATTGGACAAAATCAGTGTACCAAATAAAATACAGTTACATAAACAAACGGGAGATATTATTTATTCAGATTTATAGCATGCTATGGTAAAAATTAACAAGTTACAAGTTTTGGTTGATAAATTAGAGGTCCAATTAAAACACGAGAAGGTTGAGAAAAAGGCTAATTCCATTCAAATAAAAAAATTACAAGTAGATATCTTAAGCTCAGGGAATGAAACAGGTAACACCTAGGCCATCAGAAGACTTTTAGAAGAAAAATACAATGCCCTCCAGGTACTCAAGAAGAAGCTGAAAATACCAAGTACAGAACATGTTCAGTCATCAGAATTATTAGCATTACAGGAGGAGAAGGACAAGACTCATCGGGAGATGATGGAGTATAAAGGGAAGACTGTGAAATTGCAAGAAGAAAAGGATAAGTGGGAAGCAGAATGGAATGAGTTAATAGCACAAATTTCACGGCTGAAAAAGGACCAAAATGAGGAAAAAGAAATTATGGAGGAACTAATGAGCCAGACTCCCACTGATGAATATTTTACTATTGTAAATATTGAAAAACCTTTAAATGGTTTTTCTGCTGATGACTTACTAGTGCCCATGTCCCAAGTCAGCTTGAAAGATGAAGAGATAAGAGAGTTAAAAGAGGAAAATGAGAAAATCAAATCTGAGCTAACCAAAATGACTGAAAGCAAGAATAAGATATTACAGGGTAAAGGTCAATTACAAAAGAAGCTTAATGAATTGAAAGAAAGGAACACAGGAAAGGGTCCTCTCCAGGGAGCTAAACACATAATCTGGGATACGTTGTCTGTGGAAATTACTAAGTTCAGGCATTATTTGAACTTCATTGATGATCAAAGTACATTGGTTAATCTAACCAATCAAAGACTGAAACTAGTAAATGAGACCATGGAGAGGAATCCCCTTGGCACGGCTTAGAATGAATTGAATTTTTTTAATTCATTAACATATCAAAAATTACAAGATATAGGAGTCAAAGACAGAGTGGCAATGGTACTGTGGTCAAAAGGGTTTATTCATAAACATCATCTTATGAAGACAGTACAAGATAAGGCTGATGAGATGACCTCACGTATTAATGATTTCAGGCATGCTTTTAAAGAATTATTTGAAGATGGCCTTCCTTCCTTTTGGGATGAGGAGGGACGATTGTTTTCTCAAGAACATTATCACAGCCTGCTGGTGCAAAGCCGTATGGATCACTTTAAATTTGATGATTTGGTAAAGGGGCTGACGGGAAAGGTCATTGTAGATAAGCTAACAGAAGATTTTGAGATATTGCAGAAATTTCTGATCGTCAGAGGAGGTTTGCCTACTGTGTCTTATGAAGCCTACATGGATCTAAAGGTGTCTATTCAGGAAATGATTGAGTATAGTATCCCAAGCGCGGGACAATGGAGAGCCGTGGAAAGATTTGGAAAAACAAAGTATATTTTTCATCCATGAAAACAGGTGTTGCGCGCTATGGAGCTTATTGTTCGGGTCTTGTTACTGAGTTGATTCTAATTAAATGATCTGTCAGGATCAAAGCAAGTAGTTTATTCCTAATTGTTAGGAGTATAGTTACAAAGACTTTGATTAAGCAGGTTATTCAGTTATAAATCTTATTGGAAGAAGAAATCATTTTATGTATATATTTGCATTTACTTTATGTAATGGGGGTTGGAACCCATCTTGTTGATGAATGTTTTTGAAGACATATATTTTTGAATAACAAAGCCGAATGCATGTGGGTTATCAGAGATTCTTGTGCTATTTACATTAAAGTCTCTATTTCCTCTCCTTTGTGATTGTTTTTCCAGTATTACACTCCATTTTGTTTTCTTCGTATCTGAAACGTAGTAATGAATGGTTGGAATTCATATTGGTTATGCTCTGATCATTGTTTCAGATATTCTATAAATTTTTCTGCTAAAGTTATTATAGAACTCATCTTCTGATGCTCTGTATTGATGGACTGGTCATTATTTCTTCTGTTCCACCCGAACTAAATGAACGACTATGATTAAGTGGTTATCTTGCCTTTGATAAAATCTCACGCATATGAGTTTGTGATATCTTTATGTATATGTGACTCCATTGCCCAATGATTATGTGTATCGTTTCAACCATCTGTATAATTTTCAAGTGTTGATTTATATCTGGCCTTGTTAAATCTTTATTTGAGAGATCCCTCTCTGGAAAGGAAAGCCAGTTTCTTTCTGAATTGGTTTTTGTTGTTAACTTTGGAATTTACCTTTGCAACTTGGGTACATTCTGAGTGTTAACACCCCATATAATTGGAAAAGAGACCAACTGGAGGAGTAAGAAACTCTGAAATTGGGATAAGGTCAAAATACTAGGACCCAATTGTTGATAGACTCAAAACCGGTGCTTTGTTCAAGGAAACAAGACTTGCTGCCATGATGTAAAAAACATGTGAATGAACTTCCCTTCCCCTATTTCTTGTAAAGGTTTAACGAGTCCAAGAAAGCAAACTCGGGACCATCTTCATTTTTGGCAAGCTCAAAGAAAAGAAAGAAGAATGCTTGATAAAGCATTGATTCGTGGATTTTATGAGCCCAAACTAGTACATGCTCGACAGTGTTTTCATAGTTTAGAGAGTCTAAAAGCTCCAAAGAAGACTCCAGGGGGGTGCTTTTTCGTACAATTTAGTCTCTTGAGGCCGAAAAAGAATAAAACATACCAAAGAAGAACTCTCTTAACGTCTGAAGAAGAAAAGGTGCACCTTTTTCATATTTAGTCAGGAAGGTCCGAAAAAGGTTAAATTATGACCTACCCAACGCTCCTTCAAAAGCAACATATAGCCTGAGTTTTATGAGTGTGAAGGAAAGCAAGAACACTCGGAAAGATCCATTTGAGTACGAGAAATGGGGCTTACAACAATAAAATCGTTGCTTTTTTCTTTAGTGTTTAACGAGCATGACAAAGACACAAAGTACACTTGGAATCTTTTTCATGTTTAGGTCCAGAGCACGAAAAAGAGAAAACTAAGCTCATACCGGGAGTTCCTTTTTCGTAAATTTAGTCCCTCAGGTCCGGAAAAGTGATAAACCTATTCCTGAGAATACTCTTCTCAATTCCAAAGAAAAGAGAGTGTTCCTTTCTCGTATTATTCCACATGGTCCGAGAAAGAGATAACCTACCACCAATGTGGATGCCCATTCACATATTCTTAATGAGCCCGAACGAACAAGTTTACTCGGTAGTCAAGTCTATTTTGAGGAGTCAGACCTAGGCCTAAAGAAACTCAATATCTTTCCTGTGAAGTTTTAACGAGTCCGAAAAAGTCAACTCGCGGCCTCCTTACTGTTTTTAATGAGCTCGAAGGAGAGCAGAAAGAATGCTCTAAATGCAAGGAGACGAGTGTCATAGATAGGCGAAACTAGTTCCAAGTGCAAGGAACAAACCTATGCATAATACAAGGAACATGAGCAGGATAAAGACACTCGGGGAACGTCTCCTCAAGGTAAAGGGTGTCAAGTTGCAAAGGCAAAATTATACAAGGCTTAGTGACAATGAGAAAAAATATGAGGGCTTATACAACGAGCTAAAAGCGTGGAAGCCGGCATCAAGCTCATAAGCGAGAGAAGGACAGATGTAAATGCAATTACAACTTGAAAAAAAAGACGAGGACAGTAAACAGTTGTGAATCCAACTACAAATCCTGTCTTCAAGAAACAACAACATCAGGATCATATTCAGAAGAAATGATCCGATGCGGACCACTTTGGCAGAAACACATGTGACTTTGCTATCTTCTACAAAAGATGTAGTCAAGGAAAAATCAATGAAAAATGACTCTATAGTGCCAAGATTTGAGGGTTTATAATCAATAAGATCAACCTTAGAAGGAGAGCAAAAATAAACAAGGGATATAGAGTCTACAGGAACAAACTTAGTATCATAGGAGTTGAAAAATTCATAAGAAAAATCAAACTCATCAGGATCACTGACTTGTTGTTCAAAGTAAAAGTCAAAAGACTCAACAAGACCAACATAAGAAGAAAGGTCAGGCTTACTAGGCAAATCAGGGTTATACTTAGTCATAACTGAACCAACATCCAATAGAAGATCAGACTGTATCAAAGACTCCAAGAAGACTTCATCAAAAGGAAGGAGATCATCCGAGATAGGACACATATCTAAACTTTCAAATGGATTGACAGAGTGGAGAGAAGGCTCCATGGTCTGTATAGGATGACTCACTCGATCAACTGCTGGGACCAAGTCCCGAGAAGGTAAGCATGAAAACAGAGGTTGCTTCTTAGTAGCAATTGAATGCAAAGGACATGAGGCCACATAGCTCACCTGTGGTGGGGTAGTGTCTATAGAAACACTAGGAATCAATAAAGGAAATACCTGGTCTCTAGTTGGGTCAGGAGATGGATCAAGAAAATCCAACTGATCGATAGTGACAATTTCTTCGCCATGATTAAAGTACATCACACGAAAGAATTTTGACACCACAACTTGCATGGAATAGACATAATCACGTCCAAGGAGCATATTAAAGTCCAAGGGGTCTTCTATCACCATGAAGTCAACTAAGACGGTCTTCCCACCCAAAGTAATAGGTGTTTGAGCAAGAATTCCCAAGGCTATACAAGTTCTTCTATCAAATGCCAATAACTGACTAGCAGTCGACACAAGGCTGGGAGATCCCATGCCTCACCAAGCACGAGTAGACAAGATACTAACTGAGGATCCTTCATCAACAATACAACGAGCAATCATGTATGATTCAACTTTGACCTTTATCTGGAAAGGTGCATCAGAAGGAAGGCACGGATCAACTAGGCTACCCCAATCAAAGGAAGCAATCTGAGAGCTTGGTGGGGGTTGATCCGGAACGAGTCCAGTGCCCCCTTGTTCAGTAAGTTCTGAACTGGCAGTGAAGAAAATGTGACTAGTAGACACTTCACTCTCCAAAGGAAGAGTGGGATTGATCGATACTGAATTCGATTCAACCGCTTCATGAAAGTCATTCTCTAAAGGGAGAGTGGGATTGACCAAAGATGACATTGGTTTAATCACATCAGGATCACTCTCCGAAAGAAGATTGGGATCGACCACTTGATCAACCAAATATTGAGTAGGTTGTTGAGAAACTATAGGTTGTTCAGGAGAAGGAAATTCTTGAGTCTCAGACCACACTCTTCGCACCTCTGTGATAGCAGGGCACTGGTGAGTAAGATGATCTCCCTCACATAGCTTACAAGGGAAATTAAGTTTGCACTTCGAATGACTAGTTTTCTCAATGGTGTCAACATGACTAGTAGTGGATGACTGTTTGCTCTCAGCATGACCTGCAGAGGTTAATAGTTTTCTCCCAGCATGAACTACAGAGGCTGGGTGACTGGGTCCAACCTGACTAAGAGAGGTTGGTTTTTGAAAAGCTTCAGAATGTTCAAAAATGGGAATTTATAAGTAAGGTGGTTTCCATCACAAAGCTTACAAGGAAACTTGGGCTTGTGTTTTGAATAGTTATTCTTTTCAACAGTGTCAACATGACTCGCAGTGGCTGACGAATTGTCTTCAGCATGAAGTACAGAGGCTAAGAGACTACCCCCAACATGAAGTACAAAGGCTGAGAGACTGCCCCCAGGATGACCTGCAGAGTCTGAGAGACTGGGTCCAAAATGACCTACAGAGGTTGGACGAGCACCACCAACATTAACTTCAGAGGTTGGGTGGATGGATCCAACATGACTTGCAGAGGTTGGATGGGTGGATCCAACATGACTTGCAGAAGTTGGATGGGGAGGTTCAACTTGAACATCAGAGGTTGAGCAGGTTCCCTTAGCATGAACTGCAGAGACTGAGTGACTGGATCTGACATGACCTGGAAAGGTTGGAAGGATCCCACTAGCATGATCAATAGAGGCTGGATGGTGAAGATCAACTTGACTTGCAAAGGTTGAGTGCTTAGATCCAACATGACCTGCAGAGGTTGGATAGGTTCCCCCAGCATGAACTGCAGAGGCTGGGTGGTGAGGTTCAACTTGACTTGTAGAGGTTGAATGGGTACCCCCAGCATGAACTGCAGAGGCTGGGAGGTGAGGTTCAACTTGACCTCCAGAGGTTGAACAGGTGCCCCCTTGTTTATGTGCCTTCTTCCTATTCCTCCTTCTTTTACTCCTTCTAGACTGCCAGTTACTAGTATCAGTACTTTCACCGCATGAGGTAGAAGGAGTAGGAGAATCGACTACAAGTGAAGGGGAAGTAGTGTTTTGATGCCCTTGATATAAGGAGCTTACTTGAGAAGCATCAGGAGAATTCATGATAGTTGGAGTGGAAAACAACCACACCGGTAGCCCTAGGGTGAATCCAGGCAGATTCAGGGTGGCCATCAAAGGAACACCAACATTCCCTGTGAGAGGAATAGTACAAGGAGTTCCCATCATGGGGATCTCTTGGTTGGTGTTCAAAGGGGTGCTAGACATAGTTTCAAACAAGGAGAAAAAGTCTGAGGTCAACAGGAAACCAAAAGTACCAAGCACACCTAAATGCACACTAAGTACAGACAAACCACACAGCACTCACTAAAAATTCCTAAAGCCAAACAGACAAACATGTATAAGATCTGCTTTCCAGAAGAAAGCTGATAGACAGTTACTTGGCATCCCTGTAGATGTTCTTAGGCACAAGTGGAGGAATCATCCACTACCCTCCCACACCTTCTACTGGGGTTACCTTCCAAGCCCATCCAAGGTCAACCAGAAATAGCCTTCTGGTGTACTTGTATATGAACCCTAGATGTCAAAGAGACTAAAGGCTACCTTAACTATAATGACAGTCTGGGGGGACAGTCGCAAGCCTGGTTCGTACGCATGTGCAGGGTAGCAAAGCCTGAAACCCTGTCTAAGACATAATCCCCAGATGCATAAAAACCTTGGTCTACGCTTTGACAAGGAGTCAGAGGGTTATCTCCTCAATCCAAGTCTCCACGCGGCCTCGTGCTTAACTCCCGTTTGAGAGGAGATTCCCAGATACAATCAATGTAGAAAAGGGTTTACCTAGTGATTGGCCAACTACGTCTGAATTTTAACACTTGTGGGGAGTTTAAACTCCCTATCCCACAAGTCTAGCCTAAGCTAGTTGGTGTATGACCCTATAAAATAAAACTTACTAGTAATTTTTAAATTATATTGTTTATTTTAAGGGTTGTTTTTTGTCAGACGGTAAATGGCATGAAACTTATGTGGTGTTTTGACTCAAAGTTGAAACAAAAGGACTAAGCAAAGAGAAATGAAATGAAAAAAGCAAAAAGTATTCTCTTTATTTTTCAAATAGAAACTTGAAAGCCACAAAAGAACAAACTCTTTTTTATTTTTTATTTTTTATTTTTTTTAAAAACAATGATATGCCGTGCAATCTAGACTAAAAAACTAATCTACATGCATATAAAGCAAACATGTGTTTTTGTTTTTTTATTTTATAAATGCAAAAGAAAAATCATCCTATCAACTAATGCAAGCAAGTACTATAAGCAAAGCAAATAGACAACTACTCTACACCCCACAAACAAACCTTAGGTTTCCCTAAAGTTGGATATTAACCTCTCTTGAAAGGAAGGCTCACAAAGGTAAACAAGCCAACAACTTTGGAATGAAGAGACTGAGCAATAAGACCGACGTAAACAAAGGTAAAGAAGTCCCAAGAATCAATCTAAACCTACAAACAGAGGCTGCTCAGTACCTTGTCCAACAAGGTCAAGCCAAAGAAGGAGGTGGGGGGAAAAGCAGTAAAAACAAGTATATGTTATTTTTATTTTTCTTTTATAAATGCAAAAGAAAACTACCTACAAATAAAAGTATGTAGATAACAAGAACCAAGCAAAAGGAACTCTACTATACAACCACCAAACAAACTCTAGAATGAACCAAAGTCAACATAAACTTTGCTTGGAAGGAAGGTTTGCATAAGAGACAAGTCAACTACTTTGGCATGGTGAAGTTAACCAACAAAAGAAGAAGGAAACCAACACCAAAAAGCTTCTGAACTCAGAAAAATATCACTAACAGAGGCTGACCAGAAACATAAGCCAAAAATCATGCCAAGCAAAGGAGGTGGGGGGAAAGAGCAAAGAACAAACCCTAATGTATAAAAAGGCTTACCACATAGATAAAGAACAACCAAAAGGGATGACACTAACTCCCTAGAGTCATGCACCTGCAGAGGACACCAAAAGACCTACCAAACAACCTTCAAACAGAAGAAAGACCACAAAATGAGGAAAAACATTGTTTTAGGGGTACACGTGGGTTGTACTACTGACAGGTCACGTGTCATACGTGGGTTGACAATACAGCAAGTCACGTGTATAAGCACACGTGAGTTGTACCATTGACAAGTCGTGTATCATACATGAGTTGGAAATATAGAGAGTCACGTGTACCAAACGAGACACGCGACTGTTCAGTCTATGAGTCGTGTATGGGTGGAAAAAATCCCCAAAAAGGTGAAACAATGCCTTAGGGAGGTAGGGGAGGTGTTCTATCAGACTTATAAAGTGTTCCTAAGTGGCAAGAAGGACCTGAAACAATGAAAAAGGCTGAAAGAAAGACAAAGAAACCCCAAACAGACAAGGTAGTCCCCAGCAGAGTCGTCAGTTCTATTGTAAAGGAAAGTATCCTATGGCTAGGGTTTAAGAGGCCATCAACGTACTGGGGTTAAAAGAGAGATGCACAATGTTTAGCAAGCATATATAAGCAAGTTTCAGAGATTGGAATGGTTCACACCTTAGCCAAACGAAGGTTGATCCAAGCAGCCCTTCAATCCTCTTCTTGCTCCTCTTGCTCCTCTTGCTCCAAGAGACCTGCAAAACAAGTTATACCTTCCTCAAACCAATATGACCACATATAAAGAAATGGTAATCAAATAAACATGAGATAATAATCTGATTAACATCAAAATCTGATCATAAACAAAGATTCAATCACGCATTGAACAATGATTTGGGAAGAAGAAGGACATCACATCTTTATTAATCTTGAAAACAAGTACAAGTATACCTTCTCTTCAAGTTTGGCACCTCACAGAACCTTGATCTAGTTCTGATGCTTCTCTTCTCCAAGAAACTCAGCCTCTAAGCTCTGCAACACAAGGAGAATGCTTCTAGGGAAAAGGTGTGGGCAAAGAGAGTCCCAATTCCTCTAGCATAATGATGCAAAGATTCAAGTCTCTTCTCATGGACCTCCCTACCTCTATTTATATGATTACGAAAGAGTTAGGGGTGAAGAAAAAGTAGTTACAACTGAAGGAGTCATTTGCATAACTACCCAAACTACCCAAAATTCAAAAGATGTGTTTTTTGACATTTTTAAGAGGCGTACGTAGGTTTGCAGAAACAACAGTCGCGTACACGAGGAGGCATACACGGGTTTCCAATACAAAAGTCGTGTATATAAGGCATATGTGACCATTATATATATCAACTTGAATACATACGCGGGTATTATATAAAACAATTTGCGTATGTACGCGGGTATTATATAGAGCAAGTCGCGTATGTACGTGGGTTTCCTTAAGGGAAAGTCGTGTACACACAAAAAACTCATTTTTAGCATATTTCTAGGAATTTTCAGACTTTGGTGTCTTCTAGAAAGTTTTATCTAACTGAAATATATTTCCAATGGTGTAGAGATGAGGTCAAACAGAGTTACAAAACTCAAGATATGGGTCCTCCAAGTTAGGTGTTTTTTCAGTGACTTTCATGAAGTGTTGTCATGGAAGTGTCGACATGCGACAGAATCATGGGAAAGTGGTCATAGGAAGAGATGTGTCATTTTGAGCTATAAAAGTCAATACCTAGGAATTTGTAGGCATTAACAACTTTTGGTGCTAGAAGGAGGGCCGCCAGTGCATGGCTGGCCGAGGAAATCCATTTTCTCGAGAACATTCTACCGGTGACAGTTTTGAAACTAATTTTCCCAAGAGACCTAGTCCTGAAGGAAAAGTTAATATTGAGTTAGAATATATTTATCCTGCCTCTAATGAAGTAGTTTATCATTTAAGAAGAATCACAAGGTCGTATGCAAAAAATCTTGGAGGGTTTCCAAATATCCTTGATTGACCTAGAAGACAAACTCGTACAAAAGAGCGCCCTTACACAAAAGATTCAGTGTTAGTAGGAGATTTGAAAGAGTTGGTAGATTTAACCTTGTAAGAAATTGTTCAACCTCTAAATCAATTGGGACCAAAATCCCCGAATTGTTCACCCTTTCGAACCCCTGTTCAATCTCCATCTCAGTCCCCACCCAGAATCATGGCTGGAAATGTACCTCCAAATGCTAATGCAAATCATCCTCCTACTATACCAGCTTGGAGAGATAGAACACCACTGAACTTAGCTCCTCCAGTGCATACTTTGCCATAGAATTATGAAAATTCTTTTCCTAGATTTGACCCAGGTGAAGGCATGTTAGTGGACGACCATCTACAGATTTTTTTCCTGGCTTTGGAAGAATTAGATGTCAAACATGAGGATGTGGTTTGTAGGATTTTCCCTCATAATCTCAACGGTAAATCAACATCGTGGTATTTTAGCTTACAGGCCAATTCAATCACAAATTGGGCCACTTTTGAAAGAATGTTTAAAAGTAAGTTTTGTAGCCAAAGAACTACGACTGCTTTGATGAAGGAACTGCTGGCTCTAAAAAAGGAAAAGAAAGAAAAAGTGTAGGACTACACACATAGGTTTTCCACTCACTTAAAGAATTTTAACGCGGCCATAAAACCCACCGGAGAGACTTTAATAGAAAATTACACATCGGCTCTTCGACCTGACATGGCCATGTTTGCTAAAAGATCAGTTAAAGCATCTTTGGCTGAAACATATGAAGAGACTGAGAAGATAGAAGCTGAGCTAGAAAGCATAAACAAGTATTTGGGGGAGCTAGAAACAAAGACTTTCAACAATAAGAAATCCCTGTTGTTAACCAGGCCTAAGGATGACCGATAAAATGAATTGGAGGGGGTAGTCAGTATGGTCTAGAAGTTGTCCAATAAGATTGTTGACATGGAAAAAGAGAAAGAAGCCAAGAAGAAATTTAAGCCTTATTATAGGAGAAAAGACGAAAGTGGTTCCTCCCAACCACCTACACACAGTCCTTCTGTTATGAATTTCACTGAAGTTGGGATGGACAATTTCTGTACTTTCCATAAACAACGTCAATTTGAGAAGAATTGCCCATAGTGGATTAATTCCATGATGTTCGTCATGAATCA
Organism: Pseudotsuga menziesii; assembly: GCA_001517045.1. Classification (NCBI taxonomy): domain Eukaryota; kingdom Viridiplantae; phylum Streptophyta; class Pinopsida; order Pinales; family Pinaceae; genus Pseudotsuga; species Pseudotsuga menziesii. Next base: position 42,436 of record LPNX010172980.1, read on the forward strand.
ATTACTTGACTCTAAATTGACAGAACCTAAGGTTGAAGATGAAAAGATTCACGAATTGGAGGAGGCATCAGTAGAAACTACCATTGTCCTATGGGATTATGCACCTATGCTTGGTTTGGAAGAAGAAGAACCTAATGAAGAGATACAACTGTCGGATGTTAATATCACAACTAGGAGCAAGGGTCCAATAATTGAAGATAACACACTGCTCCCCAAGATTAAAAAAATTCAGGAAAACTTGAAGAAATGAATGAAGAGGAGCTATGTTCAAAAGATTGGAGATCTCAACATTTCAACCCCTACATTAGGATCATCATCACGCTTCAAATTGTCTCCTGATGATGATCCCAGATTAGGGGTCGAAACGTCGAGATCTCCAATCTTTCGAACGCATATCCTCTTCATTCATTTGCTACTGTGTAGATGACCGTCTTCAAACTTGAAGAAAGTCAGAAATAGCACTCAGGCCCAACTCATACTGGATTTGGTCATAACCAGACATAATAGTCCAACTATCAGTAAGCTTGTAAAGGATGCTGAAAGAAAAGTAGAAGGTGTGAAGAAAAAGTCAACGGACTGTGAGATGGGGTATGATATAATAGAAGACATCAAGAATACCAAAGCTAATATTTTTTTATTTGAGATGTGTAGTTTACCCCAACAAAAGAAGAAAATTTTGGAAGCGTTAAACCCAAGAACCAGTAAACACCAAGCAAAAATTTAGTCAGAAGAAGAAATCAACAAAGCTAGTATTGGTGGGAAGTCCAAATCCATAACTTTACCTTTTCTGCTCACATTTGAAATTTTCAGTCATAATGTGCACAACTGTTTGGTTGATTCGGGAGAATCTGCTAATGTTATGCCTTTGTCAGTGTGTAAAAGGATAAATGGCCAACCCAAGCCATATGATGGCAAGATAATACAGTTGGACAGAATGACTGTGAAAGTGGTAGGAGAAATGGAAGACATGCTGATACGTTTATCTGCAGATGAGAGAGTCTGCCAGTTCATAGACATCATGATGGTTGACATACCATAAGCTTATGGATTAATATTGAGCTGAGACTGGTTTGCGAAACTAGATGGGTATTTTGCAACTGATTGGTCTCATTTATGGTCACCCTATCAAGGTTGTCAAAATCAGATTAAAGTGATGAGAGAGCTGCATATGAGACACAATGTGACTCAATTAGAAGGCACGAATGAGCTGATAAATTTTTTGCACCCAGTGTTGGGAAATTATTTCATTGAGATAGAACCAGGAAATTACCAAGTTGAAGAAGCTGATAATGGATCAGATACACAGCTTGATCTCCTTCAGTTTTCACAGGCTGATAAAGTTGACTGTAACATAGCTAGTTTAGTTTCAGATGTAGAAAGTAGATATAGCTTAGTAGATTAATTAGATAAGTTTTGGGTTCTATACTTTGATGGTTCAAAAACACAAGAAGGATTAGGAGCTGGTTGTATCCTGATGGATCCAGAAAAAAAAACATTTTCTTTCATGTAGATTAAAATTTGAATGTACAAATAATACAACCGAATACGAAGCATTAATACAAGGATTAAAAAAGGCAATTGAATTCAAGGTTAAGAATTTAAAATTCTATGGATGTTATGAAATTATTGTCAAACAAGTTCGAAATACAATCCATTGTTTATATCCACATCTAAATGGTTACCAAAGCGAAGTCTAGGATTTTCTAGTGAATTTCGAAGCATTTAATATAGTTTCGATTCCTAGGCTAAAAAATGCAGCGGCTGATTTATTAGCTACCTCAGCCGCCAGGATTGTTCCAACTAATAATCGATGTTATATTGAATTAATTTTCAAGCCTATTGTACCTAATAATTTCATGAATCTAAGAGTGTTTGATGATGACCCACAGATTCTAGAATTTCTGACAAATGATGAGAATTTCAAGGGAGCAGTAATTTATGAAGAACAACATCAAGCGAACCTTCAAAGTGGAAACTTTATACCTAAAGGAGTTAGAACATTGGAAGGGATGTTCTATTTGAATAACAAGTTTATAAGGCCAACTAATGTTAAAGCACACAACTCATCTATGCAATTTGAGCTGGTAAATTTGGGATCAGAAGCTGAGCCTAAATATCATAATTATGGGAAAGTGTTGTTCACCTTGAGAAAGGCATAAATTTATAAACTTGTTTAGATAGTACAAAGACGTTTTTTCCTGGACATATGAAGATCTCAAGACATATTACACTCAAATTATACAACATGTTATCCCGATCAAATCAGGGGTCAAGCCATTCCAACAACCATTAAGAAAGATGCACGCGAAGATGGAACCTTTGATCCAAAGTGAAGTGAAGAAACTACTTGAAGCAAGAATCATCTTCAAAGTCAGGCATTCCGAATGGGTTTTGAACTTAGTACCAGTAAGGAAAAAGTTTGGAGAAATTAGACTTTGTGTTTACTTTAGAAACTTGAATCGTTCCTCCAATAAAGACAACTACCCAGTCCCGCCCATGGAACAAATATTGCAAATGGTCTCAGGATCATAATTATTTTCTCTACTAGATGGTTTCTTGGGTTATAACCAAGTATTAGTAGAAGAAGAAGATAGATTGAAGACTACATTTAGAACTAAGTGGGGGACTTTTGTGTATAGAAGAATTCCCTTTGGACTTATCAACTCTAGAGAAACTTTCCAGAGGGCCATGGATATAGCTTTCCGCAGGCTAATTGGGAGAAGTGTAGTAGTGTACTTGCACGACGTTACAATTTATTCCAAGAAAAGAGAAGAACACATGTTTCATTTAAAACAAATTTTCGAATGCTGTCGGAAATACGGTATTTCTTTAAATCCAAAGAAAGGTTTGTTTGCTGTATTAGACAGAAAGCTTTTGGGTCACGTAATTTCAAAGAAAGGGATCTAAATAGACCCAGAAAGGATCAAAGCTATAGAACATATCCCTTGTCCCACAATAAGAAAGGAACCAGAGGTTTGTGCCCAATTTTGCTCAAATAGTGAAACCTATGCAACAAATGATTAAGCAAAGTGCTCAGTTTAAATATACAGACTTAGAGAAAGATGCATTCGACAAAATCAAAGTAGAAATAGCTCAAGCACCCTCTCTCAAAATTCCAAATTTCTAAAAAGATTTCATGTTATACACTTTTTCTTCAGACAACTTGTTAGCAGCAGTGCTTACACAAAAATAAGAAGGGGGAGATGAGTACCCTATATAATTCATGAGCACTGGACTACAAGGTGCTAAGTTGAATTAACCCGCTGTTGATAATAAAACATATGTGGTGTTCAAGGCAGTAAAGAAATTTAGGCCATATGGTTGATGTATGCCTCTTATTTACAGCTCCAGAATCATGGTATAGAGATTTAGTGCACTATCTCCAACAAGGTTATTTCCCTAAACATTGGAACTCCAAGCAGAGAAGGGCCTTGCGCTTAAAGTCCGCATCTTAACAAATAATCAAGGGAGAGCTGTTCAGAAAAAATTATGATGGAGTTTTCCTCAAGTGTTTAGAATGAGAAGATGCAGCCAAAGTAGTTAAAGAATTGCATCATGGCCCTACTAGAGGTCATTTTTCAGGAGATACTACGGCTCATAATATTTTAAGCGTTGGATACTATTGGCCAACGTTGTTCAAATATGCTCATGCTTATGTTCGAAAATGTGATACCTACCAAAGGAGTGGTGGAAGACAAGTGAAAGCAGCTGGGACACTAAAACTAGTTGTTATTTCTGAACCATTCGAGCAGTGGGGGATTGATATTATCAGAGAAATTAATCCAAATTCCTCATTACAACAAAAATATATCCTCATGGCAACAGATTACTTCACCAGATGGGTGGAATCCATTCTGCTACAGAAAGTAAATGAAGATGCAGTCATGGATTTTTTGCAAGATCATATTCTGACCAGGTTTGGGTTCGAATTTCCCTAGTTTTCGACAATGCATATTATTTTTCGTCTATTAGACTTACTGCATTTGCAAATGAGAAAGGAATTAAATTTCATTATTCTGCTAACTATTATCCACAAGGTAATGGGTTAGTTGAATATACTAACAAAAATCTCATTAGAATCCTAAAAAAGATAGTCATAGAGAACCAAAGGACCTGGCACATAGCTCTTCCAAATGCACTTTGCGCTGATCAAGTCACACCCAAGAACTCCTTAGGTTTGTTACCCTACACCTTAGTCTATGGGAAGGAATCCATTCTGCTTCCTAATGTTTTATTGCCTTCATCTCAACTAGCCCAAGCGTCTAGAGGATCTAATAGTGAAGTCTTACAAGCTGGAATCAACACTCTACTAAAATTAGAAGAGTCTAGAGCCAAGTCCAAGAAGAGGTTTAAGCATCAACAAGAAATTGTGAAAATATGGTTTGACAAGCATAAGTTCGGGAAGGAGTTTGAAGTAGGTGATTTGGTTCTAAATTGGGATCACCCACATGATGAAAAGGGTAAACACACTAAGTTTCAACATTTATGGATAGGCCTTTTCTAGATCGTAGAAAAGTTAGGCCCCTCGACATACAAGTTACAGGATTTGCAGGGGTGGGAAGAGAACCTACCAGTAAATGGTTTGGTTCTCAAACCTTATTTTTCTTAATGCTCTTGATTTTATTTTCTGTACATAAATAAATCTTTTAATTTTTGTTTATTAGCATTTGTTTTTCTTAGAGTTTGATTTACCTCAATTTGTTTATCTGGTTTATTTTTTTAGTTTTTTCAAATAAACTAGCGCAACCTTTGGACATTTGGGGAATATTGGAATTTTGGGAAATCTGCAATATTTTGATTTAAAAGCTGTTTATTAAATATGCATGTATCATCATTCAAATTCTTTAAGATTGATAGACTATCAAAAGAGAGGTTATGAACACATTGAAGTCCTGTTTTAAACCCCATCAAATAAATAAGGTTAGAAGAGTCTAGAATACTATTCTGGGGCTCCATTCAATACACATTAAAATCTGTCCTAGGAAGTTGACATCAAAGGACCCATGGAAAGGAAGTAAATTGGACCGATGTATAGTATTTAAATGATCCCATGCCACAAATAAAATCCAAAGGGATAGAGATTCAAACCTCCCAGAAAGAAAGCATACAATAAAAATATACCGAATAAAATCAGTATTGGATAAGATTACTTAGAGGTTCTTCTCCATCCGTGAGTTGAAAGAAAACTATCTCTCACACAAAGGGACATTGTGGATGGAAGAACCTAAGCCAAGTTTCAAATAAGAGAAGAAATCCAAGAAGACTCAAAAGGACAAAAGTCCAAAATAGAATCAAAAGAATGCAAAAGGGCATGGGAATGAGGAACAAACGAATATGTCTATCCATACTCTGTTACAATCCTGTGGTGTTTGAGCTAGAAGCAATCCAAAGGCAAGAATAAATGACCTTCATATCTTGGCCTCAGAAGAGTTATTGAGACTTTGAATGCATGGTTACCCTATCCTAGTGGACCATAATCAATGTTAAAGTTCTTAAATCTTGCATTTCTAAAAGGTTTGGACATATTAAAGAAATTTGGAAGTTTGGAAAAAGTTGATTTAAACATAATACCATGAAGCAATGTTTGATTTTAAAAGTAAGTTTTTCCATAAATCTGTGTTCACCAGCCAGTCGCCAATTATTGCAGCTGCAACTATCCCTAATTTTTTTTTGATATTTTTTTAGGACCCCCTTGAAAATATTAGTTTTACCTCCTAGGCACTTTGAGTTTTGAAATTCAACCTTTATGATTCCTTTCTATCATGGAAAATTTCCAAAGTTTATTTTCTTTCACTAAGGCATAAATGGTCTTCTCATCCGCTATGGTGGATGATCTGTTAAATTTTGAGCCACTATAGCGGGAAGACTCTTTGGTTTCAAGCCACAATGGCGGGTGACCTTTTGATATTGAAGATCAGAAAGAGTTTCGATTTTGTTGGCGCCCGCTATGGCGGAGGGTTCTTGAAATTCAAACCGCTACGGTGGAAAGTGTTTTGACTTTGAGCTGCAACAACGGATGCATCTTATTTTTGGGTGACCTTCCGTTTTATTTTCTGCTACGGCGGGTGACTTTTGATTCATTATTTAGAAAGGCTTTCGATCTTTTCAGTTGCAACAGCGGACGTTCGTCAGTTTTGGAACCACTGTGGTGGCTGGATTTTATCTTTTTCTTTTGCTTATTTTTTATGAGAGCCTGGCCGCAACGGCGGGCATTTTCTTTTCATCCTAGCCACAACGGCNATTTTGAAGATTGGAGCTCCTTCCGATTTTTTGCACCCACTTTTCCAGAAGATTTTTGCCACCTTACCGCAACAATGGGTGTAATTTCTCCAATCGTCTGATCCTCGCCAAGCCGCTTCGGCAGAAGGATTTTTTATTGCTAAGCCACTACAGTGAAAACCTTCTTAATTTGTTGCCCGATACATTTTGACCATCGAGCCGCGGTGTAAGTTGGTCATGTTTTGAGTTTAAGTCGTTGTTGTGGCTGTATTAAGAAGTATCAAGTCGCTGTGTCAAGGCTCATTGCATGATGGCTTAGGTTTCATTGGCCACTGCAATAGGTTTGGCGTCAATGACGTTTTAACGCACATGTGCAAAGTCAATGGCTTACCCACCACGATTAAAGGTTTTCTGCCGATAGTGTCTATTTATACCCGTGAAACATATTTTTTACCGATCATTTTTTACGGTGAAGTGTTGAAGTGCTACTGCATTTTGAGCTTGTTCGATTGGTGGAAATTTTACCCCATTGTAAAGCTCACGCGATTGGTAGAGTTAACCTACAGATCTGACGTGACACGTCCTCACTAAGTATACCCGACCGTGCGTTCACTGCCTGGTAGGTTTTCAACCTTTTTATGTCAGTTTTGATGAGTTATTTGTTTGGGTAGCTGTCGTTGCTAGTTCTCCCATGAAAGGCTAAGTAAGTTTGATCATGGTATTTAAAGGGTGGGGGGGGGGTGTCCCTTTCATTTAAAGTTCCTTAGTTCTTTTTAGGTTAGAACCTTCTCACCACTATAGTCTTATTAGTTTGACTATAGATTTTTTTCCCGTAGTCTGCTAGGTCATGGAAATAATTTGCGCACCCAATTTTCTCACCGGTATGGAGCAGAGTGGTTGCTTGCCTTTGGGATTTTTCATGGTTTATTGGTTTCTAGGCTTAGGAAGACCCCGTAGGTCTCGATGAGGTGTTTTTTGGTTGTGGGAGGTTAAGCCCAGAGAAGTAAAATCAGGGCATCTTCGCCCTGAGCATTGGAGCGTGTCTTTGTGCCGTGAAGCTTACCTGATGTTTGGGCCATAGCGTAGAAAATACTCGCCGTAGTTTAGTTGAGTTTTATCCTCTAGGGTGCATAGGCCAAAGTTTCCATAGGTCCAAAAATATTTTTGCCAAGCTTTGATCCACAAGCCCATGTCGTTTGTCCTATGCAAGATAATGGCTGAAGAAATCAAGGTAATACAAATACTGATGATTATTGGACTGTTTACTTAGCATATTGTATCTGTTTTAATGCATAAATATTGTTTAAGGATGTGATTACTAAACTCATTCTGGTTTTTTCAGTTAACGTTAGATAGTATGATGAAGAGAGGTAAACAGAAAGCTAAAATTGTTGACTATGATTCAGACACTAAGGTTGTAGAATTTGAACCTTCACCGAGGATAGAAATAATTTATGAGGATACAAAGGCAGTAACTGGAGCTAAGCCTGAGTTCAAATGGGGCCAAATTTATCACTGGATGGTAGAAATGAAAGTTTTGGAAGCAGGGTTGGAGGACCTGGCCCTGTATGATAATGTGCTAAGATCCGGGATAATGAAAGTGACCACTAGACCTAAAATGTTCCCTTGTGCATAAGTCATTAGATGGATTCTGCCTAGGGTAGACATAATAGGGATGTTGATGAATGATACTGAGAATAAAGCTTTTGCATCCTTCTCCCCCACATTTTTATCAGCAGCTTACAGCTTTCCCAAAAAGGAAGTTAGCGTGACCACAGAATGGGTGAAAGGTTTGAAGTTTGATTACACTGCCAAGGCTAGGATGATGATGATTGACGGGGAAACTTTTAGAAACAAGAAGTTGGGAGAATATGAAACAACTCACATAAAGATCCCATACAGATTAATAGTGTTGCTGTTGAAGAAGATTTATGGCAGAGCCGATGGGAGGTTCTACAAATTTGGATGGATTGCACTGATATACCACAAAGCTATGAAAAGAACAGTTTTCAACTGGGCTGACATTATAGCCAATAATTTTTCCACCACTATCAAGGCAACCCAAGAAGGTCTACACCTTAGCAAATCTGAATTTTACATGCCTTCCTTTTTAGTAGACCACATACTATACAATCATCAGTTTAAGGGACTAAAGTGTACATGGAAGGGAGGGAACGCCCCCATATATACAGCCTGCCAGATGTTGGGGTCTCACAAGTATCATAATCATTATTAGGTGATCTGTGACGAGTTCTTGATGCCCTTGTAGAAGTTGATCTTTCTAGAAGAATGCGCGTGCTTATTTGAAGGAGCTTTAGAGTCTATTAGAGAATATGGGGATTACTTTTGCATAGAAGAGGGCACGTATTTAAGGATGTATGGGGGAACGAAAACTCCCTTATTACTACCTAAATAGGCAACAGATTATATAGCCCACAAACAAGTTGTCAGACATCTCTTTCTGAATGGATTCGGAAGCCACCTATTCAATTTGAAGAAAGATGCCTACCTACCCTTGCCCTTCTATGTGGGTATTTACAAGTTTACCAAGGTCAAGAACGCCCTTGAATTTGTCAAGGAGCTTGAAAATTTTCATTTTGGGGAAAAGGATTTTCATCAGAATTGACTCTCAAGGAAAGGTTGATGCCTATAAGGCAACACTCAAAGTAAATTTTGAGTATACCGATTATGTAGATAAATAAGAAGATAGGTACATGAACATTTACAGCTTGACCACTGTGAACGAGAAGCTGAAGCTGAAGACAGTAGCAGTTGGGGATAAAAGTAGTGGAATCATCAATCTAGTATCAAAGAGTCAAGAAGAGGAAGCTGCTAAGAAAGCAAAAGAAGATACTTCTTGAAGAATGGCAGAAGGGGCCATAAAGCTCTTAGCCGAGGAAAAGCAGCGAGAAGAAGAAGAGGAAGCTACCAAGGAGGAAAAGAGAAATAAAGAGAAGGCCATCCAAGAAAAGATGGCCAAGTTAGAAAAGGCCATAGCTCAAGAAGCTTTGAATTCGGGACTAGAAGGACAAGACCTAGAAGACTGCACCGAAGAAAAAAGTAAGAAAGATGAAGAAGATCTAGGTGGTGAAGACCAAGAGCAAAGCCCTGCCCGAGATAACCTAGAAGACCCCCCATCCACTTCAGGAACCATACTTACAGGAGGCCATCTTCCAATAGTTGAAATGGGATTAGTACCATTTACCCCATCCAAATAGTATGATGTGGCATGTCTAGAGGATCTACAGTTTGATCCCAAAATGAAGTCAATCATTTGGAGAATAGAAAAGACTCTAAAAATGGGAGACCAACCCCCGGTCACCACAATCACAGAGAGAACAGTTGTGAAAAATGTTGAGGATAATCCAAAGCAAATGGCTTCCATGGGAATTGCATCTGCATATGCAAATGCTCACAATATTGACAAACTCATAGAGACCCTTGAGTAGTTTGTTAGTGCCGAAAATTATTCTCAGACTACTAAAGAACAAGCCAACACAATCTCAAAAGGAAAATTAAATAAAATAGGTTTTAGGGTTTTGGTTTTTAGTTTTGGTTGAAAACTTCATCAATCAAGGAGAAAATAAACAACAACAAGCTAATACAGAACTGAATCATGCAAGTTGTATAAACTGGGGATCAAACACATCCCAAATATTGACAAACTCATAGAGACCCTTGAGTAGTTTGTTAGTGCCGAAAATTATTCTCAGACTACTAAAGAACAAGCCAACACAATCTCAAAAGGAAAATTAAATAAAATAGGTTTTAGGGTTTTGGTTTTTAGTTTTGGTTGAAAACTTCATCAATCAAGGAGAAAATAAACAACAACAAGCTAATACAGAACTGAATCATGCAAGTTGTATAAACTGGGGATCAAACACATCCCAAATATTGACAAACTCATAGAGACCCTTGAGTAGTTTGTTAGTGCCGAAAATTATTCTCAGACTACTAAAGAACAAGCCAACACAATCTCAAAAGGAAAATTAAATAAAATAGGTTTTAGGGTTTTGGTTTTTAGTTTTGGTTGAAAACTTCATCAATCAAGGAGAAAATAAACAACAACAAGCTAATACAGAACTGAATCATGCAAGTTGTATAAACTGGGGATCAAACACATCCCAA
>LPNX010172980.1:52855-91642 GCA_001517045.1 Pseudotsuga menziesii
TAAGCCATAAACATTACACATGAAATACTAATTCCACCCACATGCTACAAGCATTTACATGAATAAACCTATAAACAAGAAATGAAATTGTAGACTGAGCAATCAACCAGATCAGAAATGAAAAAGCATGACAAGTAAAAGGGCTTATTAGTTTATATATAATAAATAATAGTCATCCACTTACATAAAAGTTATAAATGCTTGATTGAGAAATTATCAAAGCTCCAAAGCCTCTCCTTGAGTGAAAAATCCCCCCACAAAACTGTATGTTTGTCTTCCTTTTATCATTACAAAAGTAAAGTAGTTCCATAAATACCTTCTAGGTTGAAATTTGAAACAGTTACATCAATTAGTTACATGATAACTCAAAATCTTTAAAGACAATTAACCCAAAAATAGCAAATCGGATTTGGGGAAATTTGGCAAATTTATGGAAATTTGGCAAATTTATGAAAATTTGGGTCTCAAATGCGCCTTCATATCTCTCGATACGGGACACCTGTGAAAAAAATGAGAGAGGTGTTTTTAAATTAGTATGTTATGAACAAAAAAATCTCTTGGTTTTTCAAAATTCCCCTTCAATTGATCAGAATACGTGCTGCAAATTTGTGACTAAAACAGGAAATTATTAAATAATTAAAACCCTGAAAATAGGCCACAAAGATGAATTTGAATCTCTCAAATGGTAATAGATGTTGCAAAACTGAGAGAGGTTTTTGTGAATGATTCTGTTTTGGACAAAAACCTCTTTTTGTTTTCCTAAATTTGTTTCCATATCCTCGTAATATGCTCCCAATGACAATGACAAAAACAGGAAAAACAGAGTTGCTACAAGAATCTTCTTATGAAAATATTTGACAAAGGACTAAAAAATGAGAGTTAGATTATAAATCAAAACTTGGAACAAACTTTTATTATAAGTTTTTGAAATCTTAAAGATGTACATATTAACTAATAATCCCAAAAGACAAACCTTAAAACTAAAATAATGAAATAATTCAACCATTAAAAGCACTAAATCCAACCAAAATTATTGATTGTAAAAAATTCTTAAAATCAACATAAAATGTAAAATCATTTTAAACCAACGGTTGAAAATTAGGACAAAAAGAATAGATAAACTAAGAACAAGATCTAGTTATAACATCTGGCTCTTGTTGCGGGATGAAGTCCTCCTTGTGAGGCTTCAAGAACCTGTAGACCTTGTGCCTTATTCATTGGGTGAAGGAGTCATTTACCAAATCTCTGCAACTTTCTCAAACTCTTAACAGATACCTCTGAAATGACAAAATACTGCTACAAAGTAGCATACTGAAAAGAATCTACATGCTCGTATAGCGAGCTTAATTTGTTATTTACTCCTGCTTCTAATCGAAGGAAACAACCCAATCAAGTGTAATCATACTTCCAGTGAATCAAAGAAACCATTTGACTGAGAATCATAATTCCACGCATGCTACTATTTGAGAAAACCCACAAAAGATGTGATAAATGCAATAAAGAGTCTATAGGCAGCAAATACTTATGACTAGAAATAGGAAGTATGCAAAAATCTGGAGCATTAGAAACCTTTGAAAAATACAACTCCATCCAAGAAGCCACGGGATCATGAAATTTCTGATTTAAAACTTCAATGTCTTCATTATATTCATCGTAAAGTGAAGCATTCTCTTCCTCTCCATTGTTGTTCTTTTTAAACTTTGGATCAAGAATGGAAACCAAGGGCTTTTCAAACTGCTTCTCGAACTTTAAATAAAACCCTTGATCAAAACTTGAACAAATAAAATTCTGAAAGTGACCATAAGTTAAAAATGGAAACTTATTTCTTATATCAATAGTAAGAGGTTGAAGAGCAGCAACTTATTCTTCATAACATGATAATCTCATATCAGGAACTAAGAAATTTCTACTAAAATCCACTGAAAGTATATTATCATTGAAAAAGTCAGCAAACTCATATGAAGAATCAACACAAGCGTCATTTATATCCTTGTTCATATGAAAATCTGAAAATAATGAAGAAAACTGTCTTAAATCTGAATGATACCTATTTTCTTCTTCCTATTCATAAGATTGTATATCTTTAACATGAGCCTGATCTTGAAGCATTTTTCAAGCTTGGATGTTCTCCTCCACTCCTTTTGCATCCTCAAACAATTATCTTAAAGTTGTTGATTTCCTTTCTAACAGGAAAAAGACAAAATATGAATGTTGAGCCATAACATAATATACCATAGCAAGTTTTTCCGAAGGTCTGATCTCTGAAGGCATACTAATATAAAAACTTTGAAACCTTCAATTAAATTTAGTAATTGGCTCATCATTCTCTCTTTTCAAACTATAAAATTCGGAAAGAAATTGATCATAAGATTTATTCTTACCCCGATACTTTAAAAAGACATCATGTAACTCTTCCCATGATCCAATTGAATCAACTTTTAAATTTTGAAACCAAAACCCAGCATCTCCAGCAAAGGATTTCAAAAATAACCTCATGACAACATCCTCATGCATGATTTCAACATTATCAATGAAATTATGAAAAGATTATAAATGCTTCTCTGCTGTAATATGGTCTTTTCCAGTAAAATGGGGAATATATTCAACAAAGTAGGAAGGGTAAGGATGTAAGAGAGATGGCAGCCTAAGAGGTTTAAACATCTTCTGTCTGAGTCTAGACTGAAAATCTGTGAGTTGAAAATGAGGTTCAACAAGATGTTCGCAAGTTTCAGCAGTGATGGTAGATGGTAAGAGATAAGCTTTATTCTCTACAAGATGACCAAAATAATCAGCTTCAAGAGATATGGGTATATGTATATCATGCTGCATATGTATTTCAAATGAAGGAATAGGTATTTCAAATGAAGGAATAGGATCAACATCAATAAAACAAGAAGAATGCAGATTTTCTTCTTCCAAAGAGGGATATGTACTTGAAGGTTTATGATCATCGGAATAGACAAAACAAAAAATAATTCTTTTGACATGCAATGGGAAAGATAGGAAAGAACTGATGAATAAGAAAAAAATCTCATGGAGGAAAGTAACAAGCTGATACCCAGTCTTTCGATTTGGCTTCTTCATTTTTCTATCAACAAAATTCTCCTTGCAGTGGAATCTTTAATCATGGAGTCACCGGTGAAAAATTTTAGTCTAAAATATTTTCTGACTTTGTTCACCTATCAAAATTAGATGAATAATGATATCCCAGGGAAGATATACTTCAGCTTCGTCCCCGACAATGGCGCTAAAGATGTTAGTGCCATAAATTGTTCTCAGACTACTAAAGAACAAGCCAACATAATCTCAAAAGTAAAATTAAATAGAATGGGTTTTAGGGTTTTGGTTGAAAATTTCATCAATCAAGGACGAAATAAATAACAACAAGCTAATACAGAACTGAATCATGCAAGTTGTATAAACTGGGGATTAAACACATCCCAATAAGCCATAAACATTACACATGAAATACTAATTCCACCCACAAGCTGCAAGCATTTACATGAATAAACCTTTAAACAAGAAATGAAATTGTAGACTAGGCAATCAACCAGATCAAAAATGAAAAAGCATGACAGGTAAAAGGGCTTATCATTTTATATATAATCAATAGCAGTCATCCACTTACATCATATTTTTAAATGCTAGCTTGAGAAATTATCAAAGCTCCAAAGCCTCTCCTTGAGTGAAAAATCCCCCCACAAAACTGTATGTTTGTCTTTCTTTTATCATTACAAAAGTAAATCAGTTCCATAACTACCTTCTAGGTCGAAATTTGAAATAGTTACATCAATTATTTACATGATAACTCAAAATCTTTAAAGACAATTAACCCAAAAATAACAAATCGGATTTGGGGAAATTTGACAAATTTCTGAAAATTTGGGTCTCAAAGGCACCTTCATATCTCTCGATACGGGACACCTATGAAAAACATGAGAGAGTTTTTTTTAAATGAGTATGTTATGAATAAAAACCTCTCTTGGTTTTTCAAAATTCCCCTTCAATTGATCGGAATACATGCTGAAAATTTGTGACTAAAACAGGAAATTATTAAATAATTCAAAACCTGAAAATATGCCACAAAGATGAATTCGAATCTCTCTAACGATAATAGCTGTTGCAAAACTGAAAGATTTTTTTGTGAATGATTCTATTGTGGACAAAAACCTCTTTTTTTTCCCGAATTTGTTTCCATCTCCTCGAAATATGCTCACAATGACAATGCCAAAAACAGGAAAAATAGAGCTGCTACAGGAATCTCCTCATGAAAATATTTGACAAAGGACTAAAAAATGAGAGTTAGATTATAAATCAAAACTTGGAATAAACTTTTATTATAAGTTTTTGAAAGATTAAAGATGTACATATTAACTAATAAGCCCAAAAGACAAACCTTAAAACGAAAATAATGAAATAATTCAACCATTAAAGGCATTAAATCCAACCAAAATTATTGATTGTCAAAAATTCTTAAAATAAACATAAAATGTAAAATCATTTTAAACCAATGGTTGAAAATTAGGACAAAAAGAACAGATAAACTAAGAACAAGATCTAGTTATAACATAGTTCAAGGGAAAAATGACTGAGATGAAAGCGGTTTTGAGGAAAGAAGAAAGAGTCTGCAGAGAATCCAAGAGAAAGTATGAAGATACTGTCTCAGACTATGAAAATCTGCAGCAAGATTACCAAATTCTAGGAGAAGAATGAGACACTTTGAAGCAGTCCAACATGAATATGATTAAAGAAAAATGGGAGTAGGAAAATAAAATTGCAGAGTTGGAAGCACAAAAGTCTATAGCTGATCAAAAGGCAGGACAATATGAATCCCAAGTAATAGGACTAGAAGCCCGAAACAGTGCCTTGGATGTGTTATTAAAAACAAAAAATGAACAAAAGGTAGATATTACATCTCTAACCAAGTAGGAACTATTTCTTAGGATTAATATTTATCAAATACAGGTATAGATCGTAGAGGAAGTTTTCAAGGTGAAACAATTGGAAGATAGACTGCAGGAAATTTCAAACACAACTGTAAAATTCAAAGACATAACTCAAGACATTGTAGAAGTTATTCAAGGAATATTGGCATGGTTGGAAACAACAAAGGAGAATAGATAAAACACGCCAATCAAAGCTCTAGAAAAACTGCGGTTTGAATATGAGATAATAGGTTTCAGCAATAGAGCTGCTAAAAAGTTGAGAGAGGCCATCCAGAAGACAATGGATAAATGCAAGGGGTTTTTCAAGAAAGTACTTACTACCTATAACAAATGTCAAACATCATCTAAGAAGAGGCTGGATGATCTTACACCTCATAAAGAATATTTGCAGCAATTACATACTTGGTTTCAAGAAGATGAGTGCAACATACTGTCAATAAAGAACTTAGATGAGAGGGTGCTTAAAAGTGTAATTGCTCAAGGAGTGGTGAGTAACTGCCTTCTTGAAGATCAGCTTTGACTACTCCTAACTAGGATGGCAGACATAAGGGCTCAGATTTCAAAACATGAAGTGACAGTCATATTTTTGGAGCCAACCGAGTTTGAGATAATTGCATCTGATGCTAAGGCATGGCAACAATTCATTGCTGATTTGAATGGGCCCATCTAAATTGTTTTGTCTTTTGTACACATGGGAATATATTTGTAATAAATTTTGTTTTTATCTTCTAATTAGTGAATGCACTAAAAGACAAATTTTGTGTAACCGAATATAAAGGGAGTCAAAAGGGCAGGAAGGTCAAGAGTCTTTTGGAGATGTATAAATATTGTTGAAGTCGAAGAGTGTTGATGTAATTGTAACTTTAGAATGTATTCACTTGTATATATTATGTATTGTACCCCGATGTTTATTCTAGGAAGTGTTTATAATGTAATTGAGTCATGTCATGCCCCAGTGTTCCGATCGATAGTTTCTAGAATGTGAACAAGTCATGTCAAGTCATTGTGGGTAACCCTCCTGTTGATAAAGGGTTAAAGTCCTCGCAGTTGTGGGGACCTAGAGTTATTAGACTCTCCTAGAGAAGTTGGCCCTAGTGAGTTATTGTCAAGTCAGGAATTAGTATAAATAGAGATTTATCCTCTCTATTTATCACACACTCACTCACACTCAGTTGTAGTGCATAGTTGAGCGAGAAGAAGTTGTTGGGGCTAGAAAGAAAGAGACTACTACTATCGGGAGATCATCTTACTGTTTTGGGGTTTTACTTTTGGTGCTGATTCTATCTCTAAGGAAGTTGCAGGGTTTTCTCCATTTATGGTTTCCTCGAGGAAAAATATTGTGTTCATTGTCTCTTGTGTTTGATTACTGTGCTTGTTATTCTCTCAATTAAAGATCCTTAATATAAATCTAGCTTGAATGATAAAAATATAACATGGTATCAGAGCTAACCTGAGAAGAAGACACTGTGCAGCTGCAGAAACTAGGGATTCCTACTTTTTGGATCTCTCTCCACAGATTTTCAGCAAAAGAAGGTTGGGATGACTCTCCTCTCTAGGGCGCATCTTTCTGTCGAAGCAGAATTTGATTTTGAGCATTTTTCAGTTTTTGACCTGACACTGCTGCCGGGAATTAGGGCTTTCCGTAGAAGTGGAATTTTTGAGTGAGACCAGGCCTGGATTGATCTCCTCCTCAAAATCAAAGTTTAGAGATTAAGATCAAAGCATTTGGTTGGATAGAACTCCTTGAAAGTCAAACCATAATCTGCTCCTGAACCAACACTGCATAAATTTAGCTTCAAATCCAGTTCTAACATCTTGACCTAGTAAGATCTAAATCTTTTGTATTTCCATTTGAGGTTCTTGGTTAAGATGTCTCACCATACCAAGCTTGATGAAAATCTTGAGGGAGCTGATAACTTTTGAGCTTGGAAGTATAGGATCTCCCTGGTCTTGGAAGAAAATGAGTTGGACTCCTACATCAATGAGGAGGTTCCAGTTCCAGAGGGAGATGAGGTTAAGGCCTTACACAAGAAGAAGTTGGTTATGGCTAAAAGGATTATTGATGATTCAATCAAGGATCACCTCATACCACAGGTGTCCTCCCTAAAGACACCTAAAGCTATGTTTGATGCCCTAACCAAACTGTTTGAAGGAAAGAACATAAACCAGAAAATGACTTTGAGGAACCAGTTGAAGAATGTGAAGATTCAGAATGCAGAGACCATATAGTCATACTTCACAAGGGTCTCCCAGATCAAAGAACAACTTGAAGCAGTGGATGAAGAAGTGGAGAATGCAAATATTGTAATGACCACCTTGAATGGTCTCCCTAGGACATGGGACTATTTCATTCAAAGGATCTGTGCCAGAAAGAAGTTAGTCAAGTTCAACAGACTATGGGAAGAATGCTCACAAGAAGAAGCTTGGATAGCAGCTTGAGAAGAAAAGATGGGAAGTGAAGATCAAGCTCTCATAGTTCAATCCAAAAAAAATATAAGGGACCATCATCATCATTCTAAAGGTAAGCATTCTTCCTCCAAGAAATCTCAACTCAGATGTTATACTTGTGATGAAATAGGACGGTATGCTAGAGATTGTCCTAGAAACAAAAGAAACTCTCATAAGAAGAAAAAAAACAAGAGAAGACATCATGCTCATGCTGCAGAAGATGATGAATCTTCCACAAACAAGCAAGAAAGTGATGATCTTCAAGTGATGAAGAATATCTTTTGATTTCTGCTCTCACGGGAAACATCACACATGGAAGCAATGAATTCCTTATAGATAGTGGGGCTTCCAAACATATGATAGGATTCAAAGAGTCTTTTGTGAGACTATCAGAACATGAATCACACCACAAGGTGAAACTCAGAGATGACTACCAGTATCCAATAAAAGGTAGTGGGGAATCCTCCTATAAGCTAGACTCTGGAAAGTCTATGAAGATGGAGGATGTATTGTTTGTACCAGGACTTAAGAAGAAACTCCTCTCCATATTTGCATTATATGCAAAAGGCATGAGTGTTGCATTTGTATATGGCCAAGTTCTCATGTGGCCAAAGGGAAATAATTTTGATGATGCGGTAGTGATTGGGGAACAAGAGGGAGGCCTATACAAATTGAAGGGCCATCCAGAACAAGCTTTGTTCCATGACACAGTAGAGCCAAATGAACTTTGGCATAGAAGGCTTGCACATGTGCACTACAGAGCACTACCAATTGCAAGCAAAGTTGTTGAAGTTCTTCCAGAAATTCAGGAAAAACATGATGGATTCTGCAAAGGATGTGTGAAAGGAAAGAACACAAAGAAGACATTTCCAAATAGTGAGAGCAAGGAAAAAGGAATCTTGTAAATCATTCACTCCAATGTATGTGGTCCAATGTCATTAAGTTCATTAAGCGGGTATGTATACTATGTTTCTTTTATTGATGATTTTTCTAAGAAGACATGGATATACTTCATGAAGAACAAAGATGAAGTACTCAGCAAGTTCAAGGAATTCAAAGCCTTGATTGAGAACCACACTAAAAAGAAGATCAAGACCTTTTGATTAGATAATGGCAGAGAATTCACATCAAATGAATTCAAAGAATTATACAAAGATTTAGGGATTAAGAGGGAGTTAACCACTCCATATAATCCACAACAGAATGGGGTTGCAGAAAGGAAGAGTAGGACAATCATGGAAGCTGCAAGGGCTATGCTTCATGATCAAGATATTTCCATGCATCCATGGGCAGAAGCTGCTAGAAGATCGGTGTATGTACAGAACCATACTCCACACAGAGTACTCAAGAACAAGACACCTGAAGAAGTCTTTTCCTGCAAGAAACCAGAAGTCAGCCATCTCAGAATATTCGGCTATCTAGTGTACATACACATTCCAAAAGAAAAGAGGACAAAGTTAGATCCTTAAGGAAAGAAGGGTATATTTGTGGGATACTCTGAAAGCTCGAAGGCTTACAGAATATACTTCCCAAGATTCAAAAAGATCGACATCAATAGGGACGTAACATTTGATGAAGACTCAGCTTACAATAAATCCAGAAAAAGGCCTGCTAAATAGCCTGAAGAAACAGAAGCACCCAGAATTCATGACACAACCATGAACGAAGAAATTCAAGAAGAAGATTGAGAATTAGAAGAATCTCAAGAACATGTAGAGCCACCTCAAGAGAAGAATCCTCACAAGAGGAAACCTACTTGGGTATGAGAAGCTATCCAAGGTGCAGAAAGATATGGGGCTCCAAAACAAAATCACATAGAAAGAAAGAGGACTAGGTCCTGCTCCGAGTATGTAGCCTTATTATGTGATTTCATCGATAAGAACCTTCCAACTATGAAGAAGTGGAAAAAAGGAAAGAATGGAAGGATGCTATGATCGAAGAGTATCAATCGATCATGAAGAATGATGTTTGGGATGTTTTCCCAAGACCAGAAGGGAAGTCTATTGTAACTTACAAATGGATCTACAAGATCAAGCATGTTGCAGACGACAGCATAGAAAAATATAAAGAAATATTTGTGGCTCGTGGATTCTCCTAGAAAGAAGGAATAGATTATGAAGAAACTTTTGCACCTATAGCCAGATACACTTCCATTAGATCAGTACTTTCTCTGGTTGCAGTAATGAAATGGAAGATACACCAAATGGATGTCAAGATTGCTTTCTTGAATGGTGTAGTGGAAGAGGAAGTATATGTGGAGCATCCACTCAGTTTTGAGACACATGACAAGGAATCTCATGTATGTAAATTGAAGAAAGCTCTATACGGTTTAAAACAGGCACCTAGGACATGATATAACAGAACTGACAGCTTTCTATCTAGTTTGGGCTTTACCATGAGTAAAGCAGATTCCAACCATTACTACAAGGTTGAAGATGGTAACCCAGTGATACTCCTACTGTATGTAGATGATCTGTTTGTAATAGGTATGGATGGGTTGATTTCTGATATGAAGAGGAAGCTTGCTACCGAGTTCGAAATGAAGGACTTGGGGTATGATGCACTATTTTCTAGGCATGGAAGTGTGGCAGAATGCATATGGAATTTCCATGGGACAAGGGAAGTATACGATAGAGATCTTGAAGAGGTTTGGGATGATGGATTGCAAAGCCATTGGCATTAAACCTGAATCTATTGAGTGATACTTCATCAGAAGCAGTTGATGCTACGATGTATCATCAAATGATTGGGTCCTTGATGTACCTGATGAACACGAGACTAGATATTTGCTTTGCTGTGAACACCTTGAGCCAGTTCCTGACAAATCCAAGACATGTTCACTTAATTGCTGCAAAGCATATTCTGAGGTACCTAAGGGGTACAGTTGATTATGGGCTCAAGTATGAGGCAAATCAGAAGATTAGCCTGGAGGGATATGTTGATTCGGATTGGGCAGGAAGTGACATGGATAGGAAGAGCACTTCAGGGTGTTGCTTCAATATGGGATCAGGTGTGATCTCTTGGTTTAGCAGGAAGCAATCCTGTGTGGCACTGAGTACAGCTGAAGCAGAGTATGTCGTAGCTTTTTCATCTAGTTGGGAGGCAGTATGGCTGAGAGAGCTACTATCTGATTTATTTAATCTCCAGTTAAATGCTACTTGTATATATTGTGACAACTAGAGTTGTGTGAAGTTGTCTGAGAACCCGGTGTTCCATGACAAGTCGAAGCATATTGAGATCAAGTATCACTATATCAGGGATATGGTGCAGAGAGGAGTAGTGAAGCTCCAGTATGTTGCAACGGACAAACAAATAGCTGATGTGTTGACGAAGCCATTAGCCAGAGTGAAGTTTGAGTACTTTAGGGAGAAGCTTGGTGTTCTCTAGATCGAGGTTCCCTCCAAGGGGAAGTGATGAGTCCGTGAGCCATTCTGACATGGTAAGAGGATTGGTTCCTTCCGTGGTTATATGTAAGGGTTGATCCATTCTATCATGGTGAGAGGATTGGTTCCTTCCATGTCAGATATGTGTGTTGAGCCATTCTGCTATGAATGTAGGATTGGTTCCCACATGATCATATATAAGCGTTGATTGCCATTCTCTAAATGGATGTACTTGGTCAGTTACCAGGAATACTCAGTCTGGGATTGAGGGCCATTTTGATATGACTTTGGGATGTAATCTCACATGATCAGATATAAGTGCAGGGCCATTCTAATGTGATTGAGGGATGTGTTCCCACTTGATCAGATATAAGGGTTGATGCCATTCCCTAGGAGAATGGAGGCACCTGGTCAGTTACTAGGAACCCTCAGTCTAGGACTGAGAGCCATTCTGACATGGTGAGAGGATTGGTTCCTTCCATGGTCAGATGTAAGGGATGGGCCATTCTGACATGGGGGCAGGTTGGGCCCTCCCATGGTCAGATGTAAGGACTGATGCCATTCTCTGGGAGAATGGAGGCACCTGGTCAGTTACCAAGAACCCTCAGTCTGGGACTGAGAGTCATTCTGACATGGTGAGAGGATTGGTTCCTTCCATGGTCAGATGTAAGGGCTGGGCCATTTTGACATGGGGGCAGGCTGGGCCCTCCCATGGTCAGATGTAAGGGATGATGCCATTCTCTGGGAGAATGGAGGCACTTGGTCAGTTACCAGGAACCCTCATTTTGGGACTGAGATTCATTCTGACATGGTGAGAGGATTGGTTCCTTCCATGGTCAGATGTAAGGGCTGGGCCATTCTGACATGGGTGAAAGCTAGGCCCTCCCATGGTCAGATGTAAGGGCTGGGCCATTCTGACATGATGGTGGATGTGTTCCTCTCATGGTCAAATGTGAGTGTTGGGTGTGCCTTTCTGATGAGATTAGGTCAGATGTAAGTGTTGGGCGGGCCATTCTGATTTAGGGTTAGATATAAGCACTGAAGATGACCTACATGGAGGCTAGGCCTACAACTAGCATGAAAAAGGGTTGGCTCTGTAGAACTTCCTGTGACGAGAAGAATCAAGAGATAACACCATTAATGATAACCCAATGATGATCTAGATCAAGTGATGATCCAGATCTAGTGACGATGATCCAGTAGTGATGATCTAGATCCAGTGATGATCAAGATCCAGTGATGATGATACAATAGTGATGATCCAGATCTAGTGATGATGATCCAACAGTGATGATCCAGATCCAGTGATGATCCAGATCCAGTGATGTTGATCCAGTGATGATGATCCAGATCTAGTGATGATCCAAATCAAGATGAAGATGACTTGAATATGAAGACAACTTGAAGATGACGAGGACTCGATGATGATCCAGATGATATAGAGAAGAAGACTTGTGCTGATAAATTGTGTCGAGAGAATACCTTCCTAGTTAAGAGGGAGTGTTGATGTAATTGTAACCTTGGAATGTATTCACTTGTATATCTTATGTATTGTACCTTGATATTTATTCTGGGAAGTGTTTGTAATGTAATTGAGTCATGTCATGCCCTGATGTTTCGATCGGGAGTTTCTATAATGTGAACAAGTCATGTCAAGTCATTGTGGGTAACCCTCCTATTGATCAAGGGTTAAAGTCCCCGCAGTTGTGGGGCGCTAGGGTTACTAGACTTTCCTAGAGAAGTTGGCCCTGGTGAGTTATTGTCAAGTCAGGAATTAGTATAAATAAAGAGTGATCCTCTCTATTTATCACACACTCACTCACACTTAGTTGTAGCACATAACTGAGGGATAAGAAGTTGCTGGGGCTAGAAAGAAAGAGACTACTAATGTTGGGAGATCATCTTACCGTTTTGGGGTTTTACTTTTGGTGCTGATTCTATCTCTGAGGAAGTTGCAGGTTTTTTTGCATTTATGGTTTCCCCGAGGAAAAACATTGTGTTCATTGTCTCTTGTGTTTGATTGTTGTGCTTGTTATTCTCTTAGTTAAAGATCCCTAATATAATGCTAGCTTGAATGATAAAAATATAACAAAGAGAGCAAGGTATTTTCTAGCTTTCTTATGTGAAACACTTATTGTAAGAGGAACTATTTCTAATAATAATAAAGAAGATAGAATTTTTTGCTGGAGAAGGAGCTATTGGGTTTTAAGTGCATATTGTGTGGATAGCTAGATAGAACTATTTCTGTGTGGGATAGCTATGCAATTAGTGAGATCGTTCTAACTCTGAAATATTTCTTAGTAGTGAATGATTTCATTTCCTTGTTTTGAATCTTGTGCAACAAATGAGTGATGAATGTTTAAATAAACAATGAGCTATCTCTATGTTAATCTTTCTGTTCTTTTCTATGTATAATGAATTATATCAGCTATCTGTAAGATTCTATGTGCATGGAATACAGTACATTACTCATTTAAATAATCATCTTGCTCCCTAGGGATAGGTTAGTTAGTATTAGATAGGTTTAGTTAGCTATTATTTTACTTTCTCTGATTTAGGAAAAAAGGAGATGAGATGGGAGGTAAGAACCTATGCATCACATTGTGAACCCTTTGCTTACTGATCAGCTACATTTAAATTTAGGCACTTGCATATCTTTTATACAATAATAAAAAACAAATAAACGGTGGATCGGGCCACAATCGGTTAAGCAGATTTAAACCATTACTTAACTCTACAGTATATGGACCGTTAACCGGACCGATTCCCCATACCAAACAATAAGCGAACTAATTGGGAGCGGTTATTGGGGGCAATCCCTATTATTGGTACGTGGAAATTTCTAGGCATCAATAGACCCATATCCCATATGAGTGCCAGGTCCTCTTGAGAGATCCATAGTAGTGAAGGAATCTTTGGAGGTAACCATGTGGTTGAATGCTCCAGAATCTATCAAGTAAGCCTTTGACGGAGTGATGCCTGCCTTCAAGGCATGCAACCTCTCATATTCTCCAGTATTCTCTCCAGCACCTGACATATTTGCACCTTGTGGAAGGGAAATATTGTTCAGTTCAAGGAGTGTTCTAAACTGGTCAATGGTCTTCTTCATGCGTTGATTCTCTAGATGAAACTCTCTCATACGGTATGGACAATTAGTATTCTCTTTCTTGGAACCCTAGTCTCCATCAGAAGATATTTGGTTCTCCTTTGGCCTTGAATCATTGTGTTTGGTCTCCCTCCCTTTCTGTTTCCCTCTTGCTTGCGCATTGTTTGAGTCTATCACTAAGAGTGCTTGATTCTTGGAGAGTTGAATCACTCCCATTTGAACCAATTTATCTTGCTATTGTATTAAGGACTCAACAAAAGCATCTAGAGAAGGCATCTTCCAATCAAGGATGAAAGATCTTCTGGAATAGAATCTAGAGACAAAGACATAGTACTCTGAGCCAAGATTGCTTAGTGCTGATAGAACCCATTTCTCATCTTTCCTCTTGTTGAGGCATAGAAAATCGCAGGTAACAACAATTAGGGATTCTCCCCAGTAAACATTCCCAACTAGCCCATTACTATTTGGTATGGGGAATCCATTCAGTTTATGGTCCGGCTACTGTAGGTCAAGTAACAAAAATAAATGGTTTTACCGGTTACGGCCCAGTCCACCATGTGTATTTTTAGTTTTTTGAATTTAAGTATGATATGCAAGTGCCTATCTAAGAATGTATATTGATAGAGAATATGAGGAGTGGTCACAACGTGATGTGCAGGTTCTTACCTATCGTCTCAACTCTCTCGCATCTAAATCACACACAGCAAGAAAACTAAAACTAACTATCTAACCTATCCCTAGGGAGCAAGATTATCATTTATCAAATAGTAATGTATTTTGTGCATGCATTAAGAAAGCTCACAGATAGTTGTTACTTATTTCAAAACACATGAACATTTATAGATATATGAACAACCAGATAGCTAATTGTCTATGAACAACCTTTACTACTCATAGTGGAAATTTCATAGAATAAACTAGAGTGCATTCATAACAAGAACATAGATTAAAAAAGTTAGAACGATCTCATAGTTAATGGATAACAGCTGAAAACGAAATAGTTCACATTCAACAAATCCATAGCACAGCAGTTGAAACCTTCCATAAAGCTTTCTCCAACAGGAAACTTGTAATTTCTTTATTGCAAAAGGAAATAGTACTTCTTACAAAATAATCTCACAAATCTATCTGGGAAAAAGTCCTTTCTTCTATATAACTCTCCTATATTTATACTACAAGCAAAACTCCTAGGCTACCCCTTGGTGACCTTTGGGCTTCCCCCAACCGTTCAATCCCACAATTTTGTCTTTTTGTGAGTGCTCATGATTTATGCAATACGTTACATTTCAGATTAAGATTTTAAGAGCACTTTATAAAAAGGGACCAGCTTGGTAATTAATTAACTTCTTCCAAGCCTGGGCCTCTGCTACTATCGATTTGTTTGAGATCTTAGACCCTTACTTTCTTCTACTTTGTCTTCTAGACATATTTTCGCTACAGCAGCAATCACCCTGTCATGAATAACCAGTTCTCAGATCACTTAGCGTTTGACAAAGTAACAAAAACTTTATTAAAACATACATCTTGTAAAATGAACTATTAAACAATATTAATGCATGAAAAGAAAACATGATGATGGAAAGAAAATCCTGCAAGCTGGGTCTGAAAATCCTCTAAACCCGCTATCCGACTAAAATCATGACCCTGATAGAATATACTCTTCATCTTAATTCAGGTTGCCTCTGAGCTAATTCGAAACCTTCCAATGAAAACATGAACCCGGACAATATAACAGCTACTCCTCAAGAAACAAAAAACCCAAGCTTCACTCTTCCTCTCAGAAAAAATCTGACTCGACCAGCAACCATGAGAAAAATCTGTGATTCCATAAAATAGTGTAAAAACACACCAAAAGGATGGAAAACCTTATCAGGAGCTGGGAACAAAAAACACTAAGGATCGGACAGAAATCCACTAAATAGCCACAATGGTGGGTAGCATAACGTCGGTGACCAGAGGTTCTGAGCACTATGCATCGGACAATTAGTCCTTAACCTTTCCGCAATGCCGGCACTCCCAAATGCTTAAAACCCCCAATATCTAAGCGTCGGAGATCGGAACCACTAAAGCATCAGTCAGATAGTTCCCTACACAGCCGCAACGGCGGGAGACAAAGTAACTAAAAGTTCCGCAGTTAACATAAAAATATCGGCAGTTGAAAGCTTTGGGAACTATGTATTGGTGACCAAAGGCTCAATGCTATCGTCGTATCGGCAACGCAAAGAACTAGCCCCTCGATCAATAGTCAAAACCATTCTGATAGCGAAAATAAAGCATCGCAAAGTAAAAAGTTGGTTAATAAAACCAAGGCATTGGCAAAAAACAAAACTTACCATCGGAACGTTCATTATTTAGCTTCTGCAACGGCGGCTGCATAGAGAACTACAGCCCTGATTTACTGTTCAACTGACCTCCGAAAAACCAAATAAAAAATGTTAAGTTCCAAAAGACCTTCGGCTGGGCAGCAATAAAAGTTTGTGTCACTTCTGAAACATCGATGACAAAGAGAACTAAAGTTTCAATTCAAACTTAAATAGACTTCCGATAGCAATGAAGGAAATCATTCAGATCAAAAGGACATCATTTTCAAATCAACTTTAAACTCCATAGTCCAAAGCATTGGCAGACAAAAGCAGTTTTTCGAAAAGCATGAAAACAGTTGACCTCACTTCAACTTCAAACAATCCAAATTTGTAGCAGAGGGTAAACAAAAATAGAGTTCAGTAATCCAAATAGTCCTAGGAGAAATGAAATTAAAAGGAGGGTCCAAAATTTTAAAAAATTTGGGAAAAAGTTGTAGCTGCAACAATTGGCGACTATCTGGTGAACCCAGATCTTTGGACAACTTCTTCCTTAAGTAGCAGACTATTTGACAATAAAACAAACATGTTGAATTCTTCTAGATGTCTGGATTCCCAAATGGAAAATGTATGTGCCTTTAACCATTGATGATAGCCCAATTTAGGAAAATGGAAACCAAGATTTCAAAGTCAAGATAGCTCTTTTGAGGCCAGGAATACAAGTTTCAATTTTTACCTCTGTCTTCAGGTAGCTTCCAGCTTAGACACCACAGGATTGTAACATATGGTAAACAAAAATATTCATTTGTTCCTCATTCCCATGCCATTTTGCACTTTTTGTGCTTTTGGACTTTTGTCCTTTCTTTCGAGTCCTCCTACATGCCTTTCTTTCTGAATTTTTTATTCAAGATCCTCTATCCATAGTGTCCTTTTGTGTGAGAGATGTATTTAATTTTTAGCTAACGAACGGAGAAGAACTTTGGCAATTTTGTACTCATTTGGTTTAGTGCTTTTTTTTGATACATATTGCTTTCTCGGGAGATTCTTTGACTCTTATTTGCCTTTTGGCTCTAGATTCTTGGCATGGGATCATTTATATATAATATACTGTTTACCTTGTTTCCTTTCCATGGGTATTTTGCTGTCACCCCCTAAGACATTTTTAAATGTGAGATGGGTGGAGCCTCGAAATAGTATTCTAGACCTTTTTGATCTTGAGTTATTTTACAAGGATTAAGTAGGACTTCAATGTGTTCATAGCCATTTAGGAAAACTGCTAAACTAGAAGAAATTCTTTCAGATAAATCAATAGTACATAGTCTTATAACCAAAAGTTTTCTTATTTTATTGAAATCAATCAACATCTAACTAAAACAAACAAAAATAAAATAAATAAAAAATAAACAACCAAATCAGTTGACTTATGTACAAAAAATAAAAATAAAAACAAAAATCAGGAAAAATAAGGTTTGAGAACTAAACCATTAACTGGTAAGTTCTCTTCCCACCCCTATAAATCTTGCAATTTGTAGATTGAGGGGCCAAGTTTTGCTGCAATCTGAAAAGGGCCTACCCATAACTGTTGAAACTTCATGTGTTTCCCCTTTTCATCATGAAGGTGATCCCACTTAAGAACCAGGTCTCCCACTTCAAATTCCTTTTTTCCAGATTTATGTTTATCAAACCACCTCTTCACTACTTCTTGTTGATGCTTAAAGCTTTCTTTGGCTCTGGACCTAGACTCTTATGCCTTCAAAATATTATAGATTCTAATTTTCGGGATTTCGTTCTCTGTGACTCTAGAATTTTGAGCTATTATGGAAGATGGTAGCATAATGTTAGGAGGAAGGATAGCTTCTTTTCCATAAACAAGGTTATATGGTGACACACCTAAGGAATTTTTTGGTGTGACCCTATTATCCCAAAGAGCATTCAGTAATGCTAAATGCCAACTTCTCTGGTTTTCTATCATAGTCTTTTTTAAGATCCTAATCAAATTCCTGTTTGTAGATTCTGCTAAACCATTCCCTTGTGGGTAGTATTTTGCAGAATAATGCAACTTAATTCCTCTTTCATGAGCAAATGCAGTTAATCTAATATAAGAAAAATAAGTAGCATTATTGAAAACCAGGGAAATTGGAACCCCAAACCTAGTCATAATATGATCTTGCAAGAAATCCATGACTGCATCTTCATTCACTTTACGTAACGGAATGGCTTCGACCCATCTAGTGAAGTAGTCAGTTGTCGTCAAAATATATTTGTGCTGCAAGGAAGAATTTGGTTTTATCTCTCCAATGATATCAATTCCCCATTGCTCAAATGGTTCTGTTATCATCACCGGCTTTAATGGTCCTGCTGCTTTGGCTTGTATTCCCCCACACCTCTGGTAGATATCACACTTTTTGACATGGGCATGCGCATCCCTGAACAGTGTGGGCCAATAGTATCCAGCTCTGAGAATCTTATGGGTTGTCATATCTCCAAAAAAATGATCTCCAGCAGGCCCATCATGTAACTTTGTTATGACTTTCTTTGCATCTTCTTTCTCTAAGCATTTGATAAGGACTCCATCATAATTCTTCTTGAATAAAATTCCATCAATGATATGATATGAAGCTTATTTAAGGTGCAACACTCTTCGTTGTTTGGAATTCCAATGTTCTGGCAATAATCCTTCCTAAAGGTAATGAACAAGGTCTTTGTACCAGGAATTTGGAGCTGTGAAAAGAGGACATACATCCATCATATGTAACTCAGCTTCATTTTCCCAATTGTTTTCTTCATTGTTATTACCTTCATCCATCAGTTTGCACAGTCCTTGTCCTTTAACTATGGATGCTGGTTTGAATTTGAGGTCATATTCTTGTAAAGTTGTTACCCAGTTGCCTCTTCTTTCTCCTAATTCTTTTTGTATGAAAAGAGACCTTACAACTGGGTGTGGAACTATTACCTTCGTCCGGTTCTTAAGTATATACGACCTGAATTATTTTACCGCTTTGAATACTGCATAAGCTTGTTTATCGACAGCTAGGTAATTCAATTCGGCTCCCTGCAGACCAGTGCTCATAAATTATATGGGGTACTCATCTTCCCCATCTTCCTTCTAAGTAAGCACCGCTGCTAATGGATCGTCAGATGTGAAAGTGTACAAAATAAAATCCTTCTCAAAATTTGGACTTTTGAGAGATGGTGCATGAGCAATAGATGTCTTTATTTTAATGAATGCATTCTTCTCTACATCAGTCCACTTGAATTGTACACTTTGTTTCACCATTTGCTACAAAGGTTTAACAATTTGAGCGAAATCTGGTACAAACCTTCACATGAAATTTATTGTCCTCGTGAATGATTGCATACCCTTTTTGTTATGGGGTAAAGGGATATGTTCTATGGCCTTGATCCTTTCTGGGTCTATGGAGATCCCTTTTTTAGAAACAATGTGACCCAGTAGCTTTCCTTCTATAACTGCAAACACACATTTCCTAGGATTCAGTGAGATCCCATCTTTTTGAAAACGCTCAAAAATTTGTTTTAAATGGAATGCATGTTCTTCTCTCTTCTTTGAAAATATCATGAAATCACTGAGATACACTACAACACTATGGCCAATTAGACCATGGAAAGCTATATCCATGGCCCTCTGGAAAGTAGCTCTAGCATTTATGAGTCCAAAGGGCATTCTTCTGTAAGCAAAAGTTCCCCACTTTGTTCTGAATGTAGTTTTAAGTCTGTCTTCTTCAGCTACTAACACTTGATTGTAGCCAGAGAATCCATCTAATAACGAAAATAACTCAGAACCCGAAACCATCTGCAATATCTATTCCATGGGTGGGACTGGATAGTTGTCTTTGTCTGAAGCACGATTTAGGTTTTTGAAATACACACATAGCCTGATTTCTCCAAATTTCTTCCTTACTGGCACTAGATTCAAAACCCATTCTGAGTGTCTAACTTTGAATATAATTTTGGAATCCAATAATTCTTTCACTTCACTCTGAATTAAAGGCTCCAGTTTTGGATGCATCTTCCTCAAAGGTTGCCGATAATGCTTGACTCCAGATCTAATAGGAATGACATGTTGTATAATCTTGGTGTCATATGTTTTAAGCTCTTCATATGTCCAGGAAAATACATCTTTGTACTGTTTGAACAAACTAATGAACTTATTTCTTTCACCCGGTGAACAACACTTTCCCAAATTTACATATTTGGGTTTAAATTTAGTTCCCAAATTTATCAGCTTGAATTGCAAAGACGAGCTATGAGTCTTGACATTTGCTGGTCTTCTGAATTTGTTGTCTAAATCAAACATCCGCTCTAAGGTCTTGACCCCTTTAGGAATGAAGTTGTCGAATTTTAACTCATCTTGGTGTTCTTCATCATCGATAATTGCCCCTTTGAAAATTTCATCATTCATCAAACATTCCAAGATTTGTTGATCATCATCAAAATTCATAGATTAGTAATCATGTCTGGAACTGAAGGCTTGAAAAGTAATTCAATAGAACACTTGTTATTTGAAGGTACAAGCCTTGCAGTTGAGGTAGCTAACAAGTCAGCTGTTGCATTCTTAAGTCTAGGAATGGATACAATATTAAATGCATAAAAAATTGTCAGCAAATCCCGCACTTCATTCTGATAAGCTTTTAAATGAGGTGAGATGCAATGTATCTATTTTCGAATTTGCTTTACAATTATTTCATAGTCCCCATACACTTTTAGATTTTCTACTTTTAATTCAATTGCTTTTCTTAGTCCCTGAACTAATGCTTCATATTCGGCTGTGTTATTGGTACATTCAAACTCTAATCTACATGAAAGAAAATGTTTATTTTTCTTTGGATCGATTAGGACACAGCCAGCTCCTGATCCTTCCAAAGTTTTATATCCATAAAAAAAAGTGTCCAAAAGCTATCTACTTCTACTGTACTTGAATCAAAATCTATATCTAAAACTAAGTCTACTATTTTACAGTCAAGTTCATCAGCCCGTGAAAATCAAGGGAGATTGGGCTGTGTGTCTGGTGTACCACTGGCTTCTTCTGCTTGGTAATTTCCCGGTTCAAGTTCAATGAAGTAATTTCCTAGTACAGAATTCACTAGTTCATTCTTACCCTCCAACTGAGTAACATTGTGCTTCATATGGGGCTCTCTTAATACTTTTATTTGATTGGGACTTCCCTTATAAGGCAACCAAATATGTGACCAATTTGATGCAAAATATCCCTTTAGCTTTGCTGACCAATCCCGACTCAAAACAAGTCCATAAGCCTCAGGTATGTCTGCTACTACAACATTGATGAACTGACATACCTTTTCATTTGAAGATAGTCGAATCAAAACATCCTCCATTTCCCCAATTACCTTCACAACTGTTCTATCTAACTGAATGACCTACCAAGTAGATGGCTTAGGTTGTCCATTTATCTTCTTACAGATTGAAAGTGGCATAACATTGACTGATGCCCCTGAGTCTACTAAACAGTTGTGCACGTTGTGGTTGAAAATTTCAAAAGTTAAGAGAAATGGTGGGGTTTTGCATTTAGACATACCTCCCACACTTGCTTCACCAATTTCTTCTTCTTCAGGTTGATTGTCAGTGGGAAGATTTTCCTCTAGTACTTCAAGTTCCTTTAACAGTTTTTCTTTCTGCTGAGCCATATTACACATTTCAAACAGTGAGATATTTTCTTTAGCCCTTTTAATGTCTTCCACAACATTATATTCCATCTTATGTTCTTCGAGATTCTTCTTTACATTATCAATTTTCTCTTCGACAGGCTTAACATGCATTTTGATTTTCTTTGGATTTTGACTCGTAATGGTGAATTTGGGTATTTTATCAGTTGTGGTTTTCTTCTGAATTTTATTTACATTCTCTTGAAGTCTCTTGATTTTCGGGAGTACTGATTTGTCCTCTTTTATCAAACCTTGACTTCTTGTTGTCACGTTTGTTTTCGATATCTCCTCCTATTTCAGATAACCTTCTTCTTCAGTATCAAACATCAAGACACAGTCCCATAAAAACAGAGCATCCTCTTCTTGTTTTTCTGTGGGTTTCTTATTATTTTCTTCCTCATCATCAACTTCTATTAGTTTGGAGTCCAATAGCTGATTCATTACTAATGTCATTGAATTAATCCATTGGGGGAAATTTTTTTCAGAATGAGGCTGCTGATGAAAAGTGAAAAAATTATCCATACCTACCTCTGTTAAGTTCATTGATGCAGGACTGTGTGGAGGAGGCTTAGATTGATTGTTGTGCTCTCTCTTTTATAGTAAGGCTTATAATATTTCTGAGCTTCTTTTTCCTTTTCCAAATCTATTATTCTGTTGGATAGCTTCTGCATCATCTTTACCATCCCTTCAAAGTCATGTGATTTCTCATCCTTAGGCTTGGTTAGTAACAACGTTTTCTTACCAAAAAAAATTTCTCCCAACTGCTCAAGATGATATTCTATGCTCTCTTTTTTTAGCTTCTACCCTCTCAGCTTCTTTATAAGTTTCTGACAATGTAGGTTTGACTGACATTTTAGCAAACATACCCAAGTCAAGCCTCATAGCTGAAGTATAGTATTCACTTAGAAATTTATCAGTTGCAGAAAAATTATTTAGATAAGCAACAAACCTTTGAGTGAAACTATGCACTTTTTCTTTTTATTCTTTCTTTAAAGCGCATAACCCCTTCATTAACGCTACATGAGTTTTTTGGACTACATACTTACTTCTAAATATTCTTTCAAATGTATCCCAGTCTATGATTGAGTTTGCAAGCAGAGAAAAATGCCATGAGGTTGTTGCTCCTTTCAGGGTATGTGGGAACAATTTGCAAACTACACCTTCATGTTCTCCAGCCCTTAGTCCTTCTATAGCCAAGTAAAAGGTTTGCAAATGATCATCTACTAAAATCTTTTCATTTGGGTCAAACTTAAGCAACATTTTCTCAAAATCCTGAGGTAAGTCATGCAAAGGAAGTGCCAAGTTTAAAGGTGACCTAGCCTTCCAAGCAGGTGGTGGATTTGGTGGGTTGGGTGGCTGATTTGCATTTACATTAGCCATGAGTCTGGGTGGAGAATGAGGTGGTGAATGAATAGGAGTATGAACAGGTGAACAGTAAGGTGTATCTGGGCCGACTTGATTCAAAGGTTGAAAAACTTCATGTAAGGCTATTTATACCAATTCTTCAAAATCTCCAACCAACACTACGTTTTCCAATATAGGACGGTCTTTCTTCTTATATTCTCTTCTAGGTAAGATATGAATAATTGTTAATCCTCCAATCTTCTTCACATATGCCCTAGTATGTCTTCTCAGATCATTAACTACTTTGTTATTGACAGAATATAGATGCTCTTTACCCTTCTCTTCAAGAGTTGGATTGGGAAACAAACTGCTTTCAGAACTATCACCGGTGGAATAATCTTGAGAAAATGGGTTTCCTCGGCCAGCCATGCACTGGCTTCCCTCCTTCTAGCGCCAAAAACTGTTGAGGCCTAGAAAATAGCAGGTAACAATAGTTAGGTATTCTCCCCAGTAAACGTTCCCAACTAGCCCGTTACTATTTGGTATGGGGAATCCGTCCGGTTTACGGTCCAGCTACCGTAGGTCAAGTAACAAAAATAAAGGGTTTTACCGGTTACGACCCTGTCCACCGTGTGTATTTTTAGTTTTTTGAATTTAAGTATGATATGAAAGTGCCTATCTAAGAATGTAGATTGATAGAGAATACGAGGAGCGGTCACAACATGATGTGCAGGTTCTTACCTCTCGTCTTAAAACTCTCACATCTAAATCACACTCAACAAGAAAACTAAAACTAACTATCTAACCTATCCCCAAGGAGCAAGATTATCATTTATCAATGAGTAATGTATTTTGTGCATGCGTTAAGAAAAATCACAGATAGTTGTTACTTATTTCAAAACACATGGACATTTATAGATATATGAACAACCAGATAGCTAATTGTTTATGAACAGCCTTCACTACTCACAGTGGAAATTTCATAGAATAAACTAGAGCGCATTCATAACAAGAACATAGGTTCAAAAAGTTAGAACGATCTCATAGTTAATGGATAACAGCTGAAAATGAAATAGTTCACATTCAACAAATCCATAGCACATCAGTTGAAACCTTCCACAAATATTTCTCCAATAGGAAACTTGTAATTTCTTTATTGCAAAAGGAAATAGTTCTTCTTGCAAAATACTCTCACAAATCTATCTGGGAAAAAGTCCTTTCTTCTATCTAACTCTCCTATATTTATACTACAAGCAAAACTCTTGGGCTGCCTCTTGGTGACCTTTGGGCTTCCCACAACCGTTCAATCCCACAATTTTGTCTTTTTGTGAGTGCTCATGATTTATGCAATATGTTACATTTCAGATTAAGATTTTAAGAGCACTTTATTAAAAGGGACCATCTTGGTAACTGATTAACTTCTTCCAAGCACGGGCCTCTGCTACTATCGATCTGTTTGAGATCTCAGACCCTGTTGCAGCTGCAACTATTTTCCCCCAAATTCTTCAAATTTTGGACCCCCTAATGATTTTAATGTTGCCTTGAATTGTTTGGATCCATGAACTCTTTTGGCCATGTTTTAATTTTGAACTATTTTAAGGTTAAATCTCCTCCTATTTTAAAAAATTGCTTCTGTTTGAAATTACTGTGGGGCACGGATTTTAGAGTCTGTTTTTATTTTTGTTACCCTTCAAGCTGCGATTTCCTATTGGGAACCTATTTCCCGTACTAACCACCATTTCGGAAGTCATTTGAACAACTTATCGGCGCCATGTTTCCTTAGGTAGACTCCATTGCGGAAATCCAACGATGATATTAACTTCTCTGTTGTCGCGTCATTTGTTGGCTTGTTCACATCATTGGAGTTTGTAGTTGGTTTACCTTCCGCAATTGCAGCTCCCAAACAAACTAGGTGTCCGGCATACAACCGCTCCACTCGCCGATGCCTTGTCGGGACTTCATCGTTTTGTGTTGGATCGGAGGCCTTAGTCTTTCCTCCTCCGCCCTTGCAGGTGTGTAGTGCACTAAGTTTTCGATGTCGATGTTCTTCCGCTCGCCAATTGGGACTTTTTCACTCAGAGTTTGAGTCTAGCTTTTCCAACTCCGATAAGTTTAACAGTCTTGCGGAACTCGTTGCTTGTTGAGGATCCGCTGATACGACTGTGAGTGAGACTACCCACCTGATGTTTTAGTATTTTAAGCTGCCGACAAGTGTTTCTCTACTCGTCGCTTTTGTAAGTTTTAAACCCATGCATGGGTAATAGTGGTTCTGGCGCTTGTAAATATTTTCATGACAGTATAGGGCCCTTTTTATAACCAGTCGTTTTGTTGATGTAGTTTGGTTTTATTGAAAATTGTGGTCTCGATTAATGATGCATTTCGTTTAAATTACAGGTGGACTCAAGAGACGGTTCAGACTACCGTGGCACAAAGGCATAGCGGGGAGACAAGTGGCAGAAGGGAGCTGGGCAGTGTTGGAAAAGTTCGAACCAAAACAGGTAGGATCCCAAGGAGAGCAAGAAAAAGAGAAGGCAGAATCAATGGCGACAAAATCCCAAACCTGGGAAGATTTGTCAGTTACTAAGTGGATCATGAGTATGCACAGAAAAGATAAAATGGGAATATTAAACATTTTGGGGGACCGAAAGGTCACACGTTTGGGGGGGAGCCCAAGCGGTTAGCTGATTTAGTTTAAATATAGGAAAGTTAGATCTTACAAGGGCTTTTTTCCCTGGATAAACTTGTGAACTATTGTTTGTAAGAGGAACTATTTCGTTTTACAACCAGAAATTGCAAATTTTGCCTGTTGGAGAAGGTGCTATGTGGAATGCCTCAATGTGATTAAATGAGCAATGTTGAATGGGAACTATTTCATTTTCAACTGTGTTTCATTAACTGTGAGAGCGTTCTAACTTTCTGAACCTATGTTCTTGCTGAATGTTCTCTAGTATATTCTGTGATGTTTTCCACTATGAGTAATGGGATTTTTTAACTGTTGATGAGCTATCTTATCATGTATATTTTTATTCATGTTTATATGTTTTGGCTATAAGAACAACTATCTGTGATTTACCATAACACGTGGGCAGCATTACATTACTCATGAATTAATATCTAGCTCTCTAGAGATATCCTAGTTAGTACTTCTTTTCTTGCTTTGTGTGTGATTTAGGTGCTTGTGAGTTTTAAGACGAAAGGTAAGAACCTACGCATCACTTTGTGAATACTCTTGGATTTCTTTATCAAATATGCATGTTAGGTAGGCACTTGCATATCATATTTTAAGTCAAAAATACAAAATATACACGGTGGATCGAACCGCAACTGGTAAAACCTTTTAGTTTTGTTTTTTACCTACGGTAGCCGGACTACAAACCGGACGGATTCCCTACACCAAACAGTCACGGGCTAGTTGGGAACGTTGACTGGGGAGGATCCCTTGCTGGTGTTGCCTACAAATTTCCAAGCCTCAATAGCTTCTGGCGCTAGAAGGAGGGCCGCCAGTGCATGGCTGGCCGAGGAAACCCGTTTTCCCGAGACTATTCCACTGGTAACAGTTTAGAAAGTAGTGTGTTTCACAATCCAATTCCAGAAGAAGAGGGTAGAGAACATTTGTATTCTATCGACAACGAAGTTGTTAATAATCTGAGAAGACACACTAGGGAATATGTGAAGAAGATTGGAGGATTTTCGATCATCCCTGAATTTCCCAGAAGAGAATATAAAATGAAAGATCGTCCTATATTGGAAGACTCAGTGCTGGTTGGGGATTGGGAAGAACTTGTAGAAACAGCCTTATAGGAGGTTGTATTGCCTTTGAATCAAGTAGACCCAGATACTCCTCGTAGTTCTCCTGTTCACACTCCTATTCACTCACCCCCTCACTCTCCACCCAGACTCATGGCAGGCGTAAACGCAAATCAACCACCCAACCCACCGAACCCACCACCTGCCTGGAAATCCAGATCACCTTTAAACCTAACACCTCCGTTGCATGATTTACCTCAATCTTTTGAAAAGATGCTGCCCAAATTCAACCCAAATGAGAAGATACTAGTAGACGACCACCTGCAAAGTTTCTATTTGGAAATAGAAGGGTTAAGGGCTGGGGGTATGAGGATGTAGTTTGCAGACTTTTCCTGCACACCCTTAAAGGAGCTGCAACATCATGGTACTTTGGTTTGCCCGCGAACTCTATCCCCGATTGGGACACCTTTGAAAGGATTTTTAGAATTAAGTATGCGACTCAAAAAAATCATGCAGCTCTCATGAAAGGACTATGCGCCTTAAAGAAAGAGAGAAAGGAGAAGGTGCACAGCTTCACCCAAAGATTTGCAGCGTACCTCAAGAATTTTCTGAAGCTGACAGACCTTTGGATAAAGTCCTGATTGAATATTATACCTCATCTTTAGGACCCGAGTTGGCCATGTTCGCCAAAATGAAGGCCAAGCCCACTTTAGCAGAGACTTATGAGGAGGCGGAGAAAGTAGAGGCTGAAAGGGAAAGTATCGAAGATTATCCTGAACGATCAAGAGAGAAAAATGTGGGAAGGAAAGCCTTGTTGTTTACTAAGCCTAATGAAGAGCAATCACCAGATTTTGAAGTAATGGAAAAAATGATGCAGAATCATTGACTTGGAAAAGGAAAAGGAAGCCCAAAAGTTCTACAAGTCCTATTACAAGAAACGGGAGGAAAACAATCAACCCCAACCCCCTCCGCACAATTCGGCATCTATGAATTTAACAGAGGTAGGAATGGACAATTTTTGCACTTTCCACCAACAACCTCACTCTGAAAAGAATTGTCCTCAATGGATAAACTCAATGACGTTGGTGATGAATCAGCTGTTGGATTCTAAATTAACAGAAGATGGAGATGAAGAAAGAAAAGACAGTAATACATCAACGAAAGAACAAGAGGATGAGACCATGGTTCTGTGGGACTCTATTTCGTTATTCAATGCCGAGGAAGAAAGGAATTGGGGATACGAGGACGTCATGGAAATGAATGTAACAACAAGAAGCCAAGGGTTGGCTAAAGAAAATAGTCTCATGATCCCAAAGATTAAAAGGCTTCAGAAAAATGTTAAGAAATTTCAAAATAATTCCTCAGCTAATAAAATTCCCGAATTCACCATCACCAGTCAAGATCCTTGACAGAATGATATGTCTGCCAAGCCCAATGAAGAAAAAATGAATGTTGATAAACCGCATCCCACCGAACCTCAGATGGATTATGACATTGTGGAAGATAAAAAGAAGGTAAGGGTGAATATCTCATTATTTGAAATGTGTAAGGTGCCGCAGCAGAACGAAAAACTATTGAAAGAGCTTGAAGCATCAGAGGAGAGGTTACCCACTGAAAATCAACCCAAGGAAGAAGAAGAAATCGGGGAGGCAAGCATTGGGGGTAATCCTAAGAACAAGAATCCACCTTTCCTCCTCACTTTTGAAATTTTTAATCACAATGTACATAATTGCCCGGTAGACTCGGGGGCATCAGTTAATGTCATGCCAATATCAGTCTGCAAAAGGATAAATGGGCAGCCTAAGCCATCCACTTGGAGGGTCATTCAGTTGGATAGGAAGAATGTGAAGGTAATTGGGGAAATGGAGGATGTCCTGGTCCGCCTGTCTTCAAATGATAAAGTGTGCCAAGTTATTGATATCGTGGTGGATGACATACCAGACGCTTGTGGGCTTGTTCTGAGCAGAGACTGGTCAGCAAAGCTCAATGGATAATTTTCCTTGGACTGGTCAAATCTGTGGCTGCCGTATAAAGGAAGCCCAAATCAAATTAAAATTTTGAGGGAGCCTCACATGAAGTACAATGTTACTCAACTCAAAGGAAAAAATGAATCAGTGGATCCTGTTTTGGGGAATTACTTTATTGAATTGGAACCAGGAAATTACCAAGCAGAAGAAGCCAGTGACATGTCAGACGAACATCCTGATCTCCTTCGGTTTTTACAGGCTGATGAAATCAATTGTAAAATAGTAGACTTAGCAGTAGAAGTAGATGTAAATTCCCGCACAGTAGTTAGCAATTTCTAGACACTTTTTTTTTATGGTTCTAAAACGTTAGAAGGGTCAGGGGCCGGCTGTGTCCTAATTGACCCCAAGAAGAACAAACATTTTCTTTCATGTAGGTTAGAGTTTGAATGTACGAATAACACAGCGGAATATGAAGCTTTGGTTCAAGGTTTAAAGAAAGCAATTGAATTAAAGGTAAATAATCTAAAAGTTTTTGGAGATTCTGAAATAATTGTGAAATAGATTCAGAATCAAATACATTGTATTTCTCCTCACTTAAAAGCTTATCAGAATGAGGTATGGGATTTACTCAAATGTTTTAACGCATTTAATATTATATCAATTCCAAGACTTAAGAATGCAGCAGCTGATTTGTTGGCCACGTTAGCTGCTAGGCTTGTGCCTACTAATAATCGATGCTCCGTTGAATTGCTTTTCAGGCCCTCGATACTAGATATGATTACCAACCTACGAGTGTTCGACGACGATCAACAGATTATAGAATGCTTAACAAATGACGAGGTATTTAAAGGGGCGATTATAGATGATGAAGAACATCAGGCTGAGCTGAAATTTGATAATTTCATCCCTAAAGGAGTCAGAACCTTAGAACGGATGTTTGATTTAAATGAAAAGTTTAGAAGACCAGCAAACGTGAAGACTCACAGCTCATCTCTACAGTTCGAATTGATAAATTTAGGGATTGAGACAAAGCCCAAATATGTGAATCTTGGAAAATGTTGTTCACCAGCAGAAAGAGATAAGTTCATCAGTCTTTTTAATCAATATAAAGATGTTTTTGCCTGGACATACGAAGATCTGAAGACGTATGACACCAGTATCATCCAACATGTTATCCCCATCAAATCTGGAGTCAAACCTTATCAGCAACCTTTAAGGAAAATGCACCCAAAATTGGATCCTCTAATCCAGAGTGAAGTTAAGAAATTATTGGATGCTAGAATCATTTTTAAGGTCAGACACTCTGAATGGGTCTCAAATTTGATACCAGTGAGAAACAAATCTGGAGAAATCAAGCTATGTCTGGATTTTAGAAATTTAAACCGCGCTTCGGATAAAGAAAATTATCTTGTTCCGCCCATGGAGAAACTACTACAAATGGTCTCAGGTTCTGAACTATTTTCTTTATTAGATGGATTCTCAGGCTATAATCAAGTATTAGTAGCCGAAGAAGACATATTGAAGACAACATTGAGGACCATATGGGGAACTTTCACTTATCGAAGAATGCCCTTTGGGCTTATAAACGTTGGAGCTACGTTCCAAAGGGCTATGGACATAGCCTTCCGCGTTTGATTGGCCGCAGTGTTGTAGTGTACCTCGATGACATCACGATATTCTCGAAGAAGAGAGAAGAGCACGTGTTTCATCTGAAGCAGATTTTTGAACGCTACCGAAAATATGGTATCTCACTCAACCCTAAGAAGTGCGTGTTCTCTGTTATAGAAGGTAAGTTGCTGGGTCACGTAGTTTCAAAGAAGGGAATCTCCATAGACCCAGAAAGGATCAGAGCCATTGAACAGATTCCCCTGCCCCATAATAAGAAGGGCATGCAATCATTTATGGGGACAATAAACTTTGTGCAAAGGTTTGTACCAGATTTCGCCCAAATTGTGAAACCTTTGCAGCAAATGGTAAAGCAAAGTGTACAATTCAAGTGGACCGATGTTGAGAAGAATGCATTCGGCAAGATTAAAACTGCTATTGCTCATGCACCCTCCCTCAAGAGCCCTGATTTTGATAAAGATTTTATTCTGTACACTTTTGCATCTGATGATTCGCTAGCAGCTATGCTTACTCAGAAGCAAGATAGGGGAGATGAGTTCCCCATATCATGTATGAGCATTGGTCTACAAGGGGCCGAATTAAATTACCGGGCTATAGATAAACAAGCTTGTGCAGTGTTCAAAGCGGTGAAACAATTCAGGCCCTACATATTAAAAAATTGGACCAAGGTAATCGTCCCACACCCAGCTGTAAGGTCTCTATTTGTACAGAAGGAGTTAGGAGAAAGAAGGGGTAATTGGGTAACTGCTCTTCAGGAATATGGCCTCAAATTCAAGCCAGCTTCTATAGTTAAAAGGAAAGGATTGTGTAGGCTAATTACTGAAAATGGAAACAATGAAGAACATGCTTGGGAAGACGAAGCTGAGTTACATCTAATGGATGTATGCCCCCTTTTTACAGCTCCATAATCTTGGTACCGAGACCTTGTGCATTATCTCCAGACTGGGTCGTTACCGGAACATTGGAATTCTAAGCAAAGGAGAGAACTGCATCTTAAGTCAGCCCCCTATCAAATTATTGAAGGAATATTATTTAGAAAAAATTACGATGGAGTTCTCCTTAGATTCTTAGAGAAAGAAGATGCGAAGAAGGTAATGACAGACTTGCATGACGGGCCTGCTGGGGGACATTTTTCAGGAGATACTACAGCTCATCAGAGCCGGATACTATTGGCCCACGCTTTTCAAAGATGCACACACTCATGTCAGGAAGTGTGACACTTGTCAAAGGTGTAGCGGAAGACAAGCTAAAGCAGCAGGGCCATTGAAGCCTGTGATAATAATAGAGCCCTTTGAACAATGGGGGTTAGATATCATTGGGGACATAAAGCCGAATTCTTCCTTGCAACACAAGTATATCCTGACAACAACTGACTACTTCACTCACTGGGTCAAACCCATCCCGTTGCGCAAAATAAATGAGACTGCGGTCATAGACTTCTTGCAAGACCATATTATGACCAGGTTTGGAGTTCCAGTTTCTTTAGTTTTTTATAATGCTACTTATTTTTCCTCAATAAAATTAACTGCTTTCACTCATGAGAAAGGGATTAAGTTGCATTACTCTGCTAATTATTATCCACAGGGAAATGGCTTAGCTGAATCTACCAACAAGAACCTAATTAGGATTTTAAAAAAGACAGTGATTGAAAATCAGAGGAGTTGGCACTCAGCTTTACCAAACGCCCTTTGGGCTGATAGAGTCACCCCCAAGTCTTCGATAGGAATGTCTCAGTATACCCTTGTGTATGGTAAAGAGGCCATTCTTCCCCCCAATATTATGTTTCCCTCGTCGATAATAGCTCAAGAATCTAGAGTATCGGATAATGAAGTCTTGCAAATGAGGATATATAATCTCCTAAAGGAAGAAGAGTCTCGATCTAAAGCCAGAAATCACTTTAAACGACAACAAGAGGTGATAAAGAGATGGTTTGATAAACACGAGGATGGAACAAAAGATTTTGAGGTGGGAGATTTGGTTCTCAAGTGGGACCACCCCCATGATGAGAAAGGAAAACACACGAAATTCCAAAAATTGTGGGTAGGTCCTTTCCAGATTGTGGCAAAGCTTGGCCCTTCAACTTATAGGTTGCAAGATTTACAAGGGTGGGAAGAGAACTTACCAGTAAATGGCTTAGTTCTCAAACCTTATTTTTCCTGAGTTTTTTTTGTGTTCTTCTATCTTGTATATAAATAATTTGGCTTGGCCATCGTCTTTGAGTTATGTGGTCCAGTCTTGTTTTAGTTTAAGTTCTACTGATTTCAATAAAGGAGGAAAACCTGTAGTTGCATGGAGAACATCAGAATTTTGGAATGACTAAAGTTCTTGGGTATAAGACTATATTTTGTTGTTTATCTAAAAGAACTTCTTCCATTTTAGCAGTTTTCTCGAATAGCTATGTACGCATTGAAGTCCTACTTAACCCCTGTGAAATAAACTAGAATCAAAGGGTCTGGAATACTATTTTGAGGCTCCATCCATGTCACATTTAAAATGTCCCAGGGAGTGACAGCAAAAGGGCCCATATGCTAAAATAGCATGGGAATGAGGAACAAATGAATATTTTTGTTTACCATATGCTACAATCCTGTGGTGTCCAAGCTGGCAGCTACCTGAAGACAAAGGTAACAATGAAATTCATCTTTCGGCCTCAAAAGAGTTATTTTGACTTGAAAATCTTGGTTTCCACTCTCCCAAATCGGACTATCATCAATGATTAAAGGTACATACATTTGCCATTTGAGAAATCCAGATAGCTGGAAGAATTCAATAGGTTCTTTTGTTGTTTAATAGTCTG
Organism: Pseudotsuga menziesii; assembly: GCA_001517045.1. Taxonomy (NCBI): domain Eukaryota; kingdom Viridiplantae; phylum Streptophyta; class Pinopsida; order Pinales; family Pinaceae; genus Pseudotsuga; species Pseudotsuga menziesii. The sequence goes on from LPNX010172980.1 coordinate 86,201, forward strand.
TCATTCAAGGAATAATCGTCCAGAGATCTAGGTTCACCAGGTAGTCGCCAATTGTTGTAGCTGCAACTGTTTTTCCCCAAATTCTTCAAATTTTGGACCCCCTCATGATTTTAATGCTGCCTTGAATTGTTTGGATCCGTGAACTCTTTTGGCCATGTTTTAATTTCGGACTATTTTAAGGTTAACTCTCCTCCTGTTTTAAAAAATTGCTTCTATTTGAAATTAATGTGGGGCACGGATTTGAGTCTGTTTTTTTTTGTTAACCTTCAAGCTGTGATTTCCTCTTGGGAACCTATTTCCCGCGCTAACCACCGTTTCAGAATTCATTTGAACAACTTATTGGCACCATGTTTCCTTAGGTAGCCTCCGTTGTGGAAATCCAACGATGATATTAAATTCTCTGTTGTCGCATCATTTGTTAGCTTGTTCACATCATTGGCGTTTGTAGTCGGTTTACCTTCCGCAATTGTGGCTCCCAAACAAACTAGGTGTCAGGCATACAACCACTCTTCCCGCCGATGCCTTGTCAGGCCTTCATAATTTTGTGTTGGATCAGAGGCCTTGAGTCTTTCCTCCTCCGCCCTTCCGGGTGTGTAGTGCACTAAGTGTCTGATGTCGATGTTCTTCCCCTCGCCGATTGGGACTTTTTCACTCAGAGTTTGAGTCTAGATTTTCCGACTCCGATAAGTTTAACAGTCTCGCGGAACTCGTTGCCTGTTGAGGATCCGCTGATACGGTTGTGAGTGAGACTACCCACCCGATGTTTTAGTATTTTAAGCCGCCGACAAGTGTTGCTCTACCCGTCACTTTTGTAAGTTTTAAATCCCTGCATGGGTAATAGTGGTTCTAACACTTGTTAAGATTTTCATGACAGTATAGGGCCCTTTTTATAACCAGTCATTTTGTTGATGCAGTTTGTTTTTATTGAAAATTTTGGTCCTGATTAATGATGCATGTCATTTAAATTACAGGTGGACTCAAGAGACAGTTCAGACTACCGTGGTGCGAAGGCATAGCAGGGAGACAAGTGGCAGAAGGGAGCTAGGAAGTGTTGACAAAGGTCGAACCGAAACCAACAGGATGCCAAGGAGAGAAAGCAAAAGTGAAGGCAGAATCAATGGTGACAAAATCCCAAACCTAGGAAGATCTATCAGTTACTAAGTGAATCATGAGTATGCACAGAAAAGATAAAATGGGAATATTAAACGTTTTGGGGGACCGAAAGGTCACACGTTTGGGGGGGAGCCCAAGCGGTTAGCTGATTTAGTTTAAATATAGGAAAGTTAGAGCTTACAAGGGATTTTTTCCCTGGAAAAACTTGTGAACTATTGTTTGTAAGAGGAACTATTTCGTTTTACAACCAGAAATTGCAAATTTTGCCTGTTGGAGAAGGTGCTATGTGGAATGCCTCAATGTGATTAAATGAGCAATGTTGAATGGGAACTATTTCGTTTTCGACTATGTTTCATTAACTGTGAGAGCGTTCTAACTTTCTGAACCTATGTTCTTGTCTGAATGTTCTCTAGTATATTCTGTGATGTTTTCCATTATGAGTAATGGGATTTTTTAATTGTTGATGAGCTATCTTATCATGTATATTTTTATTCATGTTTATATGTTTTGGATATAAGAACAACTATCTATGATTTACCATAACACGTGGGCAGTATTACATTACTCATGAATTAATATCTAGCTCTCTAGAGATAGCCTAGTTAGTACTTCTTTTCTTGCTTTGTGTGTGATTTAGGTGCTTATGAGTTTTAAGACGAAAGGTAAGAACATGCGCATCACTTTGTGAATACTCTTGGAATTCTTTATCAAATCTGCATGATATGTAGGCACTTGCATATCATATTTTAAGTCAAAAATACAAAATATACACGGTGGATCGGGCTGCAACCGGTAAAACCTTTTAGTTTTGTTTTTGACCTACGATAGCCGGACCGCAAACCGGACAGATTCCATACATCAAATAGTCATGGGCTAGTTGGGAACATTGACTGGGGAGGATCCCTTGCTGTTGTTGCCTGCGAATTTCCAGGCCTCAACAGACCCTTACTTTCTTCTGCTTTGTCTTCTAGACATATTTTATCTACAACAGCAATCACCCTATCATGAATAACTAGTTCTTAAATCACTTAGCGTTTGACAAAGTAACACAAACTGTATTAAAACATACATCTTGTAAAATGGACTATTAAACAATATTAATGCATGAAAATAAAACATGATGATGCAAAGAAAATCCTGCAAGTTGGGTCTGAAAATCCTCTAAACCTGCTGTCCAACTAAAATCATGACCCTAATAGAATATACTCTTCATCTTAATTAAGGCCGCCTCTGAGCTAATTCAAAACCTTCCAACGAAAACATGAACCAGGACAATATAACAGCTACTCCTCAAGAAACCAAAAACCCAAGCTGCACTCTTCCTCTCAGAAAAACTCCGACTCGACCAACAACCACGAGAAAACTCTGCCATTCGATAAAATAGTGTAAAAACACACCAAAAGGTGGGAAAACCTTATCAACAGTCGAGAACAAAAAATGGTAAGGATCGAACAAAAATCCGCTAAACATCCGCAATGGCGGGTAGCATAACGTCAGTGACCAGAGGCTCTAAGCACTATGCATCGAATGATTAGTCCTCAACCTTTCCGCAATGCTGGAACTCCCAAAGGCTAAAATCCCCCAATAGGTAAGCGTCGAATATTGGAACCACTAAATCATCGACCGAATAGTTCCCTACACAGCCACAACGGTGAGAGACAAACTGACTAAAAGTTCCGCAGCTAACATAAAATATTGGCGGTCGAAAGATTTGGGAACTATGTATCAGCGACCAAAGGCTCAATGCTGCCACCTTATCGGCAACGCAAAGAAATAGCCCCTCGATCAATAGTCAAAACCATTCCAATAGCTAAAATAAAGCATCGCAAAGTAAAAAGTTGTTTAATAAAACCAAGGCATTGGCGAAAAACAAAACTTACCATCGGAATGTTCATTATTTAGCTTCCGCAATGGAGGCTGTGTAGAGAACTACGGCCCTGATTTATTGTTCAACTGACCTATGAAAAACCAAATAAAAAATGTTAAGTTCCAAAAGACCTTCGGCTGGGCAGCAATAAAATTTTGTGTCACTTCTGAAACAGCTGCGACAAAGAGAACTAAAGTTTCAATTCAAACATAAATAGATTTCCGATAGCAATGAAGGAAATCATTCAGATCAAAAGGACATCATTTTTAAATCAACTTTAAACTCCATAGTCCAAAGCATTGGCAGACAAAAGCAGTTTTCTTAAAAGCATGAAAACAGTTGACCTCACTTGAACTTCAAACAATCCAAATTTGTAGCAGAGGGAAAACAAAAACAGAGTTCAGTAATCCAAACAGTCCTAGGCGAAATGAAATTAAAAGGAGGGTCCAAAATTTTAAAAAATTTGGGAAAAAGTTGCAGCTACAACACCTCTCTATTCCACATTGTTTACATTGCAGTGCTAGTGACTTGAAGTTTGTGAAAAACCGCTAAATAGTTTCAAAATTGCTGGGCTATAGTGCAATGAGATCATTCTTTAGTATGTTTCCTCAAAGGTCATCTTGTTTGAAAAACAAATATTCAAGATTATCCCAAGATTCCTTCGGAGTCCTTAGTCCCTAAAGATGGAACAAAATATCCTGAGAAATATGAGTGCACAAGAAGCCGGAGGCTACATCAAGCTGATTCAAAAACTTGTTCTTTTCAACATGTTGTTGGGGCTCAGTTTCTCTTCCTATTGTCATCCTAAACAGACTAATATTGCACACTAAGACCTGCATATCTTCCCTCCAATCAACATAGTTGAAGGGTGTAAGGATTTGAGGTACACGAGCCAAAGGATCCATAAATTTGTATGCTTATCAGCCAATTCCTCAAGAAGCTACGTAGCTACCTGCAAGTAACACTAAAAAAAACAAATTCAATTCATAGTCATGTCAGTTTCAATATTTCCACCTCGACATGTACACATTCTCAAAGTTCGTCACACCTACAGAGAATTCTATGGATTGATCTAGAGTTTGCAAGGCAATGTTTACAGGATTTATGTGGAAACTCGGCTGCTTCTGGTGTACAATGGAGATCAGGCAAGACTTGTTTCTAGCCTGAACAAGGCTCTGATACCATGTTAAATTTTTGAACCATTGATCTACTTGAAAATGATATCAATTGAGAAGTAGAATATTGCAATGGAATATCAAATACAATGTACACTAAACAAGACAAATTTGAGACAAATCTGATAAGAATTGATCAGTTAATTCCAACATTAATCTCTATTCATTCCAGCATAATACAATGGTGTTACATAAAGGATAATTCAAATCATGTGTATAGGATTCAAATCTACCAACTAAACCTTACTAACTGGATAACTAAGAGTGTTCAAATCACTGCATGGGTGCCACTAGTCTAACTCCTGATGTCTAATCAGTCTTACAATCAGTTAAACTAGTTAAAGTAATTAAACTGATGAGGTAGGTGGAAAAAGGTGCCACTTCCCCATGCAGCCATGTAAAACTGGCGCTAGACTAATTGAGAGTGATATAACTAAATGTAACTGGATGTTGACTCAACATAACTGCCTACCTACCACAACCAATTGATGGAGGCTATCGATGGCACTCAAAGTGGGCACCTAAAATGCATGGATTGGTATCATAGGCACATTAACTCATGCATGAACATGCAGCAAGTGGTATTTAACCTATATATGTGTTCTGCACACTCTAGTGGTTGGTATCAGTGGCCCCAATGGCACCAATAGCACCAATGGAACCAATGGCACCAATGGCACCAGTGGCACCAATATCACGGTGGAACCAAACTCAAGTAAATGAATACTATGTTAGGCAATATGATCTAATAGACTATAAATGGATAAGGGAGGATTATATAATCCTAACAACGTACAATGAAAGAAGTAAAACTTATGTTAGAAAAACAAGATCATAGAGCAATAAAATTATACAGTTAAACAATTAAGCAAGATGCAAAAGCATTAAACACATTACAAGAGAGACACAAATATAACATGGTTCAACCAAGATGGGCTATGTCCACATAAAAACTACCAATCCTTTATTATTATATTGTCCAACGAAATGAAGGGATACAACCTAAAGCAACCCCACTGCACTTCCTCTTCACGCTCTCATAGTCTCTCTCACACAATGATAAAGATTGTTTACAATGCTAAAATACAATACACAACCGTATTACAATGCCTTCCTTTTATAAAGGGAATCCCATGGGAAAATACCATGGGTTTCCCAAATACCATGGGTCTGTAAATCACCCATTATTGACCAAGTCATGACTTTGAAATACAACATTTTACAAGGAATTTTTCCTAAATTTTCGCTACGGGGGCACTTCCCCCGAACCCTCGCCAAGGGGTGGGG
>LPNX010172980.1:91684-125790 GCA_001517045.1 Pseudotsuga menziesii
ATCTCTAAATCAAGAAGATCAGGATCCACAACGAACAACTTAGATATCATTTGAATATGGATCACGTAGGGTCTAACAGGACTAGTATATCCGTGATCTTCTACCTAAGAGGATGCAGAGACCATGCATGAGTTTTTTCCTTGACTATTTTGACCATAACTCTAGGACGAATTTTACTCAAGGGTGGGTGTATGTAATGTCCCATTTTCTTTCATTTGACATTTTTTTATTTTCTTATTATCCATTGGACTTAGATCGACTAAGAAAACTATATTTTCTAACATGATGGACCTACTTATATGCTATTACTATGTTTAATGATGAATGTTTCTCTCGTTTAATAATGGAAGTCATATGTTTAATTTTCTTTATGTAGATAAGTTGTGAAAGATATAATGTGGAATGTGGATACCATTTTCTTTATGATATGGTCAACCGAATTATTAAATGTCATGCACAAATGGGATGGATTATATTATATATTGATGATGATGATTAATTAATTATCAAATGGAAATAATTGTTGTAGATCTATGTTTTTGGAAACACTAACCCACATGATACAAGGGATAGGTGATTATCAAGTACTAAATACGATGTGTGAATTAGTACTTACTTATGTAGGAAAGCTTATTAACCAAACTAATGATACAATGACACATTCCTATAATCTCGATAGTGTCACAACATGATTTTGATAGGGTATAGACCCGGTATGTTGACATGGATGGAAGTATTGACCACCCTATGTTTTATGATACCAAGATCGTGGGAGGGTTGTGCTGAGTCACGCTCCCCTAGACGTGTGATAACGATGGTCGGATGTCTTCTAGGAGATGCTAGGTCCGTTGTTTAGTCGACACTACCACTCTCAAGTTCTATATGTGGCCAAGTTAATGAGGACGACACCACATCATTACTAGCAAATGAAGGATAGGGAAGGTACAGAAGTAGGATAGGATGAGAGGATATGTTAGCTACTATTATTTGGGGTTGAGGGTTTATGACATCAAGCTAGTAGTAGTAAGTTGCTTTCCCTTAAGAATAATCGATTGATTAGCTATTGTGAATCTAAAGATAATGATGTTACAACTTGATTGCTTATTATTAATTATTGATGATGTTGGAATGATTATGTTGGGTGTATGTTGATTTGGTTTATATCTATGTGATTGTCATGTCTTGTATATATGATTATTTTGTCTCCATGATTTGTTATTATTTTGTCAGTCAATATATATACATAGGTGAGATGATGGTTTCTTATAGTACATATATGATATATGCATACATTGGCCCACACACACACATCTTGTACATGTACGCTAGTATGGATGTGATAAATACTTAACATATTAAATGATTGTAATGTTTTTCTAGATAGGAGTCAGTTGTGCATTGATCAATTTTGATTGATAATTTTTTATCATGTATATATGAATAACCGATCAATTAATTTATCAATTAGTTACATATAAGTGATGCATTATGAAGTAATTGTTCATTGTTAAGATATAATAATTGCAATAAGATAATCATTATATTTAGTATAATCATTGTTTTATGTATATAAATAAAGTTGTTGTTGGAAGTGTATTGTTTAGAAGTGATGGATGTTGTAATTATACCAATCATAGTTGTTATTATTTATTATTATTATTATTATTATTATTAAATCAACAGAAGTTTCAATGTTTGTTTAAAATAATTTATTTATGTATTTATTTGAATTATTATATATGGGTTGAATGGAATATTACTATTGAAAGTGATTGGTTGAATGAAAGCTATCATATTATATCTATTGATTATTTAAACCTTATTTGCACATTAGAACATCATTTGTCGAATCTGGGTTGATTGATTAATAAATACATAAGCATCCTAATCATTATTTAAGTCAATCTTTCTATTTATTATATTATCCTAAACATATTTAAAGAAGAAGTGATGGGTAATTTTATAGTATTTAACTTGTCTTGTAAGTGAATAAGACAAGTCATGATTATCCTACATTAAAATAACCAAAAGAAAGTCAAATCGAAATGGGAAAACTTAAATGAGCAATTAACCATTTGACTTCCCAAGAGAACGGGAAATCCTAGAATTCATATTATAATTATTCTATTCTTGGTTAGTGTGATTATATTAATTGTTTAGAAACCCAAAACATAGAGGGATAAGGCGGTGGAGTAAGATGGAAGTTTGGGAGGAGGAAAATGGTATTTGAGGAGAGGTCTCACGAAGAAGAGGGGGTTGGTTATTCTTTGGAGTAGATTATGTTAGATAGTATGATTTTGAAAAGGAGGGATGATGAGGAGGTGGAAAACTTGAAACTTTGAGGAGGTGGGACAATCAAATATTGAGGAGGGGATAGTTGAAAGAAATTGGTTTTGTGAGACTGCACTATTGATCTATGGAAAATACTACTAAGGAAATTTGCTCTTGATATTTTCAGTTTGTGGGCTCGGGGGCTAGGAAACCCGTTGGTTTCCTTGGGCCAACATGATAAGGGTTGGTCGGTATGGTAGTTTATCAGTTTGGTTACTAAGGCTTGGCCAAGGAGAAACTACAGGAAGCTAGTGGAAGCTATCTACATGCCTACATAAACTAGGTACTCTACAAGCATAACTTTGTCATGTCCCCATCCCTCAGACCGGCAACGGGGACGCGACAAACATCCAATGACAGCCGGGCAAAGCGCCCCATGAACATATACAGAGGAAATCAATGCTGGAATTAAAACTTACAAGCATACACAGATGCATAATGAGTCAACATTCAGCGGAAGCAAACATATTCATAACCCAACATTCCACATGTTCATTATAATTCATTAATTGACATCAATATATAGAGAGAGAGAGATGGAATATGGACATCAGCACTTATCTGTTGATGAAGACTTCACCTGCAACCAGCTACGTCGCTGCAACGTTCCACCCAACCATAGGCCAGCGTGCTCATCAATCTCTCAGCACACTACCACCCCCGAGCTGGGCATGATTCCTCCAAGGATAAGGGTCAATTGCAGGCTCCCACATAGCCAAGGGGACACAAACAACAAACCAACACAGCTGGGTTTCACAGGATTTCAACAAACAAGCCAAGCCAGCACAGTCCGAAGACTATCCACTGCATACTAGCAGCAAAACAATCCCTTCATAGCCTTGTGAAGAAGCAAAATGACAGGTGACAGTCCCAAACAAAAGGTGAGACATAGCTCCAGCCTACAAGGCAACTCAGAGTGGGTTTTGGCCCTAACGTGGCCAAAACAACTCAGCTGCAACCCAAACCAGGGTGCTTCCGCAGCCACAACACACCACAAATGGAAAACAGCAATCCATGGCCCCAAACAAGGAAACTCAGCCCACAGACTAGAAATCCATAGCCCACAGCATACACAATCCTTCCAGGTAACGGCTGGGCAATTTATACAGTCCTGAACAAGGAAAAGCCAACTCCAAGCGTGGACAGAGGAAATCTCAATCAACAGATTGGAAATCCACAATGGCCCAGAATGAATTTGAGCACCACGGCCAGCAAAACATGGGGAAAACAACAGCCCCAAAACAGAGACAGTGAGCACGGCTCTCACCTGGGAAATCGACCTCAACGGTTTATGCGTGAGGATTCCAGCCTGTGCGTGAGGGGAAACAACCTCACCTCTGCGCGCGGATCAACAGGCCATCGGGAGGACGAACAGACAACCAAACGGTGCGCGGATGAGGAAGCTGAACCTTCTCTGCGTGAGAATGAACTTCCTGTGCGTGAGGGTGAGCAACAGAACGTGAGAAAACCAACGACCATGGGGACAATGGGGAAATCATGGAAGGGAAGAGTGAAGGCAGTCGTGGGTTGAGTGGGCATGGGGGAAAGGGACTGACAGCCCTACCCCCCCACTCCCAAAGGCAATAACTGCCTCAACCACCAGCTGAAGCATTAAAGAGGTTGACAAGGTTGGATGAGACAAAAGGTGACAAAACATGGGTTTTTCCCCCATAGACTAAGGTTTGACATCCCCCACCCCCTTATCCTTTGGAACCATGCCCTTTTCATTCAGCGTTGCACTGCCGTAGCTGGTTGTGGTTTATTTTAATTGATGTGCATGTTTACATGATGCCGAATTATAATGTGCCTTATAGCACGACATACCATCGGCAATTATCCCCATTGCTGAAACATACACAACCAAATCGATGGTGGGGCTTTTGCCTTGAGCTCCTCACCATGATTAATTACAATATATACATCATGCAAACGGGGTTGAAACTGGGGACATTACAAACTTAGCCATTTAAATTCTATATAAACTAGGTATTCTCATAAATTAGCTTGTTAAATTCTTTATGAAACTTGAAATGTGTTTTTTTATGATTTCATCCTATCATATGATTATGCTATAATACTTTAAAACAATTGTAACTAGGAGAAATTCTAAAACTTACATATGTGTTTATGCTACCATAATTTATTAATTCTAAAGTATTAGAACATAAACATATATATGAAAAAAAAACCTATTTGATTCCAAAGAGACTTTCAGTAACCCATATTACATCAAAATGTTAGAAATTGATTGAGTTAGGGTTCCTTTTGAATGAGGAGCCCTACTTTGTGAAATTGAAGTTGATAATATGGAAGAAAATGACCCTAATATTCTTGAAAATGAAGGCATAAATAGGTTGATCCATGGCACACTTGTTTCCATGGATGATAATGCACATGCATATGATATATATGAACATATTCATGACATACCTCTTATTTATAAGGAACACAAATCCTTATATAAAGACTCAAATCAAGTCTTCTCTCTTCTCTTTTGGTGCTAGCGAACTTGAAGGTAATGAATGGTATTTCAAACCCAGGAATGACACAGGTGTTAAGGTATGTAAGAATTTTCTGTATGTAATTATAATTCTTTGTTATTTATTTGTGATTGTAATATATAGGTCAACCTAAATTTTCATTTTCCAATATATTAAATTTTTTTTTTGTATATTTTTAAGTGATATTCTTCTACCACTGTCAAATATTTTACCTTGCACATATAGAGAAATGTGCACCAATTTGAAAGATATAGGAATGGAGTATAACATGATCGATGCATGTCTTAATGATCATATTATATATTATAAACATCATGCATAAAAAAATGAATGTCCCGAATGTGGAATTAGTAGATATCGTACTGATAACATAATAAATAAAGGGCTCCACATGGTTTGTCATATCCTAATAAATCCACATTTCCAATGATTGTTCAAGTGCAAAAACATAGAACAATTGATGGACTATCATGCACATCATATAAGTGAAGATTGTGTTAGAAGAATTCCTGGAGATGGTTTTGCATTTAGAGACATTGAGGACAAATGACCCATTTTTAAAAAGGAACCTTGTAATGTTAGACTATTAATGGAACTTGGCGCTGTCAATCCATTTGGAGATCTAAGAACCTTCTACTTTGGTTGGCCAATTTTTGTTATAAACAACAACCTTCCTCCTTGGATGACAATAAAGAGGGAGCATGCCATGTTGGCATTAATTATTCCAAGTACTTGTCTTTAATATTGTTAACAACATATAAGCAATTCATTTTTATTTTCTTACAACTTTGCATGTACAAAAACTTAATTATGGATATTAATTTTCAAATAACTAGGTAAGCACCATGTTAAATATATGGATGTATATCTTGAGGCTCTCATAGATTAACTTTTGAAATTATGAACCAACATCAATATGTATGACATATCCAAACCAATAGGGAAAAAATAGTTTTAATTCCATGGCATACTTACATAGACAATTCACGATGCCTCGGGGATTACACATTTTTGTGGCATGTAAACTTGTAATGTAAATTTTTATATCATTATTTATTGAATTTTTATTTGAATATTTGAAGGGATTTCCACTTATCACCCGATATCTATTTTAAAATTACTCTATCCAATTCACATACTGCGAAGCACCACCTTGTCATCATTTCACATGTTTATAAAGAGACACATTCCTCCACCAACCCATTATCTTATCATGACAATCCCGATATTTCATCCTACCCTATGATCACCATGAAGTTAGTTCCCCCATCCCACCTTCTTCCTTGTATCCTATTGCAAGAAATTTTTTATACCATTGTCCTTCCATCTAGATACTTGATCATTCCAAACAAAGGAAAATACTCTCTTCACCAAAATAATACTTTGATGACTAAGGTTGTGCAAGAGAAGAAGACCATATTGAAGTCCAACACACATAAAATAAACACGAGCTCTTAATCCATGTGTTTGGGTTTTGTCTAATGTAACTAGGATATTCCATATTTTGTTGTATGTAATATTGCAAGGGTCATTCCACATATGATAAGTAAGGTTGTAGAGTCATGAATCTAGACTATAGAAGGAATGTGCCCATAATATACATTAAGGATTTTTTGCCACCATTTAAATTTTCTGTGTATGGAATGTTTTGTATTATGTTTACTATATAATGAATAGTTTGTATCCCCATTTTACATATGCTTGGATATGATTGATGGAACTATGTTGCTATAAGATGAAGATGAACCTTGTTGCAGTATGAGAAATGTGGACCCACATCGACTTATCCTTGCAGTTAACCCTCCTCATTCCACATAGGTATTGGTTGTACTTAAGGTTAGACCTTCTCCTCCGGGAGATTGAAAAATTCTAGAACACTAGACTACATTGGTGCCTTTTGTTTCCCCCCTCCACAAGAACCCAGTCTCTATTTTTGCGCCAACAAGGAATAACCATATATGCAGTCAAGAAATGTTTGTAATTAAATCGATAATTACGATTCCATGTTCATGAATATAAATAAACATTTAAGTGAGAAATAGAAACAATAATGCATTCTTTATACACGAGAATAATCCATATTTTATTCTTGCGACGACTCCAACACTTAGCGAGGAAATTGAAGAAATTCCACACTAGCAATTGCTCCCAAAAGGTGCAATAAAACGTCAAAAGGGAAAAAAACGGAAGAAAAGTAGATATGATGAAGTAGAAAAGAGAGTAGTACTTTTTTTGCTAATTATTATTGAAATAGTTTGGGATTTAGCCCATGATGGTCTTCCACCCAAAGTCACACAAAGTGATGCCTATTTGTTTATGCTTGAGACTAAAGCAACCTTGTTTGTTGTATCATGAACTCTCAATTATGGGCACTTTGGTAGATGGGTCACCCAATTTTAAGCTTTGCTAGTACTTTGTGGATGCTCAAGTGGACACTCAAATGCTCTACAAGCTCAAATGTTTCACCTTCCTCCATTGTTTTGCGTCAAAGAGGTTATGTACTCCAAAAACATTCAATTTCATGGGGCCTTAGAATTGTTGGGAGTTTTTGAGGTATTTTTTCATTTTAACAAGTATGTACCCATTCCCGTTTAAATGAAAGTGCCAAGAAAATTGACATATATTCAAATATTCCAAAGGAAAAGCAACCAACAACAAACAACCACCATCATTAATATTGTAAAATTGGTGTATTTTACTTAATAGTTGACATGAGATATCATCATGTGTAAAGACCATAAAACCTAAATGAGCATAAACCATCATACCATATTTGAGTAGTTACCATAGTGAAATCCACATTGACACAACTATGCCTCCTTGAGTTGACATTGACATCATACAAGTCAAGAAAATGTAATGTGATTTGTGGAAGGAAATTTGACAACAACAATATGATACCTTCCTGAAGTGTGTCTTTTATACCACCATAATGAAGATAACAACTTGCACCACATAATGAATATAATCAATTTTGGAAGAAATTCCTAAGTTGAAGGAACTCTTTGGAAGGGCTCTCAAAGTCGAGGGATTGTTTTCTTAGTGAATCCAAGTGATATTTTCAAGAATTCACTCTAGTTATACAAATTTCCCAAGGGACTATCTATAAGACAAGAAACCATGATAGCCTTGGGGGAGTTGTTGGTCCAAGAAATGGTTGTGTTTATGAGTACAATGGTGGGCCAAAATTTATAATAAGGTGCTTGCAATGAGGAGTTTTTGATAAAAAGATAACAACATGAACACTATGACCTAGAGATTATAACTTGCACATTACAACTTGGAGATGGAAACTTGCATATATACATGAAGGCTTGGAGCCTAAGAATCTAATTGACTGTGATAGAGCGTTTTACATATTGTTTTTTTTTTGTAATTTCATATAATCCAATTAATAAATAATATTTACTGACAGGGTCAATATGTTATTGAACTATTTGCGACAACAACAACTCATGTTCATTATAATGCTATTGGGGTATAGTTACAACATTGACTCATATTGATTGACTCATGTTTATTATATGTATCCATTTTTTTGAAAAGCCATGAACTAATTTCTAAAAATTATGAATTCTTCCATTGTTTGTCCAGGTATGATGAGAATTCCTTTCTCATGCTTTTGTGTGTATGAGTTGAATTCTCATGATTATATGATGTATTATAAAGTTACTATATAGAGATATTTCTATTAGTGAACAATAAGGAGTTTAACGAGTTCGATTTGTTCATTTTGGGAAAGCATCATCTTTTCTACATGATGTGTTACTGTCCAAAGCATAAATATAAACTAAATTTTTCCAGCGTATAATAGGAAATGAAATTTAACCCAATATCACTCAACATATTTTATTGTTAAATTGTGATCATGGCCACCTCTTATGTTTCTATTTACCAAATACACACATAAGGAGCTTAAGGTCACCATAGAATGAATGTGCAATTCTCAATCTTTTCCTCAAGTGTAATGTAAAATATATTAATTGATAAAAGTAATTTTCTTGTAAGAAATGCCCTTAAATGAGATAAATGTGCAATTTGCACTCTTCCTCAAGTACATTATTTAAAAAAAACTATGAAATGTTTTATTTTGAAAAAACACTCAATTTGAACCAATATTCATTTTAGTGAGCTTTAAAAAAAAGTTTTAGAAGGACCATATTATAATGGAGGTTTTATATGGAGACCTAACAAACGAAAAGAAAATGTCCAAGTAAACACTTTTTTTATCCAAAACAATTGTAATAATTTTATATTGAACTCTCTAACTAATATCTCAATGCATCAATTATATAGTTCTCTAATCTAATAAAGCCAAAAACTTTAACCATAACTTAGTATCTAAAATTCACTAAACCCAAACAAGAATTAAACAACTAGTATAAAAGTAATACAAACATAATATAGGAATATAAAATTTTGATATTATTTATTTTTAATAAAAAAATTATTATGATAATCTTTCTACTCTCTCAAAATTGGAGTGAAATGTTAACTCTATGTCTATTCAACACAAATAAATACAATAAATAATTTAACTCTATGTCTATTCAACACAAATAATTATTATTATTATTATGAAGTGTTTAAAATATTTATAAATTAAAAAAATATTATGATGATATTTTTATTATTTTGTTTTTTTTCCACCAAGAAATATGTTTAACGCCTATTATTCTGAAGAACATGCAATCATTACATAGAGGCTTAATAAGAACATCATTTCACTTACAAGAATTAAGCCTAGTTGGAGATGGTAACAATCATTCCTCCCAACCACCCAAACTATAACAATAAATCCTTCCAACCATCCAAACTACACATTATTATTATTATAATTAGATTATTTTATATATATATATATATATATATATATTTTATTAATTTTAATTTTGTTAACTAATCCATTTAGTGAAATTATTTAATCATTAGTTTATAGTGACAAATAATAAATATAAGTAATAAGTCTATGTACACTTTAATCTATGGCCATTTTTATATTTCCACATGAACTTTAAAATTTTCCTCAACAAATAATAAATATAAGCAATAAATATGTGTACACTTTAAATCTATGGTCATGTTTTCTCTAGGGGGAAAATATTTCAATATACAATAAGATACATAACTAAAACCCAAATTGTAAAATGAAGGGTTAATAATAAAACAACCTGTGAGGTGGGCTTGCTAAGTGATGCCCTCAACTGAAAGAAAAATGTGATTACTATTCATCAATTAAAAGAAATTTATTTTAAACACTTAAATAGTGGTCATGGCAGCGCCCAAAAGAATTAAAACAAAAACAAATATTATAATATTTCAAGAAAAATTAATGAAAAGGCTTCTTGGCTAAACAATTCTTGGAACTCTTTATATTCCAAACGTTTTGAGAAATGGTCTAGAAGCACTTTAAAAATATATGAATGTGGAGAAGAAAAATACGAATGCTAAGAACCATTTGTTTGAAAAAATAAGAAATGAGAATTTACCTTGTTAAATCCTGGTACCACATCTTTCCCAATAGTTTTTAATCAACCTATGTAACAAAGAATAAGCAAAATTAGAAGGGATCTACATTAAAAATACGAGAATTATGTATTTGAAACCCTTTGACTGAAAGAAAGTTACCTCTCTGCATACTAGAGTTCATACTTTTCCATGAAAATAGAACCTCAGAGGAAACATTAACAGTTTCACATCTTGAACAAGAAATGTAAATTTGAGTATGAGTTCAGGGAGAGGATTGATCCAAAAGGTGAGATAAGGATGAGAAATAGGGCATACCTACAACAATAATAGTGGTAAAACTTCATGGACTAAGAAAACTTCAACAACACATTAGGGCATACCTCCGGGAATAGCAGTCGTATAACCTTGTGAACCAAACAAACGTTAACAACACGTTAAACCTATATGTGTTAATATTTTATTTAAAAAATAACTTAAGATTTCAACTATTAGATTGGAATTTGATCCACTATTCAATTTCCATCTCCATCTTGATCTAGCATAGATGTTGGTGGATCAACAACAATTAGTGTTGTTTGATCAACAACGAGTAAAATTGTTGGTGGTTCTGAAAAAGGTGCTTCATGAAATGAGGGGTCTTTAGGCGCTCTTCCTTCTCAAACACACTATTGCCAAGTTCCGAGAACCATGCTTACCTCCCAATCATAGAACTTTGTTTCGATATTTTTACCCTCCTATTGGCCCTTGCATATCCAATACCAAGTTACCAAGTTTAGTTTGTGGGTGGGCATAAATAAGAAAAATAAGTCGAGCCAAGTCAAACAGCTTATACACAACCAAGTCATCAATCCTTTCTCAAACCCAAGCTCATAGATCCTTTATCGGACCCAAGCTTCCATGATGTGAAAATAAATCAACTTAAGTTCTTGTGTCTTGGCTTCTGTTGAGGAGTAAGTGGGGAATACATAGATATGAGGATTCAAAAAGCATTTTGGAGCCTTATTCACATCTTCCTCCTCATGGAAAAGGGTCAACAGTTCTACTCCTTGTATCAACATTAGCACTGAACAAAGAGGGTGAAGTAGATCATGGAACTTGTGGGTCGGACCGACTCTTGGGACTCATCTACATCTTGCCCACAACTAGGGGAATGCTTTGCAATTCCAAAGCAACGAACTCTAAAAGTCAAGCTCTTGAGGTAAGCCTATGATCTCTTCCATTTTGTTTTCTATATTACATGGTAAACAGATTTATTTGAAGTTCACCCTTTGAAACTTGACTTTTTGGGGCTGGGACAACTTGATGAACAACATCTAAACTTGGTCAAAAGATTTGAACTCGAATCAAACCTAATGAACTTGAACTTGAACCTTAAAGATTAGAGTATATGTTTGTTTTGGAAATAAAATGTACAATTTCATTTTAGAAATAAATAATAATAATTTGAAAATTTATATTTAAATAATATAATAATTTTTTATTTATTACCTTATTTTATCACATAAATTAAATTAAAAATATATTATTTTATTTATAGTACATTTTGTAATAAAAATATATAATTTTTATTTAATTAATTATTGACAATATGAAATGTAATTTTGTTTTAGAAACACTTCATCATACAAATGTGACATCAATATATACCCTTCACACAGAAATTAAGACCAGCCATTCAAATATCTTCCTGCACAAGCTTTAAGAAGAGCCTTTTCGTAGCTTGCACTCTCCTTTGAAAGAACAATCATATTAGAAGAGCCTTTCCGTAGAACAAAATGCGACGCATTCCCATATTTGAAAGGACATACGATCCATCAAAAAATTTATTAGGTTAGTTTTATTATTATTAAAAACTAACAGATACTTACCATTCTCGAAGACACTCGGCATGTTGTTATTGAATAGAGAGACGACCAAACTTTCAAAACTGTGTCCAAAAACGGACTTGGGAGAAAGAAAATAATGGTTTGTTCTTATTAGTCCATGCCCTTCGGCTAGCAGAGATTCTATGAATCGGCTTGCCACCATTTTCATAGTTTTCATTAATCAGTTTGACAAAAGTGTGACCAGCGAAAAATCCTTTTCTTGTGCTTCTCATCCTATCAATAACTTAGTCAATAGATTCACTTTTAAAATGTTTAGCAACTTAAAAAGTAAGTATATCAAGTTTAATATGTTTTTTATTTTTTTAAAATTTATTTTCTTCTTTATTTTAACTTGTTTAAATTTAATATTTGTTTTCTATTTTGTTTTTTGGATGGTTTCTGTGCATGCTCTTATTTTATTCTATCTTGCTTGTTGTAAATAAGTTTATATAAATATAAAAAAATATTTAAAAAACAATAATATTTTATATTTTTATTTGTTAAGTTTGGAGGAATAATTCCAATTGTGAGTAAATTGCATTGAACATAAATAACTAATTTATATAAGATGTGGTGATATTTAACCTTTTGGATGCAAAGGTGACTAATCGATTTCTAAAATATTTACAGTTTGCAAATTACCACTGAAACCTATGGATTAAGTTTCCAATATCCCCCCACCCCCTTAATCCAAAGGGTTGTTTGTGAGTCTTCAAATAGATGTACACTATAGGATTAAACACAAATGGCTCAATACACATTAAATAAATATGTTTAGAAAATGACACAAAAATACCCAAAAGCCCACGAATCTCACTTGGCACACAAGGCCTCGGTGGTAGGTCTCTCCTCAATATACCAACTACAATGGGGAAACATAATGCAACTGTCTACTAGACCCATTCTAGGCACATGCCATCAAATCACAACTGGATAATGAAACACGTGTCACATATTTCAGCATAGGAGTTGGTTTGGAAAATTTGCACCTATTTATATTGAGATTTAGGGACTTACCCATATCGATTTCAACAAAAGTATTCACAAGAGGAGGTACATTTCCTCTGCTTGTCTCCACAAAAATGTTTTTGTATGCATCAAATTTTATGCGAGGTCATCAACTTTTAAAATATTGGTGAAAGGGTTAACTTCATGACTAGTATTGGACTGTAATTGATATGCGACCAAAACATTCCAGGGGATTCCTGTTGTGGGAAGTTTTCACCTTCAAATTCTTTTCGAACTAAGAGTGGTTCTCTATTACAAAAATACTCGCTAGACCATATTGGGTAAAGAAGTAGCAGTGGTATGTTCTCGCTCTTGCTACAACCATGGCTGGAGTTTTTGAGTTAATTCCAAATGTTGTTGCAAACCACCATGGATGTAGCCTTTTTCTGTACACCGTAGCTTTAAACGAAGTGAATGGCACATTATTGTTGAAGCGTATAGAGTAAAGGAGGTCAAACCTATCTGGTTCATGATATGACTTCTAACCCAAGCTTACCATACACAAATTTCTCATTAATACGTTTGTTTGCTTTGAAGTAAATTTATGAACCATATAGGACAACTCACAGCTAGCAACCATTACACATCTTCAAAGACATCACCTGAAGGGTGGCAATGGCAGGTGAACAACTTGGATGCATTTACGTCCATTAAATTAAATCACATTTGCATTCATAAGGTATAATTAATGTTATTTTATTTTCTATTTTTTTTTAATCCATCTCAATGATAAAAATAGTCAATTTGAGTATATGGTCTAATAAGAATTTTGAATTTTTCCTTTTAAGAAAAAAATTAAACAAAAAATTTCAATCAACTTTCGCTTATCTTTATAAAACATTGAATATTTATGTTAATTAATAATAAAAGGTGGAATATATAGTCATTGCGACATGCGGGGACTACTAATAATATGCAACATAAAAATGAAGGCCATTATAAATCATCAAATCATAAACCTTACCAATATTTAACTTGCAAATAAAACTATACACATGGAGATTGAGGACTAAAACCTAAAATAAAGCTAGAGAATAGCATAATCTCTTGTTATAAAAGAATCAATTGGCATACGTACCTATGAGCCCCATATGCACCATTGCGCCACCCCATCAACCTATATGTTTAACCATATTTAATATAAGAATGCCCACATAAAAATCAAACAACATAATTATGATATTTGATTAGGAATTGCTTGAAAATAAAAGCAAGCGGACAAGTATCCAACCAAGTTAGAATGGAAGAGAAGTGAACTAGCCCAATCAATGCTACCATGCTAAAATATTGTTTGTGACCTCCCGTGGAAGAAGATTTTAGTTGGTGAGCATTTTATAATAGTTTTTTTTTAAGGATTTTGTTGCGAATGAAATGAGTGTAAGGGAGGTATTTTACATTTTCTTTCTGATTCAATGAAACCGTGAAGAGCATACTTGGTTGGAAAGAGTCTTTAAGTCCCTTAGTGTGTGCAAGTGGGCATACACATGTGATGAAAGAAAATAGTATTGTTGCAATTAAGTGAAGTGCTTAAAACCAAAATGATGGAAATTGCAATAAACAAACTAGTGATGCTAGTTTCAAAAATAAATGCTAAGTATTGAAAGGAGGTATTTCACCCTTTACTCCCTGTTTTGATTCACATAATTCATGAAGAGCATACTTGGGAAGGGAAGGGGATTTAGGTCCTTCCTTGTGTGCACAAAGTGGATGCGACACTACTTTAAACTAAAGTTGTTAAAGCAAAATCAAAAGAAATATATGATGTCCCGAATACTCGTGGCAACAATGAGGTCCTTGGGGATCCTCAAGGTTGGTTACCTAAGTAGATTTTGAGGGATGACCCCTTTACTACCTAATCTTAGTCTAGGTGGGCTAATTACTAAATGAATAAGTAAACAATATAAGTTAATTAATCCCTAGTTCACTAGTTAGCAGCTAATGGACCGCAAATTTTTGTTCAAATAGATAAAAAGCAAATAAATGATAGACAATGTGGAAATAAAATTTATAGTAGTGTTACAACATGACAAAAACACTCACTGATGTACTGTATCATGGGAAGAATGAAGTAAAATGGTGTTATTTCGGGGCAGGAAAAGCATACGAGCGGAAGTCTATTAATCTGCGTGCTAGCGCATCTGTAGAAGGTTGAAGCACAATGTCAGTGCGCTAGAGACACTAGGAAGCACGTTACTATAAAAATGGTTGAAACATATGAATCTCTAGAATGAGAGGGGTGTTCCTCCTCATCGACAAGATAGAATATACCAGAAATTAACCACACTAAAAACAACAATCTAATCAAATATAAATGAACAAAAATGAAGTCCAAAAGGAGGAAAATACTCTTTCTAAGGGAGGCCTTTTTTGTCCAACAATGTTTTTAGAGTGGTTAATGAACCAATATCTGAGAAGAGCACTTGCCCCTTTGAGGGAAGCAAGTAAGGGTTATTTGGAAATGCTTTCAAAGAGGAAAGATGTGAGCTAAGGGAAGCTCAACTGCAATTCTAGCAGCATAACATTGCTCACAATTATTCTCACAATGAGCATGCCCATGGCCTTCTTTTATGGGCCAAGAGGTGGCCAAGAAATGACAAGATCGTAGTGTGAACCCATTGATCCATGTTTTGGATGTAAAGTACACCAAAAGGACATTTAAGGGAACCAAGTGTGTGAGAGGCGAGATTTGAATTCAAATGGGTAAGTGGATCTTCCATGATCCTTCAATGCGATGTTGGTGGGTGAGATCATGTCATTTGTGTCATATGCATGGGTTTTGAAGGAATTTCAATGCTGCAGTGTGGGTGTTGTTCTGGAAGTGTGTGTTGTAGCACACGTGTAACCCGAGATTAACCCATGTGGTTGTGGCTTTTGACTGTTTTGTGGCCATTTTGGACTCAATCTTTTCTTTGTATCTTGTGAAGGTGTCTTCAACTGGATGCATGTTGTATGTTGATGACGTTTTACTATGTAAATAATGAAATTGTCACAAGTGTATGAGTTTTCCGTGATAAGAGATGCCCCTTGATGTCATTTATGGCAGTTCTGTCACTTTTGTGGAATTTATGTCATGTCATGGGTCTTCTCACCATTTTCCCACACCTCTTGAAGTCTAGACTTATTACCTCCTTATTGGGAGCATGCAGAGCTACACCGAGAGAACTTGATATTATTGTTCATGATTGTGTATAACCTAGGAAATTCAAATTTAGAGAGGGAGCTGCTGATTTGGGAAGAAAGGTTGATGGATGTATGTGAGTAGAGAGGCCAATAAAACTGGGAAACCTTTCCCATTGAGATTGCTACTTATATATGCTTGAGAAGCCATAAATTTAGGCTAGAGGTGGTTCTCCAACAACATTTAGCAGATTTTTCTTCTTCTATGCACACACTAGAAGCACTTGATAAGATGGATAGCCCAAGAGAACCATGGATTGGTGAAGCGGATGCATGAGCTAAGAAGGGTGTTGTTTTTGGTGGGTATTGTGGAATCTAGGCTGTAAGTGCTGAGTGAGATCCCTATAGATATATGTATGAGCATTTGTATAAACATAGAGAGTAGATCGAGTTGTGGACTGAGAGAGAGCAACCTGTAGTTGTTTCCTTCACCCTAGTGGCCTCATAGCCCATCTTGGGGGTGTCCTCTCAGAAAAAATAGTATATGATGGATAGAGTGCCTACGAATGGGTGGAACTTAAATCGCTCTTACATAACCAGTTGCTTGGATCGATGTTGTTTAAGATAATTATTCTTGTGTATTTGACTCTGAATTTTTTTTATTTGATGGTGTATCGGATTATGCTTGTATATGCATGAATTGCGTGTGTGGATTCATTTTAAATTCTGCTATGTATATTTGATTTACATATGCACACATATTTAAAATTCTACAAAATTGTAAGATGGATTTGGGTTGAATTGGAAGCTCGAGTCAAGCTAATGCCACTTCCTGGTGGCCATATTAGGAAAGGGAGATGTTACACTTAGACCATGCCTTAGTTGTTTTCCTAAAACGACTATGTGTTAAACTTTCATATTGGAAAAATATTTTTGAGTTTCCATTGTTGAAGTATCGATGTCGATGTCGAGGTGTTGACAACGAGAACACGATGGATTCCCATAAGGAGTTCTGATGTTTTCCATTATCTTCCAATGTGTCAGACCCGCATCTAAGCGGAAAATTTGGTATTGATGTCGAAGTGGCAATGTTGTTGTTGATGTCAGAAAGGACATTGGAAGTTTTTTAATTCAGCTAGTGTCGAATCTTGTGGTCCAATGTGCTGACGTCAAGATCAACATATTATTATGATTGGATCATCGTACCGATGTCGACATCAAGGTACCGACATCAAAATCGACATGACTATTGGGAATGAATATTAGACTCATGCCAACTTCCAATGTCTGTCATCAAAAGAATTGAGTTCCATGATCAGAACGACGGTGTTCGTAAAGTGATTTAAAGGTGATTAACTAGCATTCCAATTTTTTGACTCTCGATGTTGGAAACATAAAGAAGGTATGGTTAAGTTGGGAGGGTAGTAATAATTGTCGATACTGTTTAATTATGTTAATTAATTAACTAAACTTAGTAAATAAATAAGAAAATTAATCTATAATTCATAAGCTTTCATTGTGGGGATCCAAAAGAGACCTCCATACATCTTAAGGGGGGGCATTTGTTATTGGTGTGTATTGTGCTTCTAGCTACAGATTAGTATCTGTGTAGCTAGGCAATGTGGGGGTATGGTACACATCCATGGAGATCTAAATGCGATGCACCATTTGTTAGAAGATATATTCTTCTTCTTTGGATATATTTATATTTGTCAAGTTAGTGATATGATATGTGTTACTGCAATCCACATTAAGTTATTGCTTACTTCTAGGGTTTCTAATAAAAAATTTGGGTATATCAAAAGGCAAGAAGAATGATGACATAGAAGAACCGTGTTCTGGAATATTATCACATATTACCATGAAAATATTGTCACACATTGATGAAATGGTTTAATTGAGTCTCTTGAATAGAAAGGATGAAGACTTCGCTAAAGAGGTACATGGTGATCACCCAACAAAGGCATGGATTTAACCACCTAACTTGAACAAGAATTTCAAAATTTTAACTTTGATTATGTCATAGCCATATCATGATATATCCATAACATTTTTACACCTGTACCCATTAAAGTTAGCTTCACAAAGATTTAATTAATAAGACATCAACTCAATTTTTTTTATCTGATACGTTATTTTTGAATGAGGTACAATTTTCTTTTAATATGTTTAGTTTTTCAAAATTTTAACGTTTTGGTTTTTAGGTAAAAAAAAAAAAAATTTGTAATCAAATCTCATGCAAATTATAAAAGAAACATCTTATAAAAGATGTATTAAGTAGAAAGTGGATGATGTCGAGGTCTTCCCGCAGTTTTTAAAGATATAAAAGTATTTAAACAAAATGATTCCCAAGATTCTTCGAATAACATTGAAAATGGTTTTAAACATAAATATTCTTCAGGCAAAGTCATTCCAAATATCAAAACCACTCTTAAAAATGCAAAATGCTATGAAAACACAAGCATTACACATTTGGAAAAGGATCGGTATGGACCTACCAAATTGCTATTGAAACACAAACATTACACAGAAGCATATAAATAATACATCCCCATAACCTACCACTGGAATGCTTTTGAAACACAATCATTACATGGGAAAGAAGTAGCATGGGCCTTGAGCATTTAAATGGATAAGACATCCCATACCCTGCAAACAATGAATATTATATTTTTTCATTTGGCTTATAAAATATTTGGGAATTTGATTCTTATGAAAAACATTCAAAAGAGAACGTATATGAACGACATAGAATTGGACTAATTGTTTTTGAAAAATACGTAAATGATAAAAGTTATAATAGTGAGCCACCGTGTATTGTTCCTGCTTTGGATGAGTGATGTGTAGAGATGTACAACTTTTCAACCCTGCACCTTTTGCCATCGCTTGTTAGGGAAGAGACCTATCTATGCAATATGTAATTGTTTTGGAATAATTTATGTGTAAATGGAAAAGCAATGGGCCATTTAGTTTCTCTAAAACTTAGGTAAATGATAAAGTTTTGGCACTCAGATTTGGATGAGTGATATGCAGAGATGTAAAGGTTTTCAACCCTGTATCTTTTACTTGCTATTGTACAGAGCTATCTATGAAACATGTAACATTGTAATTGTTTTGGAGTATGTGTATATATCATGTTTTTTTATCCATTTTAAAATTGGCTATTAATATTACAGTGTTAGAAATTTGCTTTTCACTTTTTTATGGTCTATTTTTTGTAACATTTTTAGGTTTTTATAATTTTCATGTGTTAAATTCAAGAGACACATTCATCAAATCAGACAATTAATAACAGCATTAGAACACCAGTATTTCATGTGGTAAAACCCCAACATGGGAAACATCCACGGGCAAAGTATTGAAGCTCATTAATAGAGAAAGAGAGATTACAAGATGGTCTCAACCTCACAGACATCTCTCTACATTGTGCATCCCAACCATGCACTATATACTTAATGAATTTAGTTACATGATTAAACCGTTGCCGGTTATGCCCGTTATGAGAAACTTCCCGTAAACATCCGTAATGAGAAAATTCCCATAAACAAATTAGATTAGTTGTCATTTAACAATCTCCACCTTGACAACAAAACTTACAAGTACTTTTCCCAAGACTATTTATCACCTTTTCTTCAAACCAAGAGAAGCTACACACCAACGTAACTTCTCTAACAATACAGGTTTTGTGAACATATTTGCACTATTTTCTTTAGTATGGACCTTTTTCAGATCTACTCCATCTTCATTGATGGATTGTCTTACAAAATGATATTTTACATCAATATGTTTAGTCTTACTATGATAAATAGGATTTGTAGCCAAATGAATAGCACTTTGACTGTCACAGAAAATAGGCACACTGTTCTGCAACATTCCAATTTCTCCTAGTAGACCTTTCATCCAAATTGCTTCTTTGCAAGCATGTGAGGCAGCAATGTACTCAACCTTTGTAGTGGATAAAGCAACTGTTTCCTGAAGCTTTGACAACTGCATATTGAATCACTGGTTCGATTAAAAGTGATACAATAGTCACTTGTGCCTCTTAAGTATCGAAGCACCCATTTCACTGCATTCCAATGTTCCTTTCCTGGATTTGCCATGTATTTACTGACAACACCTATTGCATGTGAAATATCAAGTCTACTGCACACCATTGCATACATCAAACATCCTACTGCATTGGCATATGGGACACAAGACATATAATCCTTTTCTTCATCACTACTAGGACATAAACCTGAAGAAAGCTTAAAATGGGAAGCCAAAGGAACATTCACAGGTCTTACCTTGTTCATTCCAAACCTTTCAAGTATCTTTTTAACATACTTCTCCTATGAAAAACTGAGCTTACCATTTCTTCTGGCTCTGTGTATTTCAATACCCAAAATTTGTTTTGCAGCTCCAAGATCCTTCATATCAAATGCCCTAGCCATCTGAGCCTTCAACTTGCTAATTTCGCCCATACTTTTACTTACAATAAGCATATCATCAACATACAATACTAAGATAATGAATACGTCATTTAACTTTTTGAAGTACAAACAATGATCATACTCACTTCTAGTATAACCTTGGCTCACCATGAAAGAATCAAACTTCTTGTACCATTGCTTGGGTGACTGTTTCAGGCCA
This sequence comes from Pseudotsuga menziesii, assembly GCA_001517045.1. Lineage (NCBI taxonomy): Eukaryota > Viridiplantae > Streptophyta > Pinopsida > Pinales > Pinaceae > Pseudotsuga > Pseudotsuga menziesii. The sequence goes on from LPNX010172980.1 coordinate 112,608, forward strand.
TACAATGATTTCCTCAGCTTGCAAACTAATTTTCCTTTACAATGCTGCACATAACCCTCTGGTTGTTCCATAAAAATCTCCTCATCCAAATCTCCATGTAGAAAAGCTGTTTTAACATCTAGTTGCTCTAACTCCAAATCAAGCACTGCAACTAGTGCTAACACAATGCAAATAGATACAAGCTTGACAACAGGTGAAACAATCTCATGATAGTCAATACCTTCCATCTGAGAATACCCTTTTGCGACCAATCGAGCTTTGTATCTTTCAATCTTACCATCAACACTTTTCTTCAATTTGAAGACCCACTTACACCCAACCACTTTCCTATCTTTAGGGATTTCAACCAAATTCCATGTCTCGTTCTTCTCCAGAGAATCCATTCAATTCTTTCATTTCCATCTTCCTGGATGTGATAAATAGTGTAAAGCTGCGTTAAAGAATCTCAGGATGGATTGTGGAAAAATCTACCTTGGATCATGGAAGGGTATGGGCAGCCTGAAGAAAAACCTGACATGTTTGTCTCATTGATAGTTGCTGCGTGCGGTTGGACAAGTGGTAATTCTTTTTAAATTTGTGATTGGTTATCCAAAAGTTTGAATATATATTTCCAATACACATAAAAAAAATAAAAGAATAACTAGCAGTGATATAAATTATATATATATAAAGACATTCAACCCAGGAATATATTATTGGAGTGTTGTTTGGGTTGAAAATATGAAAAGTTTACATTATATATATATATATATATATAAGACATTCAATCCAGTAATTATAATTTGGAGAATATAGTATTGGGGTGATGTTTGGGCTGAAAATATTTTAAAAGGTTGAAAAGTTTTTTTTTTAAAAGATGTCTAGCACAAAGTTTGAGATTGAAAAATTTAATGGTAAAAACAATTTTGAACTTTGGAAGTTAAAGATGCGAGATTTATTAGTCCAGTGGGGGTTACAGAGAGCTTTAGATAGGAAAACAAAAAAAACCTATCACCATAACAGATGATGAATGGGAGGATCTAGATGCCAAAGCGCTAAGCACAATCCGTTTATGTCTTGCAGATGATGTGTTATTTAACATTATTGGAGAAACATTAACAACAAGCTTGTGGAATAGATTAGAAAACCTATATATGACCAAATCTGAAACAAATAGAATTTATTTAAAAAGACAGTTATATGGTATGAAGATGAAAGAAGGAACAAAGATTGCAGATCATTTAAATGTATTTAATAATCTTATTTGCCAATTGAATAGTATGGACGTTCACATTGAGGATGAAGATAAGGCTGTAAACCTATTGTGCACTTTACCTGAGTCTTGGGGTCATGTTGTATCTTCTATTAGTCTTAGTACATCTGACACTTTGGAATTTGACACTGTAATTGGAGCACTGTTGTCTGAGGAATTAAGAAATAAGGCTAATATTGAGTCCTCTACACCTGAAGCTTTGTATGTTAGAGGTCGTTCCAAAGAAAAAGGAGAAAAGTCAAGAGGAACTTCCAGATCTGAGTCAAAGGGCAGAAAGAACAAACTCAAATGTTGGTACTGCAACAAGACTGGTCATCTCAAGAAAGACTATTGGAAAAGAAAAGAATCTAATGACTCCAAGTCTGAGGCAAATTCAGTTAAGTCTGATTCAGGTATGATTGATGAGGTGTTATCCATTTGTAGTGTTTTGGGATATAATGAATAATGGTTGTTAGATTCTGGTGCTTCACACCATGTATGTCCTCATAAAGAATGGTTTTCTTCTTATCAAACAATTAATGATGGTTGTGTTCTTTTGGGAGATAATTCCCCATGTAAGACTCTTGGATTTGGAAATATAAAATTAGATTGGTTGTCATTTAACAATCTCCACCTTGACAACAAAACTTACAAGTAATTTTCCCAAGACTATTTATCACCCTTTCTTCAAACCAAGAGAAGCTACACACCAACGTAACTTCTCTAACAATACAGGTTTGGACAAATCACTCCTGCGATTATTCGAATTTGAAAATCTTTGGTTGTGAAGTTTATGCAGTTACTCCTAAAAATCAGCGTTCTAAGTTAGACCCTAGATCAAAGAAGTGCATCTTTGTTGGTTATGATGATGTTATGAAAGGATATAGGTTGTGGGATCCTACTGCCCACAAAATTGTCATTAGCAGAGATGTATTTTTTTATGAATCTTCTGTAATTAAATCTGAAAGTGTAAGAGTTGATGTGGAACAAGAACATGCAATATCAAAACAACTAATTCAGTTGGAGAACCAATCTTCTGATGACTCGAAGAAACAAGAAGAAGTTTCTGGTGAGAGAGAAGTCATAGAAGAGGAAGAAATTCAAGAAATTGTGGAAACCCCACAACCTACACCAAGAAGATCGACAAGGGAGAGAAAGCCTCCTAAGAGGTATAATGATTTTGTCTCATCTGTTGCTTTGTTTACTGATGATGGAGAACCTTCTTGTTTTCAGGAAGCCATTGATTGCGCTGAAAATGCTAAGTGGAAGCAAGTGGTATCAGAGCAGGTCCTTATTTCTTAGCCTTATTTCTTAATTCCTCATAAAACAGTGCTCCAATTACAGTGTCAAATTCCAAAGTGTCAGATGTACTAAGACTAATAGAAGATATGACATGACCCCAAGACTCAGGTAAAGTGCATAATAGGTTTACAGCCTTATCTTCATCCTCAATGTGAACGTCCATACTATTCAATTGGCAAATAAGATTATTAAATACATTTAAATGATCTGCAATCTTTGTTCCTTGTTTCATCTTCATACCATATAACTGTCTTTTTAAAGGTTTGGGTCTATGTCCTTAAAAGAAAAGCTGATGTGTTTAATACGTTTAAACAATTTAAAGTGATGGTTGAAAAAAGAACTAGTAGAACAATCAAGTGTTTAAGGACGGATAATGGAGGTGAATTTACTTCTTTGGAGTTTGAAAAATATTGTAAATATGAAGGGATCGTCAGACACAAAACAAATATATACACTCCTCAGCAAAATGGCGTTGCAGAACGCATGAACAAGACTCTTCTAGAAAGAGCAAGGAGCATGCTAATTTGGGGCAAGAGTTGTGGGCAGAAGCAGTTTCTATTGCTTGTTATCTTATAAATCGGACACCTTCAATGGAAATAGATTGTAAAATTCTGAAAGAGGTATGGACAAATCACTTCTGTGATTATTCGAATTTGAAAATCTTTGGTTGTGAAGCTTATGCACTTACTCCTAAAAATCAGCGTTCTAAGTTAGACCCTAGATCAAAGAAGTGCATCTTTGTTGGTTATGATGATGTTATGAAAGGATATAGGTTGTGGGATCCTACTGCCCACAAAATTGTCTTTAGCAAAGATGTAATTTTTTATGAATCTTCTCTAATTAAATCCGAAAGTGTAAAGTTGATGTGGAACAGGAACATGCAATATCAAAACAACTAATTTAGTTGGAGAACCAATCTTCTAATGACTCGAAGAAACAAGAAGAAGTTTTTGGTGAGAGAGAAGTCATAGAAGAGGAAGAAATTCAAGAAATTGTGGAAACTCCACAACCTACACCAAGAAGATCGACAAGGGAGAGAAAGCCTCCTAAGAGGTATACTGATTTTGTCTCATCTGTTGCTTTGTTTACTAATGATGGAGAACCTTCTTGTTTTCAGGAAGCCATTGATTGCGCTGAAAATGCTAAGTGGAAGATGGCAATGAAAAAAGAAATGGATTCTCTGGAGAAGAACGAGACATGGAATTTGGTTGAACTCCCTAAAGATAGGAAAGTGGTTGGGTGTAAGTGGGTCTTCAAATTGAAGAAAATTGTTGATGGTAAGATTGAAAGATACAAAGCTCGATTGGTCGCAAAAGGGTATTCTCAGATGGAAGGTATTGACTATCATGAGATTTTTTCACCTATTGTCAAGCTTGTATCTATTCGCATTGTGTTAGCACTAGTTGTAGTGCTTGATTTGGAGTTAGAGCAACTAGATGTTAAAACAACTTTTCTACATGGAGATTTGGATGAGGAGATTTTTATGGAACAACCAGAGGGTTATGTGCAGCATTGTAAAGGAAAATTAGTTTGCAAGCTCAAGAAATCATTGTATGGCCTGAAACAGTCACCCAGGCAATGGTACAAGAAGTTTGATTCTTTCATGGTGAGCCAAGGTTATACTAGAAGTGAGTATGATCATTGTTTGTACTTCAAAAAGTTAAATGATGTATTCATTATCTTAGTATTGTATGTTGATGATATGCTCATTGTAAGTAAAAGTATGGGCGAAATCAGCAATTTGAAGGCTCAGATGGCTAGGGCATTTGATATGAAGGATCTTGCAGCTGCAAAACAGATTTTGGGTATTGAAATACACAGAGACAAAAGAAATGGTAAGCTTAGTTTTTCATAGGAGAAGTATGTTGAAAAGATACTTGAAAGGTTTGGAATGAACAAGGTAAAACCTGTGAATGTTCCTTTGGCTTCCCATTTTAAGCTTTCTTCAGGTTTATGTCCTAGTAGTGATGAAGAAAAGGATTATATGTCTCGTGTCCCATATGCCAATGCAGTAGGATGTTTGATGTATGCAATGGTGTGCACTAGACCTGATATTTCACATGCAATAGGTGTTGTCAGTAAATACATGGCAAATCCAGGAAAGGAACATTGGAATGCAGTGAAATGGGTGCTTCGATACTTAAGAGGTACAAGTGACTATTGTATCACTTTTAATCGAACCAATGATTCAATGCGATTTTGTTGATTCAGATTTTGCAGGTGATTTGGACAAGAGAAGGTCTACTTCAAGTTATGTCTTTATTCTTGCAGGTGGAGCTGTAAGTTGGATGTCAAAGCTTCAGGAAACAGTTGCTTTATCCACTACAGAGGCTGAGTACATTGCTGCCTCACATGCTTGCAAAGAAGCAATTTGGCTGAAAGGTCTACTTGGAGAAATTGGAATGTTGCAGAACAGTGTGCCTGTTTTCTATGACAGTCAAAGTGCTATTCATTTGGCTACAAATCCTATTTATCATAGTAAGACTAAACATATTGATGTAAAATATCATTTTGTAAGACAAGCCATTAGTGAAGGTGGAGTAGATTTGAAAAAGGTCCATACTAAAGAAAATAGTACAGATATGTTCACAAAACCTGTATTGTTAGAGAAGTTACGTTGGTGTGTAGCTTCTCTTGGTTTGAAGAAAAGGTGATAAATAGTCTTGGGCAAAGCACTTGTAGGTTTTGCTGTCAAGGTGGAGATTGTTAAATGACAACTAATCTAATTTGTTTATGGGAATTTTCTCGTTACGGATGTTTACAAGAAGTTTCTCGTAACGGGCATAACCGGCAACAGTTTAATCATGTAACTAAATTCATTAAGTATATAGTGCATGGTTGGGATGCACAATGTAGAGAGTTGGCTGTGAGGTTGAGATCATCTTGTAATCTCTCTTTCTCTATTAATGAGCTTCAATACTTTGCCCGTGGATGTTTCCCCATGTTGGGGTTTTACCACATGATATACTGGTGTTCTAATGATGTTATTAATTGTCTGATTTGATGAATATGTCTCTTGAATTTAACTTTATTAAAGGAAAGTGGTAATTCTTTTTAAATTTGTGCTTATTTATCCAAAAGTTTGGATATATATATTTATTTCCAATACACATTAAAAAAAAAATCAGCATTCTAAGTTAGACCCTAGATCAAAGAAGTGCATCTTTGTTGGTTATGATGATGTTATGAAAGGATATAGGTTGTGGGATCCTACTGCCCACAAAATTGTCATTAGTAGAGATGTAATTTTTGATGAATCTTCTTAAGTGGAAGGGGATGAAGACTCACAGCAGGTCATCTCCACGCTGTCACTTCCAAAACTATGATAATTGTAATCCAAAAGTCTCAATTCTACTACTCAGAGCACTATCTCGAGATCAAGTAATGTACTAAACACATGTTTAAACAAAGGTCGAGGGAACAAAGTGAAGATTATGAAAGAGGCAAACTTAAAACAACAACAACATAAACAAAACAAAAAAACATAAATTTTATTCAACACAAGAAAATATATTTTATTATTTCTTTCACACTTATAAGGCTGCATAACTACATTCATATATATTGATTACATTGCACATAAATCTAATAAAACTATTCAATCTTTACATGCAATAAATTTAGCTATAAATGTATGTAGATTTCTAGAAATTTATTAAATGCTCTTCACATGCATTAGCATGCAATGAAGTTTGTTGCTAATTATTCAAGAAACATAGGCATACTGGAAATGAAATAGTAAATTTCAGTGATGCTTAGTTATCAACTGCATAGCATCAATTATCAACACAAAGGGAATTAAATTACAAGAGCTAAAAATGCCAACAACATGACAACTTCTTGTGCCCAGATAATAGGCTTCTCTCCAACTTTTGTTTGCTCTTTTCCTCCATTTTTCTACTATGATTGGTTGTGGGCCTTCTAATAGATGTACGCTATAGGAGCGTACACAAATGACTCAATAAACATTAATAACTATGTTTAGAAAAATGAGAAAAAATACCCAATGTAATAAACAAATATATAAATAAATTTTAATAATAATAAATAAATAATTAAATGAAAAAACACCTTATGAAAGGTGGCGTCTCATCACCAAGGAAACCCTTGCATGGGTATTTATACAAGCCTAATGTATCATTGCAAAATAATATTTTATCACCAATTATCTGTTATTTTGTCCATTCATCGAGTATATGTGTTATTTACGCTGGTTATTCCCATAGAAACAATTTTTATTGTTTCAATTGGTATCAGATCCCCTTCCTCAGGCATCTGATTCAAGATTTTATCCATTTAGTAGAGTGTCTCTACATTGTTGTTCATTGACCAAGAAGTCAGGATCTTGGCCTCTTGTCCACCTATTCATCTTCCTCGCTTCCTTCCATTACCTCACACTCATTTGATCCTCCACTCTTGCTCTCAACTCATCCCCCCACATCACTCATGCTCCATTCGTAGCCACACTCCCCCAGTGATTTCCACGCCAACACTCCTCAACACTCACACTGAAAACTCCATTTCCATCCATTATCTAGTTACACTCTTCCACATCCCTTCACAACTCATCACTTATCCACCAAACTCCACCACTCCATGCAGTCTACTCCTACATTAACCCTACAAATCCATAGTGACTAACCCACCTCCAAATCCCATATCTCTTCAACTCACTACTCCATGCATATTACTCACATCACTTGCTGCATATTCCTCCTTTCCCATCCACAACCATATTATATTTCCATTCAACTTCCCTCTTCCATCTACACCTGCCCTCTCACGCACCTCAGCTGTCCCAAATCTCCATTTTCATCTTCATATCACCCCATATCATTTTTTCCAACTTCATCCCGTCTCCTTCACTCCCTCTGCACCATATCATGCCCACTCTCCTCCATTCATGACATCCATTCACTACTCCTCCCAACTCTGTTTTCACACCTGTGCACACTCCTCTTCGTGCCCACCTTATCCTTTCTTACATATGAATTCATCCCCACACGCTACTGAACATGTTCCCTCTTATCTCTTACTCATCACACATCCCCATGCACTGCTACACGTCACATGCAACACTGCTCCTCTAGATATGCCCTAAGTATCTGCACCCTGTCACCTCCTGAATGCCTGCAACATCCCTACATCCACATATCTTTCCTCACACACACCCTGATGAGCAAGTTTGTCAGTGATGACAAACCATTAATGACAAAGGAAGTCAATGGTTGATTATATGGGAATTAGATAGCATTGGCGAGAATAATATGTGACACAACGAGAAGAATTTGGCTAGAAGGACTTGACAGTTTGGAGAAAAGGACTAAATAACCCATTCTGTAGTCATTTGTGGCTTGTATGGTTATTGGTGGCTTGATGGGGCCTTGGAACCCAGTGATGGTTTTAATTGATGACCTTATATGGCCCTTGACACATTGTGGATTCCTGTGGATTGATAAAGAAATCCTTGAAGAATTTGGGGTCTTGGAACCCTTAAGGATGGCCCTAGGGAAAAAGGAAGATGAAGGCACCCACACATACATGATTGTGATTGGGCACTTGGACACCTATTACACCCTTAATGACCTCCATGGTAACACAAACAACTTGAACCCATAAGGAATGTTGAAAAACATTGAACTTGAAGAAGCCCTTGGACACTATTGAAATCCATGCTATGATGAAGTCCTAGAACACCTTTTTGAAGCCCTCACACATAGTGCATGATGATATGGGCATAAAACCATTGCTGAACTCCCTTTGGGACCTATGTTTCATGTAACTTGAACCCTCAAATAAGTGGCTTTTAGGCATGAAGAGAAGACATCATTAATCAATCTTAATGACACTTAAAGAAGCCTAACTCTATCCAAGAAGAAAGGCTACTTGATGATCCTAACAAGGGATTTTAATGAATATTTCAAGCAATATTAAACTGATTAAAATTCAAAGTGAAAAGTCAGATCCAGATTAAATTAAAAAATAAATTAATTTTATCTTATGATAGGTTGCCTCCAAATCATAATCGAAAACCAGTATAAATACCCAATGACACTTCATTCAAAACTAGAATTGTGTGAGCTCTGAAATTTTGGATCTTTGAGGCAATTTCATGACTGTGTCTAAGGATAATTCACAAGGTTGATAGAGGCTTCCTTGGACCCAAATCTGTAGCAACAACATAAGTTTTTGGCAAATATTTTTTGTATTTGTCTTTGATTTCTCAAGTCTATAATTTGTGATCAACATGTAGCTGTAGTAAAGTGTGTGGTGAGAATTTGGTGGAGCAAAGATCTGATATTTGTGGGTTGTTGAAGACATAGAGGCAATGAATTTGTGGAGGTATGGAGCAGCAAAAAATTAGATATGTAAACATAACAACAATACATATGAACACCAACAAACAGAGGATGAAGGGAATTCGGTGGTGACATTGGCTCTAATTTTTTGCAGCAGAAGAGAAGTATTTTTCTCTAATATTTTGGTGAATTTGATAGTGAACCAGTTTGTCACATTCTATCTCTATCAAGGTTTTGCAAAAACACACAACATTGCTGAATTTGAAACATCATGAGGATTCCATTGGAGGATATGTTTTGAAAATTATATGACAGAGAGAGAAGGCATCCGAATGGATGATTATCTGTACTAACACTATACACAGTGACAAAAAACTCGGACTAATACAAAAGGTTTGATCTCGGGAATTTAGTGACAAACCTATTAATTTTGATGACATGACACATATGATCAAATTGACTTGACAATAGTGACAAGTAAAATGTGAAATGATAGAGATGATGAAATATTGATAGTGGTAGATTGCTATTGTTTGCCAAAATTAATATGTATGAGAAATATGTGGACGGACACTTGATAACCTGAACAAATCTATGACAAGGTGGTATGAGCAACACATCAGCAGGAGTTGAAAAGTAAGAACCTCTGAAGAATTGTATTGAGAATTACATAGATGATTGGTTGGTAAGTTGACATAGGTTTAACATGTAGGTGACTTGGCAATGAACATCAAAAATATGACAAGCAATTGTTGAATGAGTGGTTGAAGTATGTGAAGGAAAGTTGGGTCTTTCAACCTCTTTCTTAGTTGGAACTAAGAAAAACGAAGGAGGTTCTTGGCATATATGTTGGTGCTTCTCAGTCAGTTGAAGTTGATGCATACCCCAAGGTGGTGATATTCAATATAACCAATATCAAATTTGACATAATAAAGTTTACAAGTTCATCTTATGAAGTGTTTCTTGTGATATGATTGATTAATGCTGTTGAAACTCGATTCTATACATATGATGATATTTGTTTAAATATTTGAAGAAGTAAAATTGGTATAAAGTGTTGTCCCACTGATTCACCCCCCCTCTTAGTGTGCCATTGTGTATAAAAATTAGTATCAAAGTGGGCCTTGAGCACAAGCCTAACTAGCTTGAAGGAGATATGTGGGCACACAATGGATGCAAAGACAGAGTCCCCTAGCAATGATGAAGTTCTAGTACTTGATGTGAACAATTACTTTGGATGGAGAAGTAAGATGAAAGATTACTTGAAGAAATTTTGTGTATGGGAGAATGTGGGCAATCCACCTGCTCAATCCAATAAGAAGACAAAGTCAACTGCATAGAAGGATTCCAAGAAGGACAATACCATTGCTTTGATTTTTATTATGGACGGACTCTCAAGCTCTGTCAAAGAGAGTGTAGGAGAACACACTTCAGCCAATTTAAGACCTTTGGTTCAAGCTGGAAAGTGAGTATCAAGGAAGAAACCAAGACACAGATATTGAAGTAGACTCTCAAGTCTACTGAAGATCAAAAAAAAGTGCAAGCATTGGACACCAGTGAAGATAATAACCTTTCTGATTATAGTAGCAGTGATTGTGATAATATTGAAAGTGATCTTCAAGATTCTAAGAAAGATGTCCTAGCACACCTTCTAGCGGACATTGATATCAGATATAATTTGATACTTAAAGAAAGATTCTAGGGCCCTTTGAAAAGTACCATGAGATGTCTATGGATCTGTTCAATAAACTCAATCGCAAGAAGACGAGTTTATAGGATGAGATGGAAGACAAAGAAGATGAATTTGAAATACTATAGACTGAATTGATCAGTCAAACAGGAGAACAAGAAGATTCTGGTGAAGAACTTGAAGAAACAAGGAAGGTAGATGTTGAGATGAAGACCCAGCTAGAAGAAGCCAAAAGGATAAAGGATGTCTTGAAGGAAAAATTGGATGAGAAGGAGGAGCAATGTCAAAAGATTGGAATGGAAGTAGTTGGTCTCAGTAAGACAAGTGAAAGGTCCAATGCATGTGTGAAATTCAGGAACATGAGATATTGAACTCCAAAGATCACCTTTTGATAAATTTGGCCTTGGTTATAACTCGAGAAAAGAAAAGTCTGTAGCAGACACATGGACACCTAGCAAGTATAAAGCAGGTATCTATTTCTCCAAGGATGAAAGCAAGTTGATCCTCACATACCTACAAAAGACATCAAAAATTTCGAAGGATATCAAGGAGTTAGTCCTACTCCTCAGAGAAAGTTCAGAAAAGATACATCTTCAAAGTGGCACCAGGTATCCAGGTATGAATACAAATTCAATGGTTATTTCTATTCATGTAATGGTTTTGGTCACAAGGTTGTGGACTGTTCATTCCATGGAAGAAGAAGTGATGGAAGTCCAAATAGCACAGTTAGAAGTTGGACTTGTAATCACATTGGCCATGTTGCTGCTTATTTCCATAGTATGAAATGCAACAATTCCATGGATTTGGTCATAAAGACCAAAATTGTGTTAGTCCAAGAAGACAACCAAGGAAGATACCATCATATACATAAACAAGGAGAACCAACGAAACTTGGAAGATGAATAATGCAGGAAGAATTAAATACCAAAGGACAAGTGATCACAGTCAAGGTGTGTTAGGATATTTAGACACTTAGGAGTTAGTTAAGATCAACTTGTGTAATATATCCGTTAGGTAAAAGTGTGTTTCTTTAGTATGCATTAGTATGCATTTGTAAATATTCTAATTCGATGGTCACGATATGTTCTAGACATAGAGTGATCCGATGGTTCAACTTCTCTTAGATCATACCTACCATTGATCCATGGCTTAACACTCGATTGGTCTATGATCTCTATTTAAAGAGCATAGAGGGTCCTTGGCTAGTTGATCGATTATGAGAAGCTCATGTAACTTTCTTTCTTTTGCATAATAAATTGCTCTGAGTAGCTATTTGGCCAGGGCCGTGGACTGTTTCCCTCTCGAGGGTTTTAACCACGTGACAAACATTGGTGTATTGATTTGTGATCTGTTTGTGTGAAGCGGTTGTTCTTGGTGTTCGATCCTTTGGGAGTACCCTGTGTACCCTAACATGGTATCAGAGCTTTTATGAAGAGCTGCTTTCGGTTTTGATCAAGATCTGGAACCGGTGTTGCTGAAACTTTGAAAGGGTTTCTGGTTTTTGGATTTTCTGTGCATTTGTGACTTGTGGGAGCTATTCCATTGCGTCCGGAGTGCCGTTTCCATTTGGAAACAGTTTTCGTTTCACCGAAAACCGTTTCCATTTGCTCCGGAAACACCCATTTCGGCAAATCTGAAGGTATAATGTTACAATGATGGATTTGTTTTATTTTTTTTAAAAGCTCTCTCATATTTTATCAGTATTATTATTAGATCTTTTTGTTTTAGTCTCGGACTGTTCCCTTCCCTGGCTACGTATGCTCTTTGCCATGCACCTTGCGCAATCGTGGTGAATCAGAAACAGCGAGGGAAAGTTTTTTTTCTTGTCTTCTCGGCTACGTATGCTCTTTGCCGTGCACCTTGTGCGATCACGGCAAATCAGAAACAACGAGAAAACTTGAAAACGTAGACTTTCCAGGTAAGCTAACCAAGATCTAACCCCATTGTGTGGAAAAAGTTTTTTTTGTTTTTGTTTTTCGTTTTTTTTGGTGATTTGCAGGAAAAGAAAGCAAGCACGGAAAACAAGGGAGAAGAGTTTAAAAAAAAAAAAAAGGCCCCCTTCCTCTTTCCATACTTTTACGTACCTTTTAAACTTAGCTCACTTGGTCCAAAGTTGTTTTACACCTTGATAAGTCTTGAGTTCAAATTTTATCAAGCTACTTTTTAGTGCATGCAATTTCTATTTTCAAGTTACTTTATTGTAAAAGTGCATCTCACATTAATAAAATAAAATAAAAGTGAGTCACTTAAGTCTTTTAATTTATTGCCACACTATTTAAAAGTACATTATTGTAAAAGTGAACCTCACCTATTCTACAAAAGTGATTCACTTCAAAGCAACTTTATTGTAAAGTGATTGTCAAAGGTAGATCTTTGGAAGAGGGGGGTTCTTTTTTTTAACTGGTCAAGTTAATATCTGCCAAGTCACTATTGGGGACATCTTCAACATTTCCTTTGATCAAGCATAACTTCATCATCCGGAATCAGTTTTAAGTGCCAGTTTTTTTTAAACCGCATATTTTTTCGAGCTCTTTGCATCCAGGAAGTTAGTTTCTATTTTTTTTAGCCATTATTTTACAGTATGGCCGCCCCTTGTGATATTATACTTACAAGTTCTAACTATTTCTCATGGAAATCTCGTATGGAGGATGTTCTGCGAAG
>LPNX010172980.1:127664-230247 GCA_001517045.1 Pseudotsuga menziesii
AAACCAGTCTCTTCTCCCTTCCAGTCTGGAGTCAAACTTTATACCACTTGTACTTCCCCTGAAGTAGATGCCACCTTGTATCGTCAGCTTATTGGTAGTCTTTTATACTTGACTCATTCCTGTCCTGACCTTTCCTTTGCCATTGGTCTTGTTTCCCGTTACATGCAAACTCCTCATGAAAGTCATTGGAAAGCAGCAAAAAGAATACTTCGATATATTCGAGGTACAATTCAGTTTGGGATTCATTATAGTACAGGGGGGAAACCTTTGTTGGTTGGTTTCACTGATTCATATTGGGCCGGTGATCTTGATGATCGAAAGTCTACTGCAAGTTATGTTTTCAGTTTGGGATCTAGACCTGTCACTTGGGCTTGTAAGAAACAACAAGCTCTTGCTCTTTCTTCAGTAGAAGCAGAATATCGAGTCGCAGTTAATGCCAGTCAGGAAGCTTTATGGCTTCGACAGATCCTTTCAGAGTTTGGATTCGAGCAGCATCAGCCTACTCCACTTTGGTGCGACAATCAAAGTGCCATCAAGCTTGCCAAAGATCCAGTTCTACATCAGCGCAGCAAACACATTGAGCTACACATGCACTTCATCAGAAATCTTGTTCATGATAGTGTTATTGAAGTGCTCTATTGCCCTACAGATGATCAAGTTGCATACATCTTCACCAAGTCTCTTACATAAGCGAAGTTTTCTAAACTTCGGTCTATGTTAGGAGTTCAGGAATGTGTCCTTGAGGGGGGATAGGCTCCAATGCCTCCTTCCTTCTCCTAATAGTGTCACTTTTGTAAATCCTTCAATCCTATCCCAAGTTGTTCTTAAGGGGGGATGTTAGGATATTTAGACACTTAGGAGTTAGTTAAGATAAACTTGTGTAATATATCCGTGAGGTAAAAGTGTGTTTCTTTAGTATGCATTAGTATGCATTTGTAAATATTCTAATCCGACGATCACGATATGTTCTAGACATAGAGTGATCCGACGGTTCAACTTCTCTTAGATCATACCTACCATTGATTCGTGGCTTAACACCCGATTGGTCTATGATCTCTATTTAAAGAACATAGAGGGTCCTTGGCTAGTTGATCGATTATGAGAAGCTAATGTAACTTTCTTTATTTTGCATAATAAATTGCTCCGAGTAGCTATTTGGCCGGGGCCGTGGACTGTTTCCCTCTCGAGGGTTTTAACCACGTGACAAACATTGGTGTATTGATCTATGATCTGTTTGTGTGAAGCGGTTGTTCTTGGTGTTCGGTCCTTTGGGAGTACCCTGTGTACCCTAACAAGGTCACTCTAAGGTATGGGTGAAAAAGATTGATTTGTTGAATATGAATGAAGTAGATCAATGCAGGGAAGATGGTTTCCATTTGGAAATTCAAACTTAAGGTCTCTCAAATACCTAAGCCATCCTTGAGTCCATGGAATTTGGAGGATGGACTCAAGAGAAAATGAAGGTCACTCCAAGAAACAAATCAGATCCTAGGCTTGTGATTGTAAACAAAGATAATGCAATGCAGAGATGAAGTTTGGAAAGTGTGACGTGTTACAATTTGGATCAAGGAAGATGCATATTAATAGGGGGCCAGTAGCACTGAAATGTTGTCATTGATGCTTATATTTTTTGAATTTATTAAATGTTTGGTGATGTATTCATCCATAAAAGTGCACCGATGACTCTCTCTTTGGATACGATTAACAAAGAATGTATTCAGAAAACACTTCTTGTTGGCATTGATTGTATGGCCTATATTAGGGAAACATTCAATGTATTGCAGAAGTCCCGAGGAAAACACAGTTCTTGAGAAAGTTCAAGCGTAAACTAATGAAATTATTTTCTCAAGGTATATCATGAAAAGGTTAAATGTAGCTCTAAACATCCACATTCAATGCTTAAGGCATTCAAAATTTTAAACATAAAGCCAATCCCTGAAGGAGTATAATGCAAGATGTTTTACAGATCGTAATATATGGTTGTGAACTGGGTTGCTGATATTGAAGCACAAAAATAGTCACCATGAGTCAAATAGATAGAGTGCATTGATCAAAATAATTGCATACTGAAGAGAAAAAGCTAAATCAATGATCATTGTGACTTGAAAAGACGAAATTGATTTTCAGAACTAAATATTAGAATTTGTGTAAGTTTGCAGAAGAAGACAAAAATTCTTGCAATTTCCAAAAATATGATGAGAAATTCCCACTTGACGTTGGTGAATATGTTAATTAAGAAGCCCAAGGTTGACAAATGAAAGATCAAATTTAAATATGAGCATTAAGAAGACAAGATGCCTGCACATGATGAGAATTTGAATGCATATGTTCAAAGTTGAGCATGACAATGAAGGATATTCTACAAGGTTTTGAAAATGTATTGAAACCTTCTCTAATTCTGATGGATGCAAGTGTACAAATACAGTTAGTAAATTCCCGCATGTCTGTATAATATGTCTACAAAATCTCTAAAAATGCCTGTGAGATCAAATGTGTTGCAACTAAGAAAGCTATTATATGTATGAAAGGTTTTGATATATGTTAAGTGAAATGGAAGAGGGAAGTAAAATCATGGGTAAATAAGGGAGCAAATAAAATTATGTAGACTATTTATTCAGAGATGATGAGTAGTGTATAAGTCACTACTTATGACAATTTGAAAGGATTGAAGGCTAGATATCAATTCAAAACAATTTAAATGTCTTACAACATCCTTGTTAAGGGAAGAGGGAGCTAGATACAAGATGGATTACACATTAGAGGAAATTTAAACTCAAAATGGGCCTCCTAAGGAAAATTAATAAAATAATAGTTAAAATAATAAAATAATATTTATTATTTTGGAGGAAAAAAAGAAAAAACTACTTTTTTGTTTGTATTTTCGACATATCTCCTTGTGTTTTTACTCAAATTTTGATCGGGAGAGCTTGTTGGATGCAGAATTGAATTCCACATCCAACTAGTACCCACTCGACATACTTTTGACAGGCCCCTCTACCCCAAAAACAAGAAATACGTGAAAAAATGTAATGATGACATCATCATCATGCTTTTTCAGGTTTTTTTTTTTTTGGGGTAGCAGGGACCATCAAAAGTATGCAGAGTGGGTACTCATTGGATGCAGAATTCAATTCTGCATCCAACAAGCTCTCTCGGTCGAAATTTGAGTAAAAACACAGGGAGATATGTCGAAAATACGAACAAAAAAGTAGTTTTTTTATGATATCTATCCCCAAATTTATATTAAAAATTTGTTTAAGAGGTGCTCCCTTTTTTAATTTTAAAGCATTTTGATTGGCTAAAATGATGACATGGAATTTGTATTATTTTTGGAAGGCTCATTTTAAAATGAAATTTCCTCTAATGCAACTTACCTTCATAAAAGGTTCAATCACAGAAGTGTATCTTCACAGGAAAAGTAAATGGAAGACATCATTAAAAGGAAGCCAAGCTTGGTACAGTAAAATCCTATAGCATACTTCAAGAATAATTTGTTTTGGGAATTGTGAAGCTCTCTATGATTTAATGTGTTATTTTTTTGTCATTAATGTCAAAGGGGGAGAGTAATTGAAGAAGATTGCCATCAATGAAAAAGGGGGAGATTGATGAACAAGGTTGTCATTAATGACAAAGGAAGTCAAATATTGATGATATGTGCATTAGATGGCATTGGCATGAAGAATATGGCTAGAAGGACTTGATAGTTTGGAAAAAAGGACCAAATGACACATTATGTGTTCATTTGTGGCTTATATGGTTATTGGTGGCTTGATGGGGTCTTGGAACCCAATGATGGTTTTAATTGGTGACCTTATATGGTCATTGACACATTGTGTATTCCCGTGGCTTGATATAGAAATCCTTGAAGAATTTGTGGTCTTGGAAACATTGGGGATGAACCTAGGGCAAAAGGAAGATTAAGGCACCCACACACATATGGTTGTGATTGGGAACTTGGACACCTAACACCCTTGATGACCTCCATGGTTTGCTGAAGAATGTTGAACTTGAAGAAGCCCTTGGACACTATTGAAATTCATGCTATGATGAAGTCCTAAAACTCCTTTTTGAAGCCATCACACATAGTGCATGATGGTATGGGTATAAAACCATTGTTGACCTCCCTTTGGAACCTATGTTTGACGTAACTTGAACCCTCAAATAAGTGTCTTTTAAGCATGAAGAGAACAAGTCATTAGTGAATCTTAATGACACTCAAAGAAGCTTAACTCTATCCAAGAAGAAAGGCTGCTTGATGATCCTAACAAGGGATTTTAATGAAGATTTTAAACAATATTAAATTGACCAAAATGCAAAGTGCAAAGTTGGCTCCAAATTAAAATAAAAAATAAATTAATTTGATCTTATGACAGGTCAGCTCCAAATCATAATCCAAAACCAGTATAAATACCCAGTGACACTTCATTCAAAACTAGAATTGTGTGAGATTTGAAATTTTGGATCTTTGAGGCAATTTCATGACTATGTCTAAGGAGAATTCGCAGGGTTGAAAAACGATGCCTCAGGCCTGAATCTGTAGTAGCAACAGAATATTTTGGCAAATATTTTTATTTATTTATCTATGATTTCTCGGGTCTATAATTCGTGAGTAACATGTAGCTGCAGCTATGTGTGTGATGAGAATTTGGTGGAGCAGAGCTATGATTTTCATGGGTTTTTGAAGAAATAGAGGCAACGAATTTGTGGAGGTATGGAGAAACAACAAATTAGTTATGTAAACATAGCAACAATAAATATGAATAGAAACAGAGGGAGGATGAAGGGAATTTGATGGTGACATTAGCTCTGATATTTTGCAGTAGAAGAGAAGTATTTTTCTCTTATATTCTGGTGAATTTGATAGTGGACAAGTTTTTCACATTCTATCTTTGTCAAGGCTTTGCAAAAAGACACAACACTGTTGAATTTAGAACATTCTAAGGCTTCCATTCGAGGCTATGTTTTGCAAATTATATGGCAACAAGATAAGGCATACGAATGGGTGATTATCTGTACTAACACTATACACAGTGAAAAAAACTCAGTCTACTGCAACAGGTTCGATCTCATGCATTTGGTGACATACCTATTAAGTTTGATGACATGACAAATATGATCAAATTGACTTGACAACAATGACAAGTAAAATGTGAAATGACAAAGATGATGCAAGATTGACAGTGGTAGTTGATATTGTTTGTCAAAATTAATATGTATGAGAAATATGTGGATAAACACTTGATAGCCTGAAAAAATCTATGACGAGGTGGTATGAGCATCACATGAGTAGGATTTGATAGGTACAGACCTCTGAAGAATTGGCTTGAGCAGCTCATAGATGATTGGATTGATAATTTGACATATGTTTAACATGCAGGTGAGTTTGCAATGAAAAACAGAAAGATGACAAGCAACAGTTGAATGAGTGGCTGAAGTATGTGAAGGAAAGCTGGGTCTTGCAACCTCTTTCTTAGTTGGAACTAAGAAAAACCAAGCAGGGTCTAGGCATAGAATTTGGCACTTCTCAATTAGTTGAAGCTGATGCAGACCCCAAGGTGGTGGCATTCAATGTAACCAATATCAAATTTGGCATAATAAAGTTTACAAGTTCATCTTATTAATTGTTTCTTGTGATGTGATTGATTAATGTTATTGAAACTCGATTGTATACATATGATAATCTTTGTTAAAATATTTAAATAAGTAAAATTGGTATAAAGTGTTGTCCCAGTGATTCACCCACCTCTTAGTGTGCCATTGTGTCTAACACACCCTTCACACAGTCAGCTCCTTGTTTCCCTCATATAATCCCATTCGATGTAGTTAAATCCAATCCATCGACTGTCTCCATCATCCCTCACTCGAGTTGCTACATCCTCCAAGTCGTGGCTTGCCTCTACTCTAGCCACCTCTCTTGGGTGATGCCTCATCCATCTTACATTCCTCCCCACTCCAAAATTAGGTTTTTTTTTTTTGGAGTGGGGAGGAATGTAAGATGGATGAGGCATGGCCCAAGGGAGGTGGCTAGAGTAGAGGCAAGCCAACACTTTGGAAAAAATCCCTACCTTTTATCATTTGATTTTTTTTTTAATAATTTATTATTATTATATATAAAATCAATATTAAAATAATTATTATTATTTGGGAAAATAATAATTATGGTAATTATATAATTCTATCTCTATTAAAAATAAATCAAAAGGGGGTATACAATAGAGAAGTGAAGGTAAAAATGCCTAATGACCTTATATGGTCCTTGACACATTGTGGATTCTGAGTGGATTGATAAAGAAATCCTTGACGAATTTGGGGTCTTGGAACCCTTGGGGTGGCCCTAGGGAAAAAGGAAGATGAAAGCACCCACACACATATGATTGTGATTAGCCACTTGGACACCTATTACACCCTTGATGACCTCCATGGTAACACAAACAACTTGAATCCATAAGGAATGTTGAATGACGTTGAACCTAAAGAATCCATTGGACACTCTTGAAATTCATGTTATGATGAAGTCCTAGAACTCCTTTTTGAAGCCCTCACACATAGTGCATGATGGTATGGGTATAAAACCATTGATGACCTCCCTTTAGAACCTATGTTTGATGTAACTTGAACCCTCAAATAAGTGGCTTTTAGGCATGAAGAGAAGACATCATTAATGAATCTTAATGACACTTAAAGAATCCTAACTCTATCCAAGAAGAAAGCTTGCTTGATGATCCTAACAAGGGATTTTAATCAATATTAAATTGACCAAAATGCAAAGTGCAAAGTCGGCTCCATATTAAAATAAAAAATAAAATTAAAAAATAAATTAATTTTATCTTATGACAGGTCGACTCCAAATCATAATCGAAAACCAGTCTAAATACCCAGTGACACTTCATTCAAAACTAGAATTGTGTGAGCTCTGAAATTTCGAATCTCTGAGGAAATTTCATGATTGTGTCTAAGGAGAATTCATAGGGTTGACAGAGGCTTCCTCAGGCCCAAATCTGTAGCATCAACATAAGTTTTTGGCAAATATTTGTTGTATTTCTCTTATTTCTCAGGTCTATAATTCATGAGTAACATGTAGCTGCAATAAAGTGTGTGGTGAGAATTTGGTGGAGTAGAGCTCTGATTTTCGTGGGTTTTTGAAGACATAGAGGCAAAAAAATTGTGGAGGTTTGGAGCAACAAAAAATTAGTTATGTAAACATAGCAGCAATACATATGAAGAAAAATAGACAGAAGATGAAGAGAATTCGGTGGTGACGTTAGCTCTAACTTTTTGCAGCAGAAGAGAAGTATTTTTCTCTGATATTCTGGTGAATTTGATAGTGAACAAGTTTTCCACATTCTATCTCTATCAAGGCTTTGCAAAAACACTCAACAATGTTGAATTTGGAACATTCTAAGGCTTCCATCCGAGGATATGTTTTGCAAATTATATGATAGAGAGAGAAGCCATCTGAATGGATGATTATCTCTACTAACACTATACACAATGACAAAAAACTCAGACTACTACAGAAGGTTTGATCTCATGGATTTAGTGACAAATCTATTAAGTTTGATGACATGACAAATATGATCAGATTGACTTAACAACAGTGACACATAAAATGTGAAATCACAGAGATGATGAAATCTTGATAGTGGTATATTGATCTTGTTTGTCAAAATAAATATGTATGAGAAATATGCAGATAGACACTTGATAACCTGAACAAATCTATGACAAGGTGGTATGAGCAACACATAAGCAGGAGTTGACAAGTACGTACCTATGAAGAATTGGATTGAGCAGTACATAGATGATTGGATTGATAAGTTGACATGTTTAACATGTAGGTGACTTGGCAATGAACACCAGAAAGATGACAAGCAATAGTTGAATGAGTGGTTCAAGCATGTGAAGGAAAGCTGGGTCTTGCAACCTCTTTCTTAGTTGGAACTAAAAAAAACCAAGCAAGGTCTTTGCATAGAATTTGGTGGCCTTCAATGTAACCAATATCAAATTTGACATAATAAAGTTTACAAGTCCATCTTATGAAGTGTTTCTTGTGATGTGATTGATTAATTTTGTTGAAAATCGATTCTATACATATGATGGTCTTTGTTTAAATATGTGAAGAAGTAAAATTGGTATAAAGTTTTGTCCCATTGATTCACCCCCCCTCTTAGTGTGCCATTGTGTCCAACAATTGGTATCAGAGAGGGCCTTTAGCACAAGCCTAACTAGCTTGAAGGAGATATGTGGACACATAATGGATGCAAAGACAGAGTCCCCCAACAATGATGAAGTTCTAGTACTTGATGTGACCGATTACTTTGGATGGAGAAGTAAGATGAAAGCTTACTTGAAGAAATTTTGTGTATGGGAGATTGTGGTCAATCCACCTAATTAGTCCAACAAGAAGACAAAGTCAATTGCATATAAGGATGCTAAGAAGGACAACACCATTGCTTTGAATTTTCTTATGGATGGGCTCTCAAGCTCCATCAGAGAGAGTGTAGAAGAACACGCTTCAGGAAAAGACCTTTGGTTCAAGCTGGAAAGTGAGGATCAAGGAAGAAAACAATACACAAAGATTAAAGTAGAAGTCAAGTCTTTTGAAGATGAAAAACAATAGCAAGCATCGGAAACCAGTGGAGATAATAATTTTTCTTATTACAGTAGCAATGATGGTGATAATATTGAAAGTGATATTCAATATGCTAAGAAATATGCCCTAGCATGCCTTCTAGAAGACATTGATCTCAGATACAATTTGATACTTAAAAGAAAGATTCTAGAGTCCTTCTAAAAGTACCATGATATGTCTATGGACCTGTTCAATAAAATCAATCACAAGAAGACGATTTTACAGGATGAGTTGGAAGACAAAGAAGATGAAGTTGAAAGACTAAAGACTTAATTGATCAGTCAAACATGAGAATAAGAAGAGTCTGGTGAAGAACTTGAAGAAACAAGGAAGGTAGATGTTGAGTTGAAGACTTGGCTAAAAGAATCCAAAAGGATAGAGGAAGTATTGAAGGACAAATTGGATCAGAAGGAGGAGCAATGTCAAAAGATTGAAATGGAAGTAGTTGGTCTCAGAAAGACAAGTGAAAGGTCCAATGCATGTGTGAAGTTTAGGAACAACTCGATCATCTTGGATGAGATATTGAACTCCAAAGATCACCTTTTGATAAATTTGTCCTTGGTTACAACTTGGGAAAAGAAAAGTCTGCAGCAGACACATGGACACCTAGCAAGTATGAAGCAGGTCTCTCATTCTCCAAGGATGAAAACCAAGCCAATCCTCACATACCTACAAAATACATTAGAAATTTCGAAGGATATCAAGGAGTTAGTCCTACTCCTCAGAGCAAGTTCGAAAAAGATACATCTTCAAAGTGGAACCAGGTATCCAGTTATGAATATAGATTCAATGGTTATTGCTATTCATGTGATGGTTTTGGTCACAAGGATGTGGACTGTTCATTCCATGGAAGAAGAAGTGCCGAAAGTCCAAATAACACAGTTAGATGTTGGACTTGTAATCACATTGGACATGTTGTTGCTTATTTCCACACTATGAGATGCTATAATTGCAGTGGATTTGGTCATAAAGCCCAAACTTGTGCTAGTCCAAGAAGACAACTAAGGAAGAGCCCATCATATACATAAACAAGGAGAACTAATGAATCTTGGAAGATAAATAATGAAGTAAGACTTAAATACCAAAGGACAAGTGATCACAATCAATGTCACTATAAGGTATGGGTGAAAAAGATTGACTTGTTGAATATGAATGAAGTAGATCAATGCATGGAAGATGGCTTCCATTTGGAAAGCCAATCTTAAGGTCTCTCAAAGACCTAAGCACTCCTTCAGTCCATAGAGTTTGGAGGATGGACTCAAGAGAAAAGAGAAAATGAAGGTCACTCCAAGCAACGAATCGAGTCCTAGGCTCATGATTGTAAACAAAGATAGAAGAAAAGCTAATGCAATGCAAAGATGAAGTATGGAAAGTGTGAGGTGTTACAATTTGGTTCAAGGAAGATGCATGTTTTCATTGATTTTTAGCTTTTATGAATTTATTAAATGTTTGTTGATGTATTCATCCATAAAAGTTGACCAATGACTCTCTCTAGCTTCGGATATGATTGACAAAGAATGTAATAAGAAAACACTTGTTGTTGGCATTGATTGTATGACCTATATTGGGCAAGAATTCAATGAACTGCAGAAGTCCCGAGGAAAACACATGTCTTGAGAAAGTTCAAGTGTAAACCGCTGAAATTATTTTCTCAAGGTATATCATGAAAAAAATTAAATGTAGCTCTTCACATCCACATTCAATGCTAAGGCATTCAAAATTTTAAATATAAAGTTGATCACCGAAGGAATATATTGCAAGATGTTTTACAGATCGTAATATATGGTTGTGAACTGGGTTGGTGATATTGAAGCACAAAAATAGTCACCATGAGTCAAATAGATAGAGTGACACTGATCAAAATCCTTGCATACTGAAGAGTAGAAGCTAAATCAATGATCATTGTGACTTGAAAATATGAAATTGATTTTCAGAACTAAAGATCAGAATTCATGTAAGTTTGCAGAAGAAGACAAAAATGCCTGCAAGTGCCAACAATATGATGGGAAATTCCCACTTGACGTGGATGAATATGTTAATTAAGAAGCCCGAGGTTGACAAATGAAAGAGTAGATTTAAATATGAGCATTATGAGACAAGACGCCTAGACATGATGAGAATAATATGAATGCATATGTTCAAAGTTGAGCATGACAATGAAGGATATTCTACAAGGTTTTGAAAATGTATTGAAACCTTCTCTAATGCTAATGAATGAATTGTATAAATACAATTAGTAAATTCCTGGATGTCTGTGTAACATGTCTGGAAAATATTTGAAAATTCTCGTGAGTTCAAATGTGTTGCAACCAAGAAAGCTATTATATGTATGAAAGGTTTTGATATATGTTAAGAGAAACGATAGAGGGAAGAAAAATCATGGGTAAGTAAGGGAGTAAATATAATTATATAGACTATTTATTCGAAGATGATGAGTAGTGTATAAGTCACTACTAATGACAATTTGAAAGGGTTGAAGGCTAGATATCATTTCTGAAACAATTTAAATGTCTTACAATATCGTTGTTAAGCGAAGAGGGAGCTAGACCCAAGATGGATTACACAACTTACCTTCACAAAAGGTTCAATCACAATAGTGTGTCTTCACAGGGGTAGTAAATGGAAGACATCGTTAAAAGGAAGCAAAGCTTGGTATAGTCAAAGCCTATAACATACTTCAAGAATAATTATTTTTTGGGCATTGTGAAGCTCTCTGTGATTAAATGTTTTGTTCTTTGTCATTAATGTCAAAGGGGGCGAGTAATTAAAGAAGATTGCCATCAATGAAAAAGGGGGAGATTGATGACAAACCATTAATGACAAAGGAAGTTAAAGATTGATGATATGGGCATTAGATGACACTGGAAAGAAGAATATGTGACATGACAAGAAGAATATGGCTAGAAGGACTTGATAATTTGGCAAAAAGGACCAAATGACACATTCTCTGGTCATTTTTGGTTTGTATGGTTATTGGTGGCTTGATGGGTCTTGGAACCCAATGATGGTTTTAATTGATGACCTTATATGGTCATTGACACATTGTGGATTCCCATGGCTTGATAAAGAAATCCTTGAAGAATTTTGGGTCTTGGAACCCTTGGGGATGGCCCTAGGGAAAAAGGAAGATGAAGGCATCTACACACATATGATTGTTATTGGGAACTTGGATACCTATTACACCCTTGATGACCTCCATGGTAACACAAACAACTTGAAGCTACAAAGAATGTTGAAGAATGTTGAACTTGAAGAAGCCCTTGGACACTATTGAAATTCATGCTATGATGAAGTCCTAAAACTCCTTTTTGAATCCCTCACACTTAATGCATGATGGTATGGGTATAAAACCATTGCTGACCTCCCTTTGGAACCTAAGTTTGATGTAACTTGAACCCCAAAATACGTGGCTTTTAACCATGAAGAAAATATGTCATTAATGACTCTTAATGACACTTAAAGAAGCCTAACTCTATCTAAGAATAAAGACGGTTTCATGATCCTAACATGGGATTTTAATGAAGATTTTAATCAATATTAAATTGACCAAAATGTAAAGTGCAAAGTCAGCTCCAAATTAAAATAAAAAATAAAATAAAAAAAATAAATTAATTTTATCTTATGACAGGTTGGCTGTAAATCATAATAAAAAACCAGTATAAATACCCAGTGACACTTCATTGAAAACTAGAATTGTGTGAGCTCTGAAATTTCGAATCTCTGAGGCAATTTCATGACCGTGTCTAAGGAGAATTCCCAGGGTTGATAGAGGCTACCTTAGGCCTGAATCTTTGGTAGCAACAAAATCTTTTGGAAAATATTTTTTGTATTTATCTCTAATTTTTCAGGTCTATAATTCATGAGTAACATGTAGCTACAGTAAAGTGTGTGGTGAGAATTTGGTGGAGCAAAGCTCTGATTTTTTTGGGGTTTTGAAGACATAGAGGGTGCATAGAGGCAACGAATTTGTGGAGTTCTGGAGTGTTGGTCTCTGGGGCAGACCCGGGTTTATTGTATTTTACCAACAAAACCCCTAGCTCACTGGCCCTTTCGGCGAGTGACCGTTGAACGGCCTGAAGTCTCACTCGAAGTGATCTTGGATGGGGTGGTTGAAGACTCAGGTGTCCTCAACCGGGTTCTGTAGCATCCTAGGGATCTCTCTTGTCTCTTCTTAGCCAGCTGGGTCTCTCAGCGATGCGCTGTTTAACTCTTCCTCACTGAGCCTTCTATGGGACTGGCTCTTATCGCATCGTAGCTCCCAGGCCGATGCGCAGAATTCCTCTTCTACTCAACTCTTTACCTGCGATATCTCACACCGCGGATCCTCTGAAAGTGCGATATCGCCTTTCTATACTGCGATATTTTCTAGAGCAAGACTCAATATGACTCTCAAGGTCCAACGGCATTCTCTCTGGGTATCATAGCTCAGTCAACCTTCCTAAGGGTGTTACACAATCTTCTCTTAAGTCTCTACAGTAACACACTAAACATTACTTATGCTTAACTTGCTGAACTAAATATACAAAGGTCATTTAACATTGTAACTGTTAACTGTCATGAATCAAGCACTGGTGAACTCATACACAGAATACTTAACAGATTCAACTCGCAGTTAACTCTCTATGCTACTGTAAACTGAAGGATAGCATACATACATTCATTAACTGTTAATCAAAGTTCATGTAATGAATAACAGATAGTAAATAAGTAAACACAATCACATGAATAGTCACTCAACACACGTATTTTACGTGGTTCACTTCCAGGGGGGAAGCAACGTCCACGGGAACTGGTTTTTATATTATATCTTGAGAGAGTAAACACAGCTCCGTTGCAACCTATTATGCAGCTTGAGATCTTCTGGGAAACTCCGCGCACACAACTGGAAGCCCTTCTCTCCTAGATCTCTTGTCCTTCTATATTGCCTCCTCTTACAATATACTCTTCCTCTCTCTCTCTCTCAATCCCTGCAGATTGTTCAATCCCTGCGGATTGTTACATTCATGCTCTAGGATCCAGCTACTGGTTACAATAAGATAACTACAGACTGAATAACAAGACCAGAGCTCGACTCTTAGAATACTGAGACACTAGAGACGCTTAGCTAGCTCGCTGTCTAACTATCTGAACGTCTAGATGTCTATGAGCTAATAGACCAACTGATTAGCTAACCTTTCATAATACAAAATACATGCTTATATAGGTGTCCCAAAGGTCTCACCATATTACAACACTGTGGGCCTTTCCCAACAGTAACCCAAAAACCCTAACTATGACAGTCGGCCTATATGTACTTTGAAATGCCGCTTTCCATCACACCACAACTTTCTGCCGTCTTCCACGCTTCCCGGCGCTAATCGTGGGTATGGGCGCCACTTCCTCGGTCGCTCCCCTTCTGTCCTTTGTCTTCAATACCTCGGCATGTTGCTCCTTTTCCATTTATGAGGGTAGTTGATCCCTCCTGTCTTCACCGCTGCCTTAAGTGTAGTGGTTGAGCTCTCTCTTCTCGGCCGCTGCCTTAAGTGCAGTGGTTGAGCTCTCCTCTCGGCCGCTTCAGGTACTATTTCCTTTGAATTCCTTGTCCTGATATAGTAGCTTTTCCTGAAGATGCGGGGCCCTGCTCCAACAATCTCATAACACTTACTTGTGGCTCATCCTCAAGCCACTAACAGCTGGCTTCTTCTGCTGTAGCTTCTCCTTGGCTTCCTGCGAAGTCCTTGTGAATCTTTCTCGAAGTCCTACGACTTCTTTGTCCATAGTTTTGACACAGCCTTGTGCCGTTTTCTCTAAAATAGTGTCAACACTTTCCTTAAGTGAAGCTCTAGAAATGAATGGTGGACCATTTATAGGCTGCTAAATTTGTTTCAACGACCTCATATCCTGCTACCTCGGTCAGGTTTGTACCATTCACCTCAAATTCTACTGGAGCACTTGTCTGAATAGACTCATCCAAGCCATCATCATTCTGAATATAGGGAAAGTAGTAAAACTTCTATGAGGAGACATGTCCTTTTCCAGCTTTAATGTAACTACCTTCTTGGACATTTTCTGTATCTCTCTCATTTTCAACATCTCTGCTTTGTTCCTTTCCCGTTTCCTTTTGTTTTCTGAGTCTCAGATGCCTATTTCTTGGTCCTTTTTTCTTTCCGTGAGATCTTCTGGGAAACTCCACGTACACAGCCGAGAGCCCCTCTCTTTCTTTTTCTCAGTTTTCTTCTTTGTTTTCTCATCTTCAGTGATCTTCTCGTCTTTCTTCTTCTCTGCTCTGGGATGGAATCTTCTACTATCTGAGCTTGACTCCTCATTCTTGGCATCTGTCTAACCTATGTTGCACCTAATTTCACAACCTTGGGCGGCGTCATCATAGCAGATACGAGGCCACTACGCTGGAATCATCGCACAATGTCTTCTAAAGGTTCCTCCTCGGACATACACCAACTGGTGCAATACTCTGGATTGGCAATGGTTGCGAAATTGGGGAAAACTAGCACTCTGTAACTGGAGTATCTCTGCATAGGGAAAACTCTTCAAATTGCTCTGTAACTCTCAGAAATTGCAAAAGTAACCCTTTTGTGTGAATGATCTGTGTATTTATAACGAAGGCGATAATATCTGAAGCAATGGTCACTTAGACTAGACCCATTGGCTGTATTTATGGCATGGATAAGACAACATCCGTCATCCTGATCCTCATTAATTGCTGAAATCCGATCAAATTTCCCTCATTAATTATGTGCAGGCACCGGAAATCTCGACCAATATTTACCAAATTTGGAAAAATCACTATACTATTTCCAAAGCTAGGGCAATGTATACCTGTCATATTTATATTAACTGCTTGTCAGAAGGAGAAGTGACTAGCCCTCTATCCTTTATCAAAATCATCCACGTGGAACGGGGAACATTACATCGCTGCGATTCCACACTGCATCATCCTGAACCAAAGTACTGGAGTGAAACTGCACAACGTTCACACAAAAACTCCACAAGCATCCTATGACTTGCGCAACATTGTGATTCCTCATACCTAGAACTTTTTTTTTTTTTTGAGTGTAGACTAGTTAGGGGTGCGATGGCTCCTTTCAACTATACTGGGCATCTGCACTAGGTGCGATGTCTCCTTTCAACTACACTGGACATCTGCACTTACATAAACTATTTGAGTTAGGGCTGGGAGGTGGAGTGGCTATCACTATAAAGCTTAAGCCTACTGCCATTAATCAAGGTAGGAACAAGCTCCCCATTCAGTTTACTGAGCTGAACGACACCTCCTTCTGTAACTTGTTGGATCTGATATGGCCCCAACCAATGCGTCTTGAAATTCCCTGGAAACTTAACAAACTTGCTGTCATAAAGGAGCACTAGGTCTCCTATCTGAAAAATATTGCTCTTGATGTGCCTTTCATGCCAAGATTTTTCTCGTGCCTTCTGCACTTTCTGATGGAATCCTATGATGAATCTGTCTTCTTCTAAGGCAAGTAGTTGCGCTAGTCTTTCATCCATCGTATCTGTATCAACCATCTCGGTAATCTGAGCAATTCTTAAACTGGGAATAATATATTCCATAGGCATAACAGCCTCTTGTCCATACACCAAGCTGAAAGGTGTGTGTCCTATAAGTTTCTTGCATGTAGTCCTATAATCCCATAATACAACGTTAACCTTGAGGTCCCAATCATTTCTTTGGCTATTACAGATCTTAGTAAGAGCATTTTCTAGAATCTTGTTAAAAGCCTCCACCGTACCATTAGCTTGTGGGTGGTAGGGAGTGCTCTTATGGTGTTGTATCTGAAATTCCTTAATCAAGGCCTCAACAGTGCGATTCAGAAAGTGTGTGCCTTGATCACTCATGAAAATTACTGGACATCCAAATCTACTTATGATGTTTTCAAAAATGAACTGTGCAGCTGTAGCAGCATCACAATTCCTTACTGCTTTGGCCTTTTCCCATCTGGTGAGGTATTTTGTTCCTGTGATGATTTATCTCGCACCAGTTCGTTTTCCTAGTGGGTTGATAGGACCCACGAAATCTATAGCCCATTTGTCAAATGCCCGTAGCGTAATCTGTGGTCGCAGTGGAATTTCATCTCTTCGCAAAGGTTTTCCTACCCTCTGGCAGATATCGCAACATCTACAAAACTCCTTAGTGTCTTTGTGCAAAGTAGGCCACCATAATCCTGTAGCTAGAATTTTCTGCGCAGTCAGCTTTCCTGCGAAATGACCTCCTGCGGTACCTGAGTGTGCTTCTCTGATAATGGCCTCTTTCTTGTGCAGCATCACGCATCTGCGTATGACTTCATCTGGACCTAACTTGTATAACTATCCTGCGATCAAAGTGAAGTCTGCTGCTTTAACAACTAATTGTTTCTTTTGTTGCTTAGTAAACTCAACCGGAGCCCACCCTGTAGTGAGAAAGTGAATAATATCTGCGTAATACTCATCTGCGATCTGGATAGAGAACAATTGCGCATCGGGAAAATTATCCTCTAAATTACTTGGTTCTTCTCCTGAGTCTATTCGCAATAGATGATCAAGTTTGGCATTTAATCTCCCTAGTTTTACAATAATTTCAAAATCATATTCCTGAAATAGGAGTAACCATCTACAGAACCTTCCCCCTAACACTGGCTTATTGACCAAGTACTTTAAAGAGGAATGGTCAGTGAACATCTTGAATGGGGCACCCAACAGGTATTGCCTGAACTTCTGTAGAGAATACACCATAGCTAATCCTTCTCTTTCTGTAGTGGTGTAGTTCTTTTCTGCGGTAGATAACTTTCTGCTGGAGTACGCAATAGGGTGATCGATACCCTCTTCTCTTGGCTGTGTTAAGACAATCCCCAGTGCGATGCCAGATGCATCCACATGTATATGAAATGGCTTGTTCCAATCTGGGAATAATAAGATGGGTGCTGTAACCATCTTTTATTTAAGTATGTCTAAGTTGTGCTGGCATTCCTCATTCCATAGGAATTTCACATATTTCTTTAACAGCTTTTCCATAGGTGTTGTGATCTTTGCATAACCTTTTATGAATTTTCTATAGTAGCCGGTATGACCAAGCACTGTCCTCAATTGCTTGACTGAGTTGGGTGCTGGAATATTTACAATGATGGTAATCTTTGCAGGATCTACCATCAAGCCTTGTTTGCAAACAATATGACCCAACAAAATACCAAATGGCGCATAGAATATACATTTCTTTAAGTTAAGAGAAATCTAATATTGCCTACATTTCTCCAACATGAGCCTTAAATCTCCTATATGCTTGTTGATTAATCCAAATACAGTCCAGTCATCAAAATAGACTTCTACAAATTTATGGATCTATTCCTTAAAGACAACAACTACTACTCTCGAAAAAATAGCTGGTGCATTTTTAAGACCAAAGGGAATTACCGTATACTGGAATGAGCCCCATTCTGTTGCAAAGGTGGTCTTATGTCGATCCTCTGGATGGATTCTTATCTGGTGATATCCTGAAAAGCCATCAGTGAAGGAGTAGACCTCCTGTCCTCCCACATTGTATAACACTTAATCAATAAAAGGTGTCGGAAATGGGTCATGAAGCGATGCGTCGTTGAGTTTGCACAAATCGACACAAATCCTGATTTCTCCTTTAATTTTCTTTTCCTACACGACCATGGGACTAACCCATTCGCTCTCTTCTACGGGTTCAACGATGCCTGCTGCTAGCATCTTATCAATCTCATCTTTAACTTTTTCTTTGTAACGAGGATTCAATCTGTATGGACGCTGCTTAACTGGCCTGGTATCCTCATTACTCCCAAATATCCTACTATTCCCTTCATCTTTGTAAACTTAGTGGGGAATACGTCTTGGTAGTCCTGTAACGGATCTGTGATGTGTCCTACCGTTTCATCATCCCAATAGTCTCTAATAGAGGCAAACTTTGGTTTTGTTTCTGTGCCAATATTGATCTTTTTAATCTTGATAGGCTCTGTGATAGCTGGAATCTCTAGCTTCGGTCCATCAACTTCGCGATTCCCTTCTAACTCTGGAATGTTGATGCTACAAGGGTTCTCATCCTCATCGCCTGACTCTTCTGTGAAGTTGTAAAACTCTAGCGCATTTTCTAACTGGATAGCCCAATCAGATTGAGCAGACACTGATAGGGTACAGTCATCAAATATCTTAGTCTTTATAACATCTAGGGCCTGATCAATGCTTGGATACTCAGATTCAAAAGCGGAAGTGAGTTCAAAGTTGTCTATCATAAGTGGCCATGTAGTCATTCCTCTGTGCAACTCGGTCTCAGTGTACCAGTTCCTTGGCAATGTGTCTAAAGTATGAATGAATAGGTGAACCCATTCATCCTTGGGAATGTCCGACCAATTCTGTTCACAACTCTTAATATGTGACCTGGGGTCACTTTCTCCTGTATATTTCTGCTGTAGACACTCCTTGTCATTAGAAAACCTGATCACCATCAATCTCTTGAAATCATCCCATGATGCGATATGTTCTTTATGTGCATGCCACCATCTTGAAGGTGTGGCTCTTACTGCAAGGTCAATAGTTGCCATCCTCTGCT
This sequence comes from Pseudotsuga menziesii, assembly GCA_001517045.1. Lineage (NCBI taxonomy): Eukaryota > Viridiplantae > Streptophyta > Pinopsida > Pinales > Pinaceae > Pseudotsuga > Pseudotsuga menziesii. Next base: position 146,852 of record LPNX010172980.1, read on the forward strand.
CATGAGGAATTTCCTGCTCAAACTGCTGTAAGAAGTCGTTGACATCTGCTAAGCCATGAAACGATGGAATATCCTTAACCTCTGTGCCAATCCATCACAGTGACTTAGTCATAAATGCACATCTGCGAGCTGAGACTTCATAAAGTCTATTCTGCCAATTTTCTAACCCAACCTCCGAATCCGATGCGTATGAGCTGTCGCATCGCCAACTGATATTTCCTTCTGCGGTCGGATTGATATAATCACTCTGATTAGCCGTCATCTGATAGAGGATTTCAGACAACGGAACCATTTGTTGGTCACTGGGGTAGACCCGGGTTTACTGTATTTTACCAACAAAACCCCTAGCTCACTGGCCCTTTCGGAGACAGACCGCAGAACGGCCTGAAGTCTCACCCAAAGTGATCTTGGATGGGGTGGATGAAGACTCAGGTGTCCTCAACCGGGTTCTATAGCATCCTAGGGATCTCTCTTGTCTCTTCTTAGCCAGCTGGGTCTCTCAGCGATGTACTGTTTAACTCTTCCTCGCTGAGCCTTCTATGGGACTGGCTCTTATCGCATCGCAGCTCCCAGGCTGATGCGCAGACTTCCTCTTCTACTCAACTCTTTACCTGCGATATCTCATACCGCGGCTCCTCCGACAGTGCGATATCGCCTTTCGATACTGCGATATTTTCTAGAGCAAGACTCAATATGACTCTCAAGGTCCAATGGCCTTCTCTTTGGGTATAATAGCTCAGTCAACCTTCCTAAGGGTGTTACACAATCTTCGCTTAAGTCTCTACAGTAACACACTGAACATTACTTATGCTTAACTTGTTGAACTAAATATACAGAGGTCTTTTAACACTGTAACTGTTAACTGTCATGAATCAAGCACTGGTGAACTCATACACAGAATACTTAACAGATTCAACTCGCAGTTAACTCTCTATGTTACTGTAAACTGAAGGATAGCATACATACATTCATTAACTGTTAAGCAAAGTTCATGTAATGAATAATAGATAGTAAATAAGTAAACACAATCACACGAACAGTCGCACAACACATGTATTTTACGTGGTTCACTTCCAGGGGGGAAGCTACGTCCACGGGAACTGGTTTTTATATTATATCTTGAGAGAGTAAACACAGTTCCGCTGCAACCTATTATGCAGCTTGAGATCTTCTGGGAAACTCCGCGCACACAACCGGGAGCCCTTCTCTCCTAGATCTCTTCTCCTTCTATATTGCCTCCTCTTACAATATACTCTTCCTCTCTCTCTCTCTCAATCCCTGCGGATTGTTACATTCATGCTCTAGGAGCCAGCTACTGGTTACAGTAAGATATCTACAGACTGAATAACAAGGCCAGAGCTTGACTCTTACAATACTAAGACACTAGAGACGCTTAGCTAGCTTGCTGTCTAACTATCTGAACGTCTAGATGTCTATGAGCTAACAGACCAACTGACTAACTAACCTTTCATAATACAAAATACATGCTTATATAGGTGGCCCGAAGGTCTCACCTTATTACAACACTATGGGCCTTTCCCAATAGTAACCCAAAAACCCTAACTGTGACAGTCAGCCTATCTGTACTTTGAACTGCCACTTTCTGTCACACCACAGCTTTCTGCAGTCTTCCACGCTTCCCGACGCTGATCGTGGGTATGGGCGCTGCTTCCTCGGTCACTCCCCTTCTGCCCTTTGTCTTCGATACCTCGGCCTGTTGCTCCTTTTCCATTTATGAGGGTAGCTGAGCCCTCCTGTCTTCGCCGCTGCCTTAAGTGCAGTGGTTGAGCTCTCTCTTCTCGGCCGCTGCCTTAAGTGCAGTGGTTGAGCTCTCCTCTCGGCCGCTTCAGGTACTGTTTCCTTTGACTTCCTTGTCCCGATATAGCAGCTTTTCCTGTAGCTGCGGGGCCCTGCTCCAACATGGAGCAACAACAAATTAGTTATGTAAACATAACATAAATACATATGAAGAGAAGGAGATAGAGGATGAAGGGAATTTAGTGGTGACATTAGCTCTGATTTTTTGTAGCATAAGAGAAGAATTTTTATCTGATATTGTGGTGAATTTGATAGTGAACAAGTTTGTCACATTCTATATCTATCAAGGCTTTGCAAAAAGACACAACACTGTTGAATTTGGAACATTTCGAGGCTGCCATCCGAGGCTATGTTTTGAAAATTATATGATAGAGAGAGAATGCATCTGAATGGATGATTATCTGTACTAACACTATAGACAGTGACAAAAAACTTGGACTATTGCAGAAGGTTCGATCTCATGCATTTAGTGGCATACCTATTAAGTTTGATGACATGATCAATATGATCAGATTGAATTAACATCAGTGACAAGTAAAATGTGAAATGACAGAGAATATGAAAGCTTGATAGTGGTAGATTGATATTTTTTGTCAAAATTAATATGTATGAGCAATATGTGGATAGACACTTGATAACTTGAACAAATCTATGACAAGGTGGTATGAGAAACACATGAGTAGGAGTTGATAGGTACAGACCTCTGAATAATTGGCTTGAGCAGTACATAGATGATTGGATTGATAATTTGACATATGTTTAACATGTAGGTGAGTTGGCAATGAACAACAGAAAGATGACAAGTAGTAGTTGAATGAGTGGCTGAAGTATGTGAAGGCAAACCAACTCTTGCAACCTCTTTCTTAGTTGGAACTAAGAAAAACCAAGCAGGGTCTTGGCATAGAATTTGGTGCTTCTCAGTCAGTTGAAGCTGATGCAGACCCCAAGGTGGCGGCCTTCAATGTAACCAATATCAAATTTGACATAATAAAGTTTACAAGTTCATCTTATGAAGTGTTTCTTGTGATGTGATTGATTAATGTTGTTGAAACTCGATTGTATACATATGATGATCTTTGTTTAAATATTTGAATAATTAAAATTGGTATAAAGTGTTGTCCGAGTGATTCACCCCCCACTCTTAGTGTGCCATTGTGTCTAATTCACCCTTCACGCAGTTAGCTCCTTGTTTCCCTAATCTAATCCCATTCGATGTAGCAAGCTCTGATCCATCGATTGTCTCCATCATCCCTCACTCCAGTTGCTACATCCTCCAAGTCGTGGCTTGCCTATACTCTATACACCTCCCTTGGGCCACACCTCATCCATCTTACATTCCTCCCCACTCCAAAAAACAAAACCTAATTTCCTAATTTCTCTTACATCCAATTCAAAAGAAAATAAAATAATTATTATTTAAGATTATTATTATTATTATTTTAAATAATGATTATTTTGTTTTCTTTTGAATTGGATATAAGAGAAAATGAGAAATTAGGTTTTTTTGGCAGGGGTAAAAGAGTGGGGAGAAATGTATGATGGAATGTTCAACTCTCAACAATTCATATCGTCATGTGTCATCAAGTACAAAAAATAATAATAATAATGCAATGCAATTACAAAGCAAAGAAATAAAAACTTTTTAAAATGGTTTGAAAAAAAGACTTTTTAAAAAAGAGAATATAATAAACAAAATATATAAGTAAACATTAATAATAATAAACAAATAATTAAATGAAAAGACACCTTATAAAAGGTGACATCTCATCACATATTTATACAAGTCTCATGTATCATTGTAAAATAATATTTTATCATCAATTATCTGTTATGTAAGCTCGTTATTCATGTAGAAACAATTTTCCTTGTTTCACCCAAAATCCCACGAAACGAAACGAAATTAACTTGGCAAGTCAAACAAAATCCCACGAAACGAAACGAAACGAAACGAAATTAACTTGGCAAGTCAATTCTCTTGTTGATGTCAGAATAAGAGCCAAGCGAAAGCTGCACAAAGGGCCTTAGTGGTAGGTTGCTCCTCAACGGTAGCTTTAAACGAAGCGAATGGCACATTATTGTTGAAGCGTATAGAGTTAAGGAGGTCAAGCCTAGCTAGTTCCTGATCTGACTTCTGACCGAAGCTTACCATTCACAACTTTCTCATTAATTTGTTTGTTTACTTTGAAGCAAATTCATGAACCATATAGGACAACTACAGCTGACAACCATAGCTGACAAGTGACAACCATTACATCGCCTGAAGGATGGGAAAGGCCGGTGAACAACTTGGATGCATTTACATCCATTAAATTAAATCACATTTACATTATAAGGTACAGTTATTTTTTATTTTATTGTTTATTTATTTTAATCCATCTAGTTGATAAAATAGTCAATTTAAGGATCTCGTCCAAGGTAGAGTTAAAACGTAAAAGAAAGCTCGAGAAGAGCATAAATCCAATTACATTTTACAATTTATTGCAGTTAATAACTTAAGCCGACTAAGTTACTTACAATGCCACTCGACAATTGCTATTTCATTTATTTATACCATCGTCACACCCGTATCTAATATTCAAACCAAGAACAATTTCTATCTCTGACTTTTGATATCCCTCGTTCAAACGTTTGTTCAGCCATTTACTGCTTTCTTAAATATTTTTGGGATTTTACCAACGATGGCGTCGAAGGCTACAAAAATTACAAGATCCTCTTATCTTCTCACCACTACCTTCTTACAACGATGGCATTCAAACACCAAACATTGTAAGCAAATTCCGGGTATATTGCACGAAGATAAATTGCAAGGATCAGGGTGGGATAGAGTTCATTCTGCAACCTCTCTGAGCAACATATTCATGAGAAAAGATACGTCTAATATTTCAAAGCTGCATCAGCAGTACAGATTCTTTCACGCCACGAACTACGAAGATAAATTGCAAGGATCAGGGTGGGATAGAGTTCATTCTGCAACCTCTCTGAGCAACATATTCATGAGAAAAGATATGTCTAATATTCCAAAGCTGCATCAGCAGTACAGATTCTTTCACGCCACGAACTACTGGCGTGATAATAAAAATGAAAGTAGGAATACTGACATGGTTAACAACGACCATAATACAGAGGTCTCTTCTTTAATTCGGAACATGGAAGACGTGGAGAGTTTATTCACGGAATTCAGTACGCAAGAGTTAACTGAGAAATTGTTTTATCTGACTTTGATCTCGTGCCAAACCGTGGCCATGACTCTAAGCAAGTTTGCGAATTACAAAGGGGCACTCATGCACGCGGCTTATTCTCATTTCAGCGCTGGAGAAAACCTGCAAGGTGTTTCCGTCGTGTTACACAGATTGAGAGATCTGGGTTTGAAGGGCATTCTCAACTACAGCGCAGAAGGCGCCCTAGACAACGCTGCCTGTGACACCAATCTTAACCATTTTTTTGGCACAGTCTCTTCTATGTTTCTGCTTCCTCCTGGCTCGGTAAGTATTAGTTTTATAGAATTTTGTGATCTTTTGAAATTGGATATGCTGAATTTGGGTTTGAAATTGGATTGGTGTGACAACAGGTTAGTTTTTTATGCGTGAAGATGAGCGCGTTATGCACTCCCGAGCTACTGGAAAGAGTCACCCATTTGCTAATATGGCAACATCGACATCCTGAATTCAATCTGCCGTGGAAGAGAGAAACTCTGCCAATTCTAGTAACATCTAGTCCTGACCATCACAACACTGAGCCGCAGCCATTGAGTTCCAACGAAGAAATGGACTTAAATTTAGCCGAACAAAGATTTTTTCAGCTATGCGGGGCCTGTGAAGCTGCCTCAGTCCCCTTATTGGTGGATGCAGAATACACAATTGTTCAGCCCGCCATTGATTACTTGGTTTACAGAGCATTTACTCAATTCAACCGATTGCCTAGAAAGCCTGTCGTGTATGTGACTGTGCAAGCCTATCTGAAAGACTCGTTGTCTCGACTGCTTGTAGCATCCAAAGAGGCTAAGAAGCAGGGCGTTTCAATGGGTGTGAAACTTGTAAGCGGCGGGTACATCCGTCTGGAAAATAAGATAGCTCAGTCGTCCGGCATGGTTTGCCCATACCATTCTTCGATTACTGAGATACAAAACTGTTACAATGCCTGCTCTTCATTGCTGTTGGAGAAGGTTGCTACTGGCGAAGCATCACTCGTAGTTGCTACACACAATATCGAATATGGTAGGCTGGCTCTTAGATTTTTAACTGCTTCGTTCTTTTTATTTTTATGTAACAATAAATGAGGGATTGGATTAGTCAACTGATTGATAATGGTGGTGCTTAATTTCTCAACAGCGAAGTCAGCCGTGGCTAAGGCTGAAGAATTGGGTATCGGGAAGAGGGGATCAGGTGGTCTGCAATTCGCCCAGTTGAAGGGCATGGCGGACAGACTTTCGCTGGGTCTGTCTAAAGCGGGATACGAAGTGAGTAAATTTCTTCCGTTTGGTCCAATAAACGTGGTGATACATTATCTTATGAGAAGACGCGACGAAAGCCATGCCATGACTGTTGAAGACACTTCGGATATGGAACGAATCAGGTGTGTTTTTCAATCACAGATATGTTGTCTTATAATTAGGGTACGTAGTATATTTGTTACGGTTACGCTGATCTGGCTGTTTTAAATGTCCTTGGGCAGGAAGGAGTTACAGCGGAGACTTCAAAATAGTTGAAACCAGTAATTGCAATGACTTCTTTTCAGCTAAAACCAGTAATTTTTCAGAATTCTGCATGACTTCGTATATACAAACCCAAATCATGTCCTTAGAAATCATATCCTCTTTGACTATTGGATTTTAAAATGATAAGATTCTTCAACAAACTGATAATTTTCAAATTATGAGATTCTTTAATGAACTGATGTACAAGGCTTAAATGACTGGAATGAAGTCTGAAAGAGTGAATAGACTGAATAAAGAACACAGCTATTTTCAATTGCGGACTAATGTTTTAGCCACTAGTATTAATCTGTACCGACATTTTTATAATACTCCACTCTTCATGGGCCTTGTCTAATTCTGTTTTTAAGTCTCCCTCTTAATGTTTATTCGGAGTACATTATTAAGGGTATACTTCTTTTAAATAAGAGTATACTTTTTTAAACCTTAACTTGCATTTAATTTTTTTTCAAATTTTACAATGCTAATTGGTACATTATTAAGAGTATATTTTTTTAAGCTTTAACATGAATTTAAATTTTTTCAAATTTTACAATGCTCAATGGTTTAGTGGATTTATTAGCAATTTGATTTTTTGTTTTACAATACTTAATTATAATATTGTTTTGTGGTGTTTTCTTACTAGCATGATAATGATGGATTTCAATATGTTTAGTTTTTACATGTAAAATTGGATATTTTATCAAATGTATTGTGCTTTTGTTATCACATGAATAAATAGTTGTTGTTGTTGTTTGAGGATGATTTAGTTAACAAGGATACTTTTTAGCCATGCATCTTATTGTGTTGTAATAAATGTACCTTTATATTCAACTTAGGTTGAAGATAAAGAAATTGTAACTTGTTTGTTGCTATTTCATGAAATTGCTCCCCAATGAATGTGGAAAACATATTATCTTTTGTCTTTAACATCCTTTTCCTAATAAAGTTACTTATTAACTTGACCCCTGTATTAATTGGAGTGGGGGATGCCTTGCAAATTATCATCCTTTTGGAACATGAAAGTTGTTGTGTCCAGTTTCTTAACGGCCCACAACTACAATTAGAAAATCTGATGTCAAAAAAATAATACCAACGCATAAGCCACAAGAATAGAGTGTGAGTGCTTCTATGTGAAAGTTTAAATATGACATGATAAAGGAATAAATGGAATGCATGGTGATTAATTGTATATACCTCTAGGTGTAGGTGTGGATGGATTTTTACTTTAATAATTAAGCAATGAAATCTTCACCACTCAATAGTATGCAAGGTATTTAGCTTGTGTTCTCCTATAAATGTTTTGTCTCCCCTTGTGGAATTATATGTTGTGTAGGTCTATCATGTAGTTGTTTGAATTTGTTTCTAGTTCTTACTTCTCACGGTACTCCTCCTTTGTTTAGAGATACTTTTTGATATTTTGGAAAAAGTTCATGCCTCTTGTGTTACTTGTTAGAAATGATGAGTTTCTATTTGGACTTTGATTTTTTTCTTTTTGCATTCCTCTCTTGCAACTTCATTCCTAAACTCAAATTTGCAATGATTGATGATAAATTTTTTAGAATGAAAATGTATTTTTTTTAATATTCTTGGTTTTAATATGCTCTATTGTGCAAGCATGAATTGCGTACTTGACACACACAGATGTGCACTTTAGATGAATTGGTGATGAAAACTTATGAATGAAGAGTAATTGATCTTTTGTTGGTAATTTTTATTGATGATATATTCAAGTATTTTTCTTTTGTGGAAGCTTGAATTTGATACTTTCTTTTCTGTGGTCACTTTGACTTTGATAAATCCCAAAACCTAATATGATGCTATATAGAGTGAAATGGATCTTCAAGGTTGACTTAATTTAAACTTAAATATCAATGTATTGATCTTTTCAAAGTAAAACTATGTTCCCTTTATGGTGCATGGTTTGACAAATGGATGTGTTGATGAGTTATTGGCATTGCTACATCATTTGTTACAACCTTAATCCACATTGCCATCAATATAGTGCATGTAAAGTGCAAATCACTAAGCTAGGCTTAAAGTATGAAAACACACACATGTATGAATTGTTGTGTATTATTTCAAAAGTTCATATGACCGCAAGTGATATGATATTGTAGCCATATGAACTTTTGAAAAGGGGCCAAGGTTGAAAATTATAAGGTTGGGCCTAATATTGAAGAGAATGAGTTTGCATGTATTAGACCCTTCAAACTTAGATAATTTGAGGGGAAATGTTGTTGAAATACTTTTCTTATTGGAATGAGAATTTGCACCTACAAGATTTAATATTTCTATGAATGTTCTTATACATATAGAACATGAACTAGAGAATTGTGGCCCGATAAGAACGAGAAGGATGTATCTTGTAGAATGATATATGAAGGTCCTAAAAAGATTTTTGTAATAAGGAAAAATCAGAAGGTAGCATGTGTGAGGGATATTGAATGCAACAAGCCATAGAATTTTGCACATAATATATGAATGATTCTAGGATGGGATGATGAAGAAGATGAGAGAGTTACAGGCTAGGTATTACAAGGAATTGGGCATCATTTCAACCTGTAAAATGAAGAAAGAATTTCAATACATGTCTATGTTCATCAAAACATGGCCTCAATACATGCCTATCTTGTATGTTTATATTCAAAGTAGAAAATACGAATAAAAGATTCGAACAAGAATGCATCCATCTCTAAATCATACGCTTACAGATGGGATTGTTGATGCAATTAGTGATGCATGACAAGAAGTCAGGCTATAAAGATCGATGAAATTAAGATTTTAGGATCGTCAAATATATAAACTACTTCATTCAGTGCAATGTGGGACTATGGTAGTCATTTAAGAGTGGAAGAAAAGGACATAAGAAAGGGGAATTGTGATTGTATTGTTAGAGTCAAATTGCATCATGACACTGAAAATAAACTTTATATTGGATTCATATAAGAAATTATTCAAGTTGATTATGGTTAAACTAGTCCTATATTATTAAAATGTAAATGGATCAAACCATCCATAATACAACATGATGAATATGGATTTGTATGTTCAAATACACGTTAAAATTCATCAATGATTGATGAGCCATATGTTCCCCTCTTCAAATTACCCAGACATTTTTAATTGATGATGTAACAAGACCAGGATGGTCGTATGTCATCCAAGTAAAGTCTCGTTAGAAATTGGAGGTTTCCTGCACTAACATACTTCATGGAGTCTTTGAATCATGAGAATGACAAGCTAGTTCAGATGGGTACCATCAAATCCACCAAGGATAAAGCCCTTGATGCTGGTGTATCAAATCAAGCCAAAGATAAGATGAAAGATTTGAATCAAAGAGAGAAAGAGAAGAAGGATTTGAGTACAGAAATATCTAGTTCTACTGATGGGAGTTCGAGACCCAAGAGGAGAACAAGAGAGAGAGACCCACTTGTGGTTATTGCAGAGGTTCACATCTTGAAATATATTTCTTTAGAAATAATATGGACATCATGACCAAGCTCCTTGAGGAGAACCATATTGATCTTCCAGAATTTGCAAGAAGATGGGAGCACAAGCAAGGAGATGGTAAGCATGTGCATGCTTTGTGTGCATGGGAGAAACCCATTTATGATATATCTGTTTCTGATTTACCTTCTAATATATCAGAATCTAAAGCCTCCATATCTTCCTTAGAATAAACCCCAACCAGTTCACCAAAGCTTCCTCTAGAAACTAGTCATTTTTCATTAGTTTTCGATGTACCTTCTGAAAGATCTTTCCCATTCTAATTCTGAAGGTGATATACAATATGATATACAACCTATTACATTCATAGACTCATTTACCCAACCATTTCATGACCAAAATACTTGATAACCCTCAAGTTCACTAGTTGGAAAATCTCAAAATTGCCTAGTTTCCAATGTTATGTCACTTGTGTATATTTCTTTTATGTCTTGTATGTCTTTAATTTGTTAGAAATCCATGTCATTGGACTTCTTGGGAACACCACTCCATATGTTTGGAATTTATTTTACTACCAATGGTTGAAATCTCAAGTCTCCATACCCTCTAGTCTCGCTCAACTGTCAATGTGATCTAGTTGCTCAGTCTTCTTTCTCTATGGACCCATTCGCTCATGGAGACACCATACCTCTGATATTTTATACTATATATGAAATATATTATGATATCTTAGAGCCTCATGAGATGTTTTACAAATTATGAAGGTGCTTCATCAAATCGGGAAGAAGATTCATGATTTTATTCATGATATGGTAGCTACACATGAGGCAAATTTTGTTGAATCTTTTGATGTTATTTGGGAAAGAGTTTGCAAAGGTATCTTTTCCATGATTAATTATGCTTCTAGATAAGAGTATGATTGTAGAAAAATAAATTCTTATGATGCTCCCCCATCATCAAATGATGACCATAAAAGGCCCTCTCCACATGCTCTTTGTCTACATAACTTTGATGCATTGATGCATGATCTTGGCATCGTGCCAACATATTCACCAAGTACATCACCAAGAAGTTGTTATTTCAACTCATTCAAGCGAAGAAGAGTACCCGTTGAAGACATTTTTTATCATCTCTGTCATGTCCATTTTTTAGGGGAGGTTTTGTCTCATGAGGTTTCCTCCTTACCTCAGTTACATGGACTAATAAAATTTTGTTGTAAAAGGTGACTTGTGCCTTAGTTTCCAAGGCCTTAATAAATCATTTGGTATAAGATGTACTAAGTTAGGATTAAGGGGGGGTGTTATAGAAATTAATCTACCTTAATACCAGGGTCTTACACCTAGTAGGCATTTTCATTTTCCTTATGCTTATGTTATATGATCCTACTTAGGTTATACTGATCAATAGAGGTCAAATATGTGTTTCTAGATCATTAACTCACAATTGGGGTGCTTCAATTTGATCATCTTGATAGCTGAGGTGCTACACTTTGATCATCCTGACAGTTGAGGCACTCTAGTTTTATCATCCTAACATTACATGCGTCTACATTGATTACAAACCACTTCCGCTTTGATTGAGGGTGCTAGTGTGTTAATGTGGCTATTTTGTGGTCTTCTTGGTCATTTATTGGATTCTAGAGACTCTCCCACTCACACATGTGTACACCCATGCCTTGCATGCCTGCATTTATGCCTCCTTGCACATTCACACATGTATTTGTGATTGTTTGGTTAGGTTTGGGAGCCTATTAGTCAACCTAAAGGGGTTTAGGGGTCAAATCCTACCTTGACACTTGTATGCATTCACATGGCCTCCAAGGGCTCATACATTTCCCACAATGTATTATAAATATGTACTATACACATCTACAAGATGTACACTAATATAAATATCAATTATTGGCACCATTCACATGTGCTATTTCATTCTCTTTGGTTGTTCTCTTGCATATTTTGTCAAATACTTTGATTGTGAATGTTTCTCTAGCTCCTAGATATCACAGTGAAGCGAATCTCACAAGTTTACTAGAAACATTGCAACACGGAGATGAACATGAAAATAGAGTTGTGATTGAACAAGAAACTTTCATTCCCAATGAAGAGATTGAGATAGAGAATGTAACACATGGTTAGGAAAATCTATTGTATGACATGGTTAGGAAAATCTATTGTACGAGGACAATGAAGAAAATGAAGTAGATTCATACATGAGTGATAATTATTGTGATATTTATGGAAATTCAAATCATCATGATGATTATTTGTCACCTTATACTTATAGCGTAAATTTTCACTATGAAAATTGGATTTTTGGTTTTTGGCCATGGGATTAGCCAATGGTTGTATTAAACTATGTGCTAAAATTTGTATTGATTTTATTGTTTTGGCCATGGGATTATCTAAATACTTTTTTCAGTGTTATAATAATCAACCCATAGTTACCCATATTTTACATTAATTAATCATTTTTGTCTTATTCCTAGATTCCTAGATTCCTCACTATGCTAGTTGGCTTCCACTTGCACCTAGAAGTCAACACATGCTAAAACTGGGTCATGGAGCGCTTTGGAATCATTTTGGAAACATTTTTAGCATGTCTTATTTTATTCTTGGTTTGTAAAAGCGCAGTTCTATTTTTTCTGAAAGCTTCCTTGCTTTATAGTAGTTTTAAGGCAAAAATTAAAAGCTAGTCTAGGAGTAACTGCCTTTTTTTCCCACATCATCCTCCTTCATTTTCTCCAAAAAAAAGCATGGATATGATCTCTTTCCATCACTCATTATATTTCTTATCTGATTTATCCAATTCATGAGCATCTTCATAGATTTGGAAAGCGTGTTTTGCACCTATGGGGGATTTGACTAGTTTTAGTAAGCCTGCTTTTTGACAAATTCAAATAGCAACCTTTGGATTTCAAATATCTGATGTAATCATATATTTGAGAATCCTATTACTTGATGAGTTTGGCTGATGTACACTTATTCAATGCAGGATTAATTTATGCTCCAATTTCAGTCTCCTTTTGTGTGAATTTTGCATGTTTGATTAACAATTTTGTGAGTGTAATTGTTCTATCACTTGGGTTCAATTTCCACATTCTATAAAAGCCTTTGTATATACATTTATCTCCTTCCATATTTCTATTTTAGGTTTGACATCACTGACTGGGAGCGCATTCTGCTGGCTGGAGGACACAGGTGCTGAGATATGGACCAATCTCAAAGGATCATCTTGACTCCATTCAATTTCTTCAAATGGAAAGCTGAGATGGTGATATTGTTGAGAGAGAAAGGTATCTATGGGGTTACCATGGAAACTGAGGTAGATCCCAATGCAGTTGCAGAGAAAATTAAATGGCACAACAGGAGGGATGATGCCTATGGTCTTTTGTGCTTGAGCATTTCAAGAGACGTCCTCTTTCATCCTGATTCATTGACATCACATAATGAGGTTTGGGAGAAGCTTGAAGAGAATTTTGGAAAGACATATGAGATGAGAGGACATCAAATTAAGAATGAATTGATCTCCTTGAGTCCCAATAGTTTCAAATCATTGCAACTCTACTTTTCCAAGTTTAAGGCCCTTGTTTTGTAGCTAAAACAGTGTGGAATTGAAAAGAAGGAAGAGAAACTAGTCTTCACCATACTCTCAAATCTTGGTCCTGAATATTCAATTTTGTTTCGACCTTCCATGCCACCAAATTGACATCTCGAACCTGGAAGATGCCTAAGCTTGCTGAGTTCATGGAATCCCTCACCTAGGAGAAAGATAAATTGGTAATGATGGGCACCATCAAACCTTCCAAATACCAAGATTTGGTTGCTAGAGATTTAAAGGCGGATTCAAAAAGAAAGAAAAAAGCTAAAAATCCACCTGAGCAAAAGAGAGGCAAGTCAAAGTCTCAATAGGAGCCCTCAGGATCCAAGAAGAACTTCTAGAAGAAGAAGAACAAAGGAGAAATGAGAAAGTACGCATACTGCAATAAGGGCTATCATCCTGAGAACTCTTGTATGAAAAATAAAATTGACGCGTTGACCCAACTCCTAGAGAAGAACAACATCTCCCTTCCTGATTGCTCAAAGAAGAGGGAAGGAGGACCAAATTCAGAAGACAAGGAGAGAGTACATGCTTTGGTTGCTGGCACCTCAAGATCACCTAGCTTCATCTTTGATTCTAGAGCTTCCAGACATATGGTTTTGATAAGGGAGGTCTTCTCCTCTCTTGACATGTTGAAAGGTCCACCAATATTTTTGGGAGATAACTTGATGACTGACAGTATAGGGAAGGGTAGGATTGATCTTGAGCATGGTAGTTTCAATAATGTGTTGTATGTTCTAGGTCTTGCCTCTAATCTCTTGTCAGTGTATCAGATGAATCACACTAGGTCTCCAAAGAAATTAATCTTCTCCCCAAATGAAGTTGAATTCTCAGATATTTCGAATGGTAAAGTCATAACAAAAGGTGTTGTGAATCACACTTTGAAGGTATACAAGTTTTCCCATTTTCTACCATACTCAAACACATCTGCTCTTCTCACCCATGCTAATGAGGAAAGCAAGCTTTGGCATGAGAGATTTAGCCATATTAACTATAAGTATCTTTCTGATTTGAGTGACAAAGATATGGTCATAGGGTTACCAAAGATTAAGTTTTCTAAGGGAGTATGTCAAGGCTTGATCCTAGGAAAACACCCAGAGCACAAATATGAGAGAGATAGTCATGAGAGAACCTCTGCACCCCTTGAGTTAATCCACAGTGACATTGCTGGTCCATTCCCTCATATGTCCATGAGTCAAGACAAATATACACTCACCTTCATAGATGAATTTTCCAGCTATTGTTGGGTCTACTTCCTAAAGCACAAGTCTGAATTTTTTGACCTCTTCAAGGTCTTTCGAGCCTTGGTTGAGAACCAGTCGGGGAGGAAACTCAAGATCCTCAGATATGACAATGGTGGAGAGTATGTCAAGTCTAATTTCATCCATTATTGTAAATATGCAGGTATCCAGATGCAACATTCTATTCCTTACACACCACAACAAAATGGTGTTGCTGAGAGAAAGAACAGATCACTCAAAGAGATGGTAACTTGCATGATGGAGGCTAAAGCTTTGCTACCAAAATTTTGGGCCAAGGCTATAAACTGTGCATCCTATAATCAAAATAGGGTTCCACATAATAATCTTGATGGTATTACTCCTTTTTAAGCTTGGATTTGGCACAAGCCAGATGTGACCCATTTCAGAATTTTTGGCTCAAAGGCTTGTGCTAGAATTCCAACTTAAAAGAGGAAGGCTTTGCAACCACAAAGCCAATAGTTCCTATTTTTTGGCTATTTTGAAGATTCAAAAGGGTACAATCTTATCAACTTGAGCACTAACAAATAATTCATTTGAAAGAAGTGTTCAGTTCGAAGAAGAGCCTTTAGCAGCAGTTGAAGTTGGAGAGTCCTCTTCACCACCATAACCGCTGATTGTAATTGAAGAGACTAATGAGTTTGTTGATTCTGATATGTCTGATAATGATGATTTAATTGCAGATCCTAATATTTCTACAATACCAAAATGGGAAGCAAGGACCATTATGCAGCTGGGGAACTATTTAGGAATCCTAGTGACCCTAGGAGGACTAGATCTCAATTTGAGAGTGCCCTTTGTGTGAAATATCCACTATTTACTGAGAAGTGTTATTTGATGGTTGATTTTGATCCTAAAAAATAAGAATATGCATCACATGATCCAATATGGAAAACAACCATGAAGGAATAATTCAGCTCGCTCCAAAATAACAACACATGGGAACTAGTTGATCCCCCTAGGGAGAAAGCTAGTAAAGTGTAAGTGGGTCTATAAAACTAAGTTTGTTGCTGATGGTTCACCTTTGAAATATAAGGCAATATTGGTATCCAAGGGATACTCACAAGTACATGGTATTGATTACAATGAGACCTTTGCACCAGTGGCAAAGATGGACTCCATAAGGCTAGCTCTAGTCATTGTAGCCTCAAGGCAATGGGAGGTACATCACATGGATGTTAAGTGTGCCTTTCTGAATGGAGATATGAATGAATATTTATATGCAGCAACCAGAAGGTTTTGTTTCTAGTCCATCTTTAGTGTGCAAGTTAAAGAAATCATTATATGGGATCAAGGAAGCCCCCAAGGCTTGGTATGCCAAGATTGATGGCTTTCTGCTGTCACTGAGTTTTGTTCAATGCAAGTCTGATATGAATGTCTATTTGAAGCTGATTCATGGTTCTATATTGATTATTGTTTTATATGTGGATGACCTACTGATTATAGGAATTTCAAAGAAAGAGATTGCCTCCTTGAAGGATGCAATGAACCATGCATTTTCCATGACAGATTTGGGATTGTTGAGCCAATTCTTGGGTATCAGAATTTATCAATCCCAACATGGAATCAAAGTTCATCAGTCCAAGTATGCTTCAGATCTGCTCAACAAGTTCAGCATGAAATATTGCAAGCCAAGCAAGACTCCATTCCTTTCAGGAGTTAAGCTTGAGTAAGCAGGTTCTTATCCTTTGGTAAATAATACACTGTATAGGCAGTTGATTGGGTTTTTTATTTATCTTACACATACTTGAATAGACTTATATTATGTGGTTAGTGTGGCTTCAAGATACATGGATCAGAATCATGAGATCCATTGGAGAGAAGCCAAGAGGATCCTAAACTTTGTTCAGGGAATAAGAACTCATGGGATTTTCTATAAAGAAAAATCTAACTTAGAGCTAGTTGGATTTACTGATAGTGATTGGGAAGGTGACAACACAGATCAAAATTCTACTTCAGGATATGTGTTCATGCTTGCAGATGGACCAATTAGTTGTTCAAGTAAGAAGCAGAGTGCCATATCACTCTCATCTACAGAGGCCGAGTATAGAGGAGTTGTGAATGCAACTACTCAATGTTTGTGGTTGTAGGGGATACTTGGAGAATGTGGGTTCGAATCAGAATTTTCAACTGTCGTCTATTGTGACAATCAAAGCACCATTTGAATCTCCACTGATCCAGTTCAAAGATAGAGAACCAAGCACATTGAGATCCACATGCACTATATCAAGGAGCTTGTGCATGATGGTACCATTGCTCTACTATACTGCGCATCTTCGGAGAAAGTAGCATATATATTCACCAAAATATTATGTGAGAAGACCTTCAATAATCTCAAATCACTACTGGGGATTACTGATCATGTGGTGAAGTATGATTGATAACAATATTTTCAAATTTTTTTGTTTCCTGTCCATGTTTAAGGGAGGATTTTCCCACTGGTTTTTTCCCTCTTTCCTTGGTTGTATGGACATGCAGTATGTAAAGGGTGTCTAAGCCTTGTTTCTAGGCCCTATAGTTTTCTGATATTTACTCATAAAGTCAGGATTAAGGGGGAGGCGTGTTAGAATAATCAACCCATAGTTACCCATATTTGATATTAATTAATCATTTTTGTCTTATTCCTAGATTCCTCACTATGCTAGCTGGATTCCACTTGCACCTAGAAGTCAATACATGCTAAAACTGGGTCATGGAGTGCTTTGGAATCATTGTGGAAACATTTTTATCATGTCTTATTTTATTCCTAGTTTTTAAAAGCACAGTTCTACTTTTTTTTGAAAGCTGCCTTGCTTTACAATAGTTTTAAGGAAAAAAGGAAAAGCTAGTCTAGGAGTATCTTCCTTGTTTTTTGCCCACATAATCCTCCTTCCTTTTCTCCAAAAAAAAACATGGATCTGATCTCTTTCCATCACTTATTATCTGGCCTATCTGATTTAGCCAATTCATGAGCATCTTCATAGATTTGGAAAGTATTTTTTAAACCTATGGGGGATTTGACTAGTTTTAGTAAGCTTGCTTTTTGACCAATTCGAATAGCAACCTTATTTTTTCGAAGCTCTGATGTAAGTATATATTTGATAAGCCTATTACTTGATGAGGTTGGATGATGTACACTTATTCAATATAGGATTAATTTATGCTCCAATTTCAGTCTCCTTTTGTGTGAATTTTGCATGTTTGATTAACAATTTTGTGAGTGTAATTGTTCTATCACTTGGGTTCAATTTCCACATTCAGTACTCTGCAATGTTTTAAATATGATTTCATTTTTTTCCTTAATCTCATAGTCTGTCTAATGATTATTTGTCACCTTAAACACAGAGAATAATTTTTAACTATGAAGATTGGATGTTATTGTTTTGGCCATAGTATTTGTTATAGCTGATTTTATCACACTTGGTATATCACATATTTATGGCCTTCCATGTCCCTTTGCAAACTCCTTGGACCCCCTTTTCTCAAATTATACTTTGGTGTCCCAAGGAAGTCTCCCAAAAAACATCTATTTATGTGTATACGCGACTTTTAAAGCCATATCTACGTGTACACGCATCTTTTGAGCCAAAACACACGTACATCGGGGAATGTGCATAAAGCCAAGATATTTTGTAGTTTTCCTCATAGAATCCCAAATAACTTGACTCTTGGACTTCCATATTCCTTGAGAATGCTTGGACTCGACCCTCCATTTCCTATTTGGAGTAGTATATATTGAGCCTCTTAGATACATTGAAGGAGGAGAAATTGGAGAGCAAGGAAACTATAATTCATTGTTGCCTCACTTGTTTATGCTTGAGTCTGCATCCCTTTCTCCCTTTGTAGCACACCATGCTGCTCTTCCCAAGGTTGCCATTGTGATGGAGGATTGAAGTGGTGCAGGCCCAGGTGGAGGGATCAGTTTCTTGGGTTCGAAGAAGTGCCGATAGAGGTTGTCACTATTGTATCTCTAGTTTATTAATAGAAATATCCATTTCTTGTTTAACACATGTGGATAAATATGAATATTGTATCCATGGATGTATTTATTTTCTTATACATGATTGTTTATATATGCTAGAGTAGGTATAACACCTTGATATATAGCACGCTTGTCTTGTTTGTTGTTGCTGAGAGCGAATTATGAATACAAGCATGTTGGAAAAGCTCAATAGGGATCTACATCAACTGTACAAAATAAGGTCCACTTCATATTCCTTAGTGTTAGATGTCTTTATTTCTCTTACATGTTGGAATTGATTGATTTTTGGTGTCATTCAGTCTGTTGTGGTACACCCCAAGCCATAGGAAGTTTCTCTCCGTAACAGAATTGATGACTCCGCTAGTAATGTTCGCTGTTTTTCTTTTGGGTTTGGGGGAACAATGTGCTTGCATTTCTCTCTGTTTCTCCCCGTTCCTATGCCACATTTAGTAGTATGTTCATCCATTGACACTCCCCTAGAGTGGTTTGAACCTTGGCCTGCTTTTTACCACTTTCTTCTCTGTATACGCAGGTTTTTGATTAAAATCCGTGTACATACGTAGGCTTTTGGCCAAAATTCATGTATACATGCAGGTTTTTGGCTAAAAGTCACGTATACATGCAATATTTTGGCTAAAATTCATGTACATATGCTACTGTTCTTTGAACATTCTTGTACATCCTCCTTGTTTGGGTTGATTTTGATGTGGGAAGTTGTTGGGTGGGTTGTTAGTGTCTAGGTCTTCCTAGGTTCTGATGTTGTTTGTTGACTGCTTCTTTCGTGACTAGAGACCAATTTTTCATTTATTTTTCTTTGAAAGTAGTTCTAGTCATTTATCTCCTTTTTTGTTTTTCCATTAGTGCATTAGTCTTTTGGTCTCGATGTCTTGCTCAGCTTGTGTTTTCTACTTGCTATAGAGACTCAGAATTTTAATAACTTTTATTGCATTTTCATTCTTTTATAATGAAAATACAAAATAGTTGCATTCTTACTTGCATATCACATATGGATTTAAGGAGGTACTTGCATTGGATTGTTTGGATGATATTTGTGTTTAGGCTTTCATATAGGAAGGATTGCATTGGCATTCAAAAAGGAATGAATATGCATCTCATGTAGTGGCATACCCAGTTTTCTCATTTAGACAAAATTGCACTTGACATTGTTTGTTAGGTGTGCACATTTACTTTCACTGCTGAGTCATAACATCATTGGTTGCACGGTCATTTCCCTTTGAGTAATCACATCCACTAAAATCAACGCTTACTTTAAAATGAATTACACATTTTTATTTGATCAGGTACATCAACAAGATTAGGATTTAGAGTCTTGGAATAGTTCATTGTGAGTTAATTCTACAAGACTACTAAATGAAAAAAGGAGGTGTCTGTCTAGGTGAGAGAGTGAAATCATTGGTATAATTAGTGTTGTCAGGATGCTCCTCTTACATAGGATTTAAGCACGAGGCAATGTACACGATTATGGTCGGGATAGCCCTTGGCCACTTTCTGTGAGTGTCAAAGATATTTCCATGATCTTATTCATAGACGGGGGATTTTGAGGTACTAGTTGGTGCTTTCGAGCTCCAACCTTACTACCCTTCCCATACGGTATATACTGCTTGCGACTACCCACCTGAGCATTGGTTATATTGGGGTGAACTTATTTTTCTTACCTAGGTATCGCAGGGGGTACTTGCAGATGTTATTCTATGAGTGTCCTGGCCAGGTAGGGGTTGGACAACACAGTCTCTTTACGTGTTGAAGCTGAGGTCCACTATAATTGGTTACACACCTCCATTTGTAGTGTATGGGAGTTTCAAGCCTCTCCTAGATGAGACATACCTGCTGCATTCGGGAGCTCACTTATCCTCCCCTTGGATTTCTTGCATTTTGGCTTAGATTCTCTTAGGAGTGTGCTCTTTATGTGCTAGTTGGCTTTAGGGATCACGGTTACTTGAGTATATTTATGTTCTTTTGATTTCATGTCATTTTATGTTCGATATGACTGATATCACTACTAGTATTCTATCACCCGCTCCAGGTCCTAATACGGACCCAGGTGTTGGACTGGGGGGCACCACAACCCTGTACCTTGCTCATATATTTGGGAGTGGTCATATTCCATCCTCTACTCCATTTGCAGAGGATATTCACTCCCTTCATCCAGTATTAACACTAGTGTTCACCCTCATGGGGGTGGTAGTGGATACATGAACATTGGGTCTACACCTTACATTCCTTCTTATGTCCCATTGTCCATCGCACTGTTTCTTTTGAATTCAGTTTTCATGATAATTCCTCCCTATATCCTATGGTTTAGATGCTTTACTGACTATTTCTAGTTGTTTTCGACTAATATTGTTGTCATGTAAGGTCTATTTTTTGTACACTTTCACTGAGGCTTTGACCTGTTCATGGACATGATAGGTATAATTTTGAACTGGCATATAGGTTAGGACTACATTTCTGCTTGCATTGTGCATCGCCTTATGACCATTTATCCTTGACCTTAGGTATGAACCCACTTTGTGATGTCACAAAACCTTCATACTGCTACTAGAAGTGACATTATGTGATTGGTAGAGCTTTCCTATTGTAACACCCTGGTCTTGTCCCCATGGTATTAAATTTCACATGATGTAAATATTATATTTGATCATGGTGTGGAGCTCAAGGAAAAGGCCCCACCATGGATTTAGTATTTTATGTATCGGCTATGAAAATTGATGCCGATGGTTTATGTGCTAGCCAGGCACAATATGTTTGAGACAACAACTAGCTATGCGCCGCAATGTTAAAGAGATGGGGGCGTTATTTCACAAGGAATAGGGAGGGTGGGGGAATAATTAAACCCTCGATCCAATGGGGAAAATCCAAATTTATAAGGGAAAACCCATAAAGTGGTCAACTACCCATTTTGTCCTTTTGTTCCCAGTCATCCAGAAGTTGGTTGATGAAGTTAATGCATGGGAATGGGAAACGCGTTGGGGTCAATTTCGAATTGGGTAAAGCACCCATTTTAGAAAAATGTGTTTTGGATTAATGGGTAAGTAAGAACCCAAAAATCACTCACTCACCCATTATGGATTCACGTCCTCCATTTCTCACGGTAATGGGGAGCTGGGAGAGCTCTCGCATTCATGTTTTTGTCTACCTGTGTGTTTTCCCTCATGTTTTGCAGGACTTTTCTTCATTTTCTCCATGGCTAGGAAGTTGTTTTGGTAATTCTCAGGGGATGAGCTCTCTCCTATATGTTTTTTCAGTGTGTTCCTCATTATCTGGCTGGGAAAATCCACTGTTTTGGTTGCACAATGAATGGAACAAGAGACCCACGATTTTTGGGTGTTTGTTGAGGTCATTTTGGCCACGTGAAGCCCATAAATGTTTCTGAATTTGAAACCATGAGATGGGGATCTGTAAGGGTCCTTTTTTCCTATGTGAATCTGTTGAGTCGTTGTTGAATTTGGGTTGCTCACCCAGGGGATGATTTTCCCATTCACCAAATTGTTTTTGGTTGAAAAACGTTTTCCTTCATACCCAACCTATGCATTTTGTTGTTGTGTGTATCCTTGTGATGGCTTGATAGAGTAAGTCCAAGGAGCCCATCCGTTAGATGGTTGGCTATGTTGGATGTGATTATTGGCTTGGATGAGCAAGTCCAAGGACCCCATGTTATTGGTTGTTGCCTTAGCAGCCTGTGAAATCTAATTCCTTATTTCTTGGGATGGTCAGTCTATGAAACCCAAGGATGTGTTGGCTTGACTGTGGATGTATGTTTTTGGCTATGTGTAATCCTGTTGTTGTTCCCTAGTTCGTTGTGGAAGCATGCCCAGCTCGGGGGTGCCAGTGCTGATGAGAGATTGATGAGCACACTGGCATATGGTTGGATGGAACGTTGCAATGACATAGCTAGTTGCAGGGAAATATTTTTCTCAAGATAAGTATTCTTGTGTATTTAATATCTGGAATGAATTTGTTTATGAATTAATATGAACATGATGAATGCTTGAATGTGTTGAAAGAAATGTGTTTGCTTTCGATGTATTTACATGTCTTATGCATTTGTATATGTTTTTATTCCAATGCATTTTTATGTTTATGTTCATGGGGCTAGATTTCCCAGATTTGATAGCCGTGAAGTCGCATTCTCTCTCTGGTAGAGGGGTGGGGACGTGACACCTATGTTAAAATTGCTACGCCTTTTATATCATGAAGCAATGAGTCCAATATTATTGATGCAGTAAAAGAGGAATGAAGATACACATTGAAAAAATCAAACCACATAGGAAAAAGATGAGTATATCTCAAATAATTATAGTATCATTCTCATTAATTAATCTGATGTTACAATAGTGTTACATAAGGAAGAATTCAAATTCATTAGGGATGAATTCTAATCTACCAACTAGATGTGACTATATCTGACTCACTAACTAACTAAGGGTGTCTCAGTCAATATCAGATTCCAAATGGTTAACTCCACATGTCTAATCAAGCCACACAATCAATAATAAATAGTTAACTCAGTCTAACTAGAGTGGTAGGTGAGGAAAAGAGCCTTATCCACATGCAGTCATGTCAAACTGGCGCTAACTGAGATTATTGTGATCTAACTGAAAGTAACTGGAAAATAACTAATCTTAACTAGTTTCAACTCCAAATGACTGAAGGAGGTTGGTGCTTGGACTCCCAGTGGCTCCTAAAATGTAGGGATTGGTCTAGGAGGCACCTAAACTGATGCATGCAAGTGCAGTCAGTGGAAGTTAGCCTCTAGTAGTGTTCCCCACACTCTAGTAATTGGTACATGTGGCCCCATGTTTATGTTTATGTTCATGGGGCTAGATTGCCCGGATTTGATAGCCGTGAAGTCGCATTCTCTCTCTGGTAGAGGGGTGGGGACGTGACACCTATGTTTAAATTGCTACGCCTTTTATATCATGAAGCAATGAATCCAATATTATTGATGTAGTAAAAGAGGAATGAAGATACACATTGAAAAAATCAAACCACATAGGAAATAGATGAGTATATCTCAGATAATTATAGTATCATTCTCATTAATTAATTCGATGCTACAATAGTGTTACATAAGGAATAATTCAAACTCATTAGGGATGAATTCTAATCTACCAACTAGATGTGACTATATTTGATTCACTAAATAACAAAGGGTGTCTCAATCAATATCAGATTCCAAATGGTTAACTCCACATGTCTAATCAGCCCACACAATCAATAATAAATAGTTAACTTAGTCTAACTACAGTGGTAGGTGAGGAAAAGTGCCTTATCCACATGCAGTCATGTCTAACTAGCGCTAACTAAGATTATTGTGATCTAATTGAAAGTATCTGGAAAATAACTAATCTTAACTAGTTCCAACTCCAACTGATTGAAGGAGGTTGGTGTTGTGACTCCCAGTGGATCCTAAAATGTAGGGATTGGTCTAGGAGGCACCTAAATTGATGCATGCAAGTGAAGTTAGTGGAAGTTATCCTCTAGCAGTGTTCCCCACACTCTAGTAATTGGTACATGCAGCCCCATTTTCATGTTTATTTTCATGGGGCTAGATTGCCCTGATTTGATAGCCATGAAGTCGCATTCTCTCTTTGGTAGAGGGGTGGGGACGTGACACCTATGTTAAAATTACTACGCTTTTTATATCATGAAGCAATGAGTCCAATATTATTGATGCAGTAAAAGAGGAATGAAGATACACATTGAAAAAATCAAACCACATAGGAAACGGATGAGTTTATCTCAGATAATTATAGTATCATTCTCATTAATTAATCCGATGTTACAATAGTGTTACATAAGGAAGAATTAAAACTCATTAGGGATGAATTTTAATCTACCAACTAAATGTGATTGTATCTGACTCACTAACTAACTAAGGGTGTCTCAATCAATATCAGATTCCAAATGGTTAACTCCACATGTCTAATCAAGCCACACGATGAATAATAAATAGTTAACTTAGTCTAACTAGAGTGGTAGGTGAGGAAAAGTGCCTTATCCACATGCAGTCATGTCTAACTGGCACTAACTAAGATTATTGTGATCTAATTGAAAGTAACTGGAAAATAACTAATCTTAACTAGTTCCAACTCCAATTGATTGAAGGAGGTTGGTGTTGTGACTCCCAGTGGATCCTAAAATGTAGGGATTGGTCTAGGAGGCACCTAAACTGAGGCATGCAAGTGCAGTCAGTGGAAGTTAGCCTCTAGCAGTGTTCCCCACACTCTAGTAATTGGTACATGTGGACCCATTTTTATGTTTATGTTCATGGGGCTAGATTGCCCTGATTTGATAGCCGTGAAGTCGCATTATCTCTCTGGTAGAGGGGTGGGGACATGACACCTATGTTAAAATTGCTACGCATTTTATATCATGAAGAAATGAGTCCAATATTATTGATGCAGTAAAAGAGGAATGAAGATACACATTGAAAAAATCAAACCACACAAGAAACAGATGAGTATATCTCAGATAATTATAGTATCATTCTCATTAATTAATTCGATGTTACAATAGTGTTACATAAGGAAGAATTCAAACTCATTAGGGATGAATTTTAATCTACCAACTAGATGTGACTGTATCTGTCTCACTAACTAACTAAGGGTATTTCAATCAATATCAGATTCCAAATGGTTAACTCCACATGTCTAATCAAGCCACACAATCAATAATAAATAGTTAACTCAGTCTAACTAGAGTGGTAGGTGAGGAAAAGAGCCTTATCCACATGCAGTCATGTCTAACTGGCGCTAACTGAGATTATCATGATCTAAGTGAAAGTAACTGGAAAATAACTAATCTTAACTAGTTCCAACTCCAACTGATTGAAGGAGGTTGGTGCTAGGACTCGTAGTGGCTCCTAAAATGTAGGGATTGGTCTAGGAGGCACCTAAACTAATGCATGTAAGTGCAGTCAGTGGAAGTTATCCTCTAGCAGTGTTCCCCACACTCTAGTAATTGGTACATGTAGCCCCATTTTTATGTTTATGTTCATGGGGCTAGATTGCTCAGGATTTGATAGCTATGAAGTCGCATTCTCTCTCTGGTAGAGGGGTGGGGACGTGACACCTATGTTAAAATTGCTACACCTTTTATATCATGAAGCAATGAGTCCAATATTATTGATGCAATAAAAGAGGAATGAAGATACACATTGAAAAAATCAAACCACATAGGAAACATATGAGTATATCTCAGATAATTATAGTATCATTTTCATTAAATAATCCGATGTTACAATAGTGTTACATAAGGAATAATTCAAACTCATTAGGGATGAATTCTAGTCTACCAACTAGATGTGACTGTATCTGACTCACTAACTAACTAAGGGTGTCTCAATCAATATCAGATTCCAAATGGTTAACTCCACATGTCTAATCAAGCCACACAATCAATAATAAATAGTTAACTCAGTCTAACTAGAGTGGTAGGTGAGGAAAAGTGCCTTATCCACATGCAGTCATGTCTAACTGGCGCTAACTGAGATTATTGTGATCTAACTGAAACTAACTGGAAAATAACTAATCTTAACTAGTTCCAACTCCAACTGATTGAAGGAGGTTGGTGCTGGGACTCCCAGTGGATCCTAAAATGTATGGATTGGTCTAGGAGGCACCTAAACTGATGCATGCAAGTGCATTCAGTGGAAGTTAGCCTCTAGCAGTGTTCCCCACACTCTAGTAATTGGTACTTGTGGCCCCATTTTTATGTTTGTGTTCATGGGGCTAGATTTCCCGGATTTGATAGCCGTGAAGTCGCATTCTCTCTCGGGTAGAGGGGTGGGGACGTGACACCTATGTTAAAATTGCTACGCCTTTTATATCATGAAGCAATGCGTCCAATATTATTGATGCAATAAAAGAGAATGAAGATACACATTGAAAAAATCAAACCACATAGGAAACAGATGAGTATATCGCAGATAATTATAGTATCATTCTCATTAATTAATCCAATGTTACAATAGTGTTACATAAGGAAGAATTCAAACTCATTAGGGATGAATTCTAATCTACCAACTAGATGTTACTGTATCTGACTCACTAACTAACTAAGGGTGTCTCAATCAATATGAGATTCCAAATGGTTTACTCCACATGTCTAATCAAGCCACACAATCAATAATAAATAGTTAACTCAGTCTAACTAGAGTGGTAGGTGAGGAAAAGTGCCTTATCCACATGCAATCATGTCTAACTGGTGCTAACTGAGATTATTGTGATCTAATTGAAAGTAACTAGAAAATAACTAATCTTAACTTGTTCCAACTCCAACTGACTGAAGGAGGTTGGTGCTGGGACTCCCAATGGCTCCTAAAATGTAGGGATTGGTCTAGGAGGCACCTAAACTGATGCATGCAAGTGTAGTCACTGGAAGTTAGCCTCTAGCAGTGTTCCCCACACTCTAGTAATTGGTACATGCGGCCCCATTTTTATTTTTATGTTCATGGGGCTAGATTGCCCAGATTTGATATTCGTGAAGTTGCATTCTCTCTCTGGTAGAGGGGTGGGGACGTGACACCTATGTTAAAATTGCTACACCTTTTATATCATGAAGCAATGAGTCCAATATTATTGATGCAGTAAAAGAGGAATGAAGATACACATTGAAAAAATCAAACCACATAGGAAACAGATGTGTATATCTTAGATAATTATAGTATCATTCTCATTAATTAATCTGATGTTACAATAGTGTTACATAAGGAAGAATTCAAACTCATTAGGGATGAATTCTAGTCTACCAACTAGATGTGATTGTATCTAACTCATGAACTAACTAAGGGTGTCTCAATCAATATGAGATTCCAAATGGTTAACTCCACATGTCTAATCAAGCCACACAATCAATAATAAATAGTTAACTTAGTCTAACTAGAGTGGTAGGTGAGGAAAAGTGCCTTATCCACATGCAGTCATGTCTAACTGGAGCTAACTGAGATTATTGTGATCTAACTAAAAGTAACTGGAAAATAACTAATCTTAACTAGTTCCAACTCCAACTGACTGAAGGAGGTTGGTGCTGGGACTCCCAGTGGCTCCTAAAATGTAGGGATTGTTCTAGGAGGCACCTAAACTGATGCATGCAAGTGCAGTCAGTGGAAGTTAGCCTCTAGCAGTGTTCCCCACACTCTAGTAATTGGTACATGCGGCCCCATTAGGGAAGGTGGACCCAATGGTACTAATGGACCCAATTACTTAAATAAAACTCCTAAGTTAGGATAAAATCATCTAAGACATAGTTTTGTCTAGGGAGGATTATAAATCCTAACACCCCCCCTGAATCCTAACTTGGAAAAATGTAGGCCTTTGTAACAAGGCCAAAATGCACCCATGTTCAATCTAAAAGATAAAAATGATGCTTAATAAACCGTGGTAATAGGGGGAAAACACATGGGAACCCCTCCCCCCCCCCCTTAAAATAAGCAGAAATATGAAAATGCAAGCTATTTTTAGAAGAAAGAAGCTTCCTGAGAAAAATAACTTGGACGAAACACTACTGCAAAATTACAGCTCTATGCAGCAGCATGGTCCATCTATGCAGCAGCATTCTGAAGCTATGCATGTGAAGCTCTCAATGTTCTTCTGAACTGATGACTCTATGAGTTTCTTCTGGATGGTGAAGGTAGGGAATGATCAAGTTTCTTCTTCTGTGGGCCAAGTAGCTGATCATTCACCATCATCAAGTAGCACTGACCTAGAATTTTGTTGCACCACTCTATAGGGAGCGAATCTGTGAGAGACAGTGCAACAATTTCATTCTAATACTAGGACCTAGTTCTTCTCCTATCTTCTAGATTTCCAGCACCATTTCCAGCTACATATATGATATTTTGAGCTCATCTAGGCTTAGGATTTTGGTTTGGAATGGAGATTGGATCTGGATCTAGAATCTCATGAGATTCAGTCTTAATAACAGGATCATGCTGGATTTGATCTTCTTCATCTGAATATGAAACCTGTAGCAAATCATCATCATCAAAAAATGGTGGAGAAATGGTTATACCTTCTTGTGCTGCTAATGGTGGTGTGTCATACAACTGATCTTCTTCAAACTGAACACTTCGTTCAATAAAGCATCTCCTGGTTGCAACCTCCATCAATTTGTAAGCTTCTGCATCTTCTACATATCCTAGCAGAATGCATTCGCTACTTTGGGCTTGGAAGGCCTTCCTCTTGTCAAGTGGTATTCTGGTCAAAGATTTGGAGCCAAAAAATCTCAGATGAGAGACATTGGGCTTATTCCCATGGAGTGCTTCGAATGGAGTGGCCCCATCCACTAATTTATGAGGCACTCTATTCTACAAATACGAAGCACTGTTTACAGCTTCATCCCAAAGAGAAGAGGAATATGTTATGCATGGAGAAAGCATGTTTCCATCTCCTTCGGTGATATGTTCTTCCTCTCAACCACACCATTTTGTTGTCGTGTGTATGGAATCAAGTGTTCCATTCTAATCCCTTCCGATTCACAAAAATTATGGAAGTGTCCTTTGATGTGAGTCTCCTCCTTTATCAAATATTATAGACTTGATTTTCTTGTTGAAACTATTCTCAACCATAGCTTTAAAAACTTTAAAAATCTCAAAAACTTTTGATTTTTATTTCATAAAGTAGATCCAGCAGTACCTAGAACAATCATCAATAAAGGTGAGGAAATACCTACAACCATTAATGGAGTTTGTGGGCAAAGGTCCAGTTACATCACTATGTATCAAATCAAGTATAGAGGCAGCTCTATGTGCCTTCCCAACTTCATACCTCTTCACTGGATGCTTACCTACCAAGCAACCAACACATACTCCATTGAAAGTTTGGATGGAAGGTGAACCTTCAACCATTTTATCATTGTGGAGTTGCTGGAGATATTTGAAATTGAGATGGCCAAATATCTCATGCCAAATCTTGTTGGTGTTGTTAGTATGAGACAATAAAGCTGTAGGAGGACAGACAGGTTAAAAATGTGAGAACTCATAAAATTTAGTAGAGTGATTTGCAATACCTTTCGCTATGAGCTATCTAGTGGATTTTTCTGTAATCTCAACTATATCTGAGTCAAGTGTAACACTCTTGGGAGAGCCTGTATGAGTCATCTAATAAATAGAAAACAATTTAGTTGCAAGGGAGGAAACATAGAGGACATTCTTGAACTCTTGATGCTTCGCTCTGACTGAACCCCTTCCTTTTGCTGGAATTTGGGAATCATCTCCCATGTGAATATTAGGCCCTTTTGATAGTGTGAGGGTAGAGAATGATTATTTGGAACAAACCATGTGGTTGGATTCTCCAGAATCAATTAGGTACGTTGTTGACTGAGTAAGGATAGATTTCAAAGCATGACCCCTTTTATCATCTTCTATATGTGGTTCTTCATCAGGCTTCTTTGCTCTTTTTGGGAGAGCAATGTTATTATGCTTGAGGAGAGCTGACAGTTGGTCAATATTCTTCTTCATACAATGATATTCAAGATGTGAACCCTTCATAGAATAGGGACATATTCTTATCAAACTTCTTTTTCTTAGAGCTTGAAGCTCATTCAGAAGTTTTTTGATTCTGTTTAGGCTTCGAATCAACTGCTTTAGGCTCCTTCTGCTTTGATTTCCCTTTATCTTGCGCTTTAGTAGAGTCTGCCACTAGGAGAGCTTGATGTTTGGAGGTCTTGATGACTCCCATCCGGATAAACTTCTCTTGCACCTTCATTCAGGACTCGAAAAATGAATCAAGTGAAGGAATTTTCCGACCCAGAAATGGATCCATTTTGGAATGGAAGATTGAAACAAATACAAAATAATCAGGGTCGAGTTTGCTGAGAATGGAGAGCACATTTTTCTCATCCTTTCTCTCTATTCCGCACTATCTACATTGAAGTGCAAGAGACTTGAATTTAGTAAATAATTTATTTATAGTTTCGAAGTTGTTGGGATGTAAGGCTACCAACTCATTCTCTAGGAGGTGTCTTCGAAGCTCATCTTGTTTGCCAAAAAATTCTTCAAGCTTATCCCAAGATTCTATGGGATTTCTCAAAACTTCAAGGTGGAAAAGGAGATCTCTGGATATATGAGTGCATAGATAACCGAAAGATTCATCTAAGCGGTTCAGAAACTTGTTTCTCTCAACTTGCTGATGGGGCTCAACCTCCTTTCCAAGTATTATCTTGAAGTATCCATTGTTGCGCAAGGAAACATGCATATCTTCCCTCAAATCAAGATAATTAAAGGTAGAAAATCCATAATTCTCCTGGTGGAAAAACACAAATATTCACACAAGCTATGTAGCACCTGTAGAATTTCACTACAAAACACTAAACCATTCAAAGTATGTTAGAATCATTCCTTCCCTCTTGACATGAACACTTTCTCAGGGTCCGTCACACCTTTTATATCATGAAGCAATGACCCCAATATTATTGATGCAGTAAAAGAGGCATGAATATACACACTGAACAAATCAAACTACATAGGAAATAGATGAGTATAGCTAATATAATTACAGTATCATTCTCATTAATTAATTCGATGTTACAATAGTGTTACATAAGGAATAATTCAAATTAATTAGGGATGAATTCGAATCTACCAACTGGATATGACTATATCTGATTGAGTAGCTAACTAAGGGTGTCTCAATCAATATTGGAGTCAAAATGGTTAACTCCAGATGTCTAATCATGTCACACAATCAGTAATAAAGAGTTAACTTAGTCTAACTAAAGTGGTAGGTGAGGAAAATTGCCTTATGCACTAACTAAAAGTAACTGGAACATAAATAAGCTTAACTAGTTCCAACTCCAACTAACCAAAGGAGGTTGGTGTTGGGACTCTCGGTGGCTCCTAAAATGTAGAAATTGGTCTAGGAGGTGCCAAAACTGATGCATGCAAGTGCAGTAAGTGGAATTTAGCCTCCAGCAGTGTTCCCCACACTCTAGTAACTGGTAGATGTGGCCCCATTAGGCCAAGTGGACCCAATGGTACTAGTGGACCTAATTAATTAAATAAAACACCTAAGTTAGGATAAAATAATCTAATAGACAGTTTGGTCAAGGGAGGATTATAAATTCTAACATTTTATACATGGGTGCTCTAGTTAGATCTCGTTTTACATTTGGTACCCATGCTGAGATTTCTCCATTAGGTTTTGGAGTCCCTTATAGTCTTGCCATGTCCTTGAGCAAGAGCCTCATATCCCTCTTGAAATTTATGTTGGCCATCTCCGGCAGGGGCTTCCTTGTATATCAAGTAATAATTGCATTTCATGTGTTTTTATTTCCTTATTGAGCTTTATGCTGACTCCCTGCTTCAGAGTTATAAGCCATGTAGCCTGAGCTTATATAGATCCTAGACAAGAAGAGTCTTTTACATATCCTCTATAGCTTGATCATCCCTTACTGGGAGGATACCTTAGCCCAAGTGTCCTTATCTTGCACAAGATTCTTTGCATTGAGCATACGTATTTTCCACTGCTTGGAACTAGTTTTCTTTCCTGTGACACTCGTCTCCTCCTAGCTGTATACTATAAGCAATTTTATTTTTTTTCAAGCTTTTCAAATTTGAAAAATTCTAAAAAAAATAAAAAACATAAGAATATGGACAAGAAATGATATTATATTTGGAAGTTGTCGAGTCGTGTCTCATTCGAATAGAGCACTATATACAACATCCATTGGTTGAGTTGTTAGTATGACTTTATGATTTGTACTCGTTACTATGAGTTTCCTCCATCGAATGGTTATGCTTCCAGTCCCTATGGAAGCTTTGTTGATTCCTCCTGTGTCGTAGATATGTCCCAGTTTCCATATAGAGTCTATACTTCCTATATTCAATCACCATTCTCATTATGCTCTTGTTCGAAGGAACTTTATCCTGATTCGGTCATTCCTCAGTTATCTTGAATTTGCATGTTGGTCACTCCCGGTACAGTTACTGGTTCATGAACATATTGTTTGTTTGAGTTCTTCCACATTATCTAAAGGTGCTGAGTACATCGTGTTGGTTTATGGGGGATTCCTTAATGCCCTCCTTCCAATGGATTCCATTCCATCGACTTCAGATCATTTATTCTGGAATAGGAGTCTAGAGTCCATTTGAGTTCCTTGAGACTTATAGTAATCAGTGGTAGGTTCTCTCTCCATCGACATTTTTGGGAATACATGAATGTCCCCTGATCAATGTATCCTTTCAAGTGTTCAACCTCAACACATATATTCACACTTGTTAGATTGCACTCTGTACCTTGATTCCCATTATCATTATCGGTGGGATATCTCGCGTTTATTAACAATATACATCAATTATAGGTAATCAGATGATGGACCATCATGTTCGACCTCAACGCCTTTATTCATGTGATGGGACATGTACTCGCAGTGGTTTGTGTAGAAGACCTCCAAGATTGGTGGAATTACACATATGCTACCTCCTTGATCGTGCTAGCATTAATGAGATGTCATCTCTCATGACCAGATTCCAGCGTATTATCATATATCTTCATCCATGATGGAGATCTTGATTTGTTGTATATTGTACATGGTGATGACCATGACATTTGTATATAATGCCTATCAATGGCCAGTGTACTCTTATGTATCCAGGACCGTTATATGTATATTTGAAGTCATATGTAAAGATTTATCATTGTATTGTATTGATGAGTGGTTGGCTCTTCCACCTGGGTCTTCATTACTCCAATTATGGGATGGATATAATGTATTTCGGCCATCATGTTACCCCTCTGACCTCACACATTAGGGTGCATATGTTATAGCTGATCTTACCACACTTGGTAGATCACATATTTATGGCCTTCCATGTCCCTCTTCAGAATCCTTGGACCCTCTTTGCTCATATTATACTTTGATGTCCCAAGAAAGTCCCCAAAAAACACCTTTTTATGTGTATACATGACTTTTAAAGCCATATCCACATGTGCACACAAATTTTGAGCCAAAACCCGCGTACATCGGGGAATGTGCATAAAGCCAATTTTTTTGGGAGTTTTCCTCATAGAGTCTCGAATAAATTGACTCTTGGCCTTCCATATGCCTTGAGAACGCTCAGACTCGACCCTCCATTTCCTATTTGGAGTACTATATATTGAGCCTCTTGGATACATTGAAGGAGGAGAAATTGGAGAGAAAGGAAACTATAGTTCATTGTTGCCTCACTTTTTTATGCTCGAGTCTGCATCCCTTTGTACCTTTGGAGAACACAGTGCTGCTCTTCCCAAGCTTGCATTTGATTTGTAATATTTCCATTGTGATTGAGGATTGAAATGGTGGAGGCCTAGGTGGAGGACTCGGTTTCTCAGGTTCGAAGAAGTGCCGACAAAGGTTCTCACTATTGTATCTCTATTTTATTAATAGAAATATCCATTTCCTGTCCAATACATGTGCATAAATATGAATATTGTATCCTTGGATGTATTTATTTTCTTTTACATGATTGTTTATATATGCTAGAGTAGGTCTAACACCTTGATATATAGCATTCTTGTCTTGTTTGTTGTTGTTGAGAGCAAATTGTGAATACAAGAGTGTTGGAAAAGCTCAACCGGGATCTACATCAACCGTCCAGAATAAGGTGTGCTTCATATCCCTTAGTGTTAGATGTTTGTATTTCTCTTGCATATTGGAATGGATTGATTTCTAGTGTCATTCAGTTTGTTGTGGTACACCCCAAGCCATAGGACGTTTCTCTTCATAATAGGATTAGCCAATTGTTGTATTAAATTGTGTGCTAAACTTTGTATGGATTTTATTGGTTTATCCACGAAATTAGAAAAATACTCATTTTCAGTGTTGTGCAATGTTTCAAATATGATTTCCTTCTATTCCTTACTGTCAAATTCTGTCTGATGATGATTTGTCACCTTAAACTTATAGAATAATTTTTCACTAGCAAAATTGGATTTTATTGTTTCCGCCATGGGATTAGCCAATTGTTGTATTAAAATCTGTGTAAACTTTGTATGTATTTTATTGTTTTTTCCATGGGATTAGCCAAATACTTGTTTTAAGTACTATGCAATGTTTCAAATATGATTGTCTTTTGTTCCTTAACTATCAAATTTTGTCCGAGAAATGCTATCAATGGATGTCATTGACTTTCAATGTTAACAAAATATGAAAAAATTATGCTTTGACTGTATGCCATCATGACATACATACATATATAGGTTGTATTAAACAATCCTTTTAGATACAATATGTGGTCATACGTGGAATGTAAGTTTTTAATAAATGTTACAATGAGATGCAAATGCGCATGTCCAATTCACAAACCCTGAAATTGACTATGTTGCATATTGACCTTCATTTAAATGTTATAATAGAAGTGCACTATGCCAATATTAAATGATCTCACACATTTAGACATTGTATAGATTGATATCATATGCAAGGAAAGATGGTCTACTCATTCTTATTAATCATAATGCATGATTATATAATTGAGATATCTTATAGTCTTCGTTTGTAAATGTACTAATGGTATTTTTTATGGGAAGTGTTGGACATAAATGCTATGAAGAATAGAGGGCCGAAACATAAAGTGTACCAACCAATGATGAAAATGTTCTACAATATGGGAATGTTCATAAATAACACATTGCAAGAAATGAATAATATCTATAACCTCTTGGATCGGGAAATAAGTAAGTAGTTATTCCTTGTACATTTTCACTTATATGCATATTTTGGGGGGTCTTATGAGTAAATAAATCTGATGTTTTCATGTTTTTCAACTTTGGGTGAATGAAAGTGATAGTTTTGTTTAGAATTTCACTTTTAAGTAAAAACAAAATTTTTAGAGAATCATGTTAGCTTTATATTCATAATTTTTTCAAATTTTTTAATTGAGATTTTATATGTCATTTTGGCAAATGTTTGACAGTGTGTCCTTATAAAATGAAAGGACTAAAAAATAGTCATGTTTGGTTGCACCCATAAAATCATTGTTAAACTTCTATTTTGAAAAAACAAAATATGCTACGACAATATACACACAATATACTATTGCTATGACTATAAGTTTGTAACCAACAGATCTATATACTAATTATAATATTTTTTTGAATTCGATCAATGGGGAAACCTTGTCGATTTTCAACATGTTTTTGGTTGCAACACTTTTCTCTCAATTGACCTTAAAACTTAAAAATATATGAATACCCTTTTGAAGTAGACACTCCAATTAACCACACCATATTTGTTTCAATTTTTTAGGTGGTGTATTTTTAAAGTTATATATTTTTCATTTCACCGCATTTTGAAAGAGATGAAACAAAACTCGACACATGCTAAGAAACAAAAAAATTAAAAATATCGTATCTCACCTATACACAACAAAATCAATACCTACGGAAAGTAGATTCAATGACGAAACTAATGGGATCAAGTCCGAAAGTTCATTTGTAGTATAAGGCATCCATTTTATCTTCTAAAAATGGAGAAACCTAAAAACTGTGCAGGTTTCAGGTCTCAGAGGTTATTTGGCCGAATAATTGTTCAACCGAATAATAATTTTCCGTTACGGAACCGTTATTTACAACAAATGTTGTTCGGCCGAAAAACCAAACGCAAAAAAAAATTGTCGTCCGGGAAAAAAAATTACGTTATTTATATTTGTATAAGTCAAACGAAATAGACTCATTATTTTCGCATATATTTGATCAAAATAGTTTTGAAGGGGTTTTCAGAGGAGATTTATTTTGCCAAAGGAGTTTTTTACAAAGTATTTTTCTTCTTATTTATTTCCAAGGGGTACATTCAAAGATTTTTTTCCCAAGGCACTTTTGCCAAAGATTTTGTGTTCTAAAGTATTTTTGCAAAGGAGTTATTTCTTTGCAAGGGGTTTTTTCATAGAGTTTTTTTTCCAAGGTATTTTTGCAAAGTAGGTTATTTCTTTGCAATGGGTTTTTCCAAAGAGTTTTTTTTTGCAAGGTATTTTTGCAAAGTAGGTTATTTCTTTGCAATTGGTTTTTCCAAAGAGTTTTTTTGCAAAGGAATTTTTTTTTTCCAAAATATTTTTATAAGTTGTTTTTTCAAAGAAGGTTTTTTTTCAAAGTATTTTTTTGAAGAGGTTTTTTTTTTCCAATGGCTTTACAAAGAATATTTCTTTACAAGGTGTTCTTATTTTTTTCCAAGGGGTTTTTCCATAGGAGATTAAACAATCATGGGAAATAAGAGAAACAGTAAAAAAAAAGTGATCGTAAACGTGATGACGATGCTAATAGGGAAAAGCAAAAACTTAGAAATAGAGCCAAAAGAGCAAGGGTTGCAGAAACAAAAAAGAGAATTAAAGATATAAGAATAGATTTACATGACATTGTTGATGAAATGGAAATTGAAAATAGGGTACTGTTACCACCTAAGTTGTACTTAGTGGTTTTTTATCAAGTGAGCCTCGTGAACCGGATAATGATAACTTGTTCGGATTTCAGAAGACCTTTGGAAGTACTTCTGGGAAGTGCTTGTTGTACTATATCACATGTTCATACCCCATGGGGGAATTGTTATAAATGTTCTAGCATGATAGTGTCTGTAAAAGACTCGGTCTCTTATACTTTTTTTGTCAATTCGATCAGCCCAGGGTGTTTTTTCCCTTGGTTATTATTGGTTGTTGAATAAATGACTGATAATTTCTGAGTTTTTCACTCCATACCTCCAAAGTTGGGGTGGTCGGCTTGGCATTTAGGCCTATTGAGGTTATTAGAGTCTATGTGTCAATGTATAAACATTCTAGACAACATGGTCGAGTCATATGAACATGTCTAAGTCCCCCTAGGTTTTTTCAATTTTTCAATTTTTTAGTTTTTTCAGTGTTTTTTATTAAAATTTAATTTTTCCAAAACTTAGGCTATTTTTTAATAGTTTAATTGAAAATTTTGATTTTGTAATAAAAGTGGGCCAAATAATCAGTTTCAGTCATGTAGGTGCTCATTTTCAAGCTAAGAGCACCATGTAAACCCATGGACCCACTTTTTCCTAGTTTTGAGTGATTTTCCATCACTCAGGTCAGAAATCCCCCAAAAACAATTATTGATTATTTTAATTAATAAATTGGTGAATAATGGAGCAAATCCAGAATCATAGATCAGTGGATTCTTAGCCGATTTGATTGAAATCAGTCAGATCTGAACCAGATTAACTGGATCTGACAAATCCTTGACTGAAGGAGGTGATCAAATCAGATCCAGAGTTGATATTCAACATCCTTTATGGGAATTGCACCCTCTCTCTCTCCTCCACATGTGTGGGCTCTACTGGAAGCTCTGTGGATTGATGTGTCAGTTTATGGGTTGATGTGTTAGCTCAATCAGCCCCCCGGTTGACAAGTAGGCTCAGTTCAACTTCAGATCTGCATTGATTGACTCTCCATCAGCTGATTTGATTTGTGTCATTGGGATTTGCACCCCCTTGGGCTGGATCTCCTGGTTTTTGTATAAATCAAGGCACAAGCTCCCTCTTCCAAACTAGTTAGAGTTGGATTGAATGGCTTGCTATTGTAATATTGTTTTAATCTTTTGATCGTTGGAATAAAGAAGCTTTGGAGGCCAAATGGTGTAATGCTCTCATGTGTGTGGATTAAGCATTGTCTTACGGCTATTGATGTTGTCGGCTTTTCTCTCAATTTCTGCATCTGAACCCTGTCTAGCTTGAACGATTCACCTGAATCAATAGGAGTATAGTTGGGCAAGTAAGGTTACTTGTTTTTCTTATATCTCATAGCATATATGTTAGAAGATCTAGATTATACATGTTTAATAAGTTTATTTGCATGTAATTCTTGTCTCTTTTTCATATATATATCCAAATCTCATGAGGTTTTGTGCAGGATTGTGTGTTTAGCTTTCAGGTAGCAAGGATTGGACGAGCTGTGGATCTAGTTTGACTCCACTGTACATCCAAAATATTTGTGAAGGCATTGCCCCTCTATATTCCACTAACAAGTTTCCATTGCAGATCCATCCAACAATGGGCCTTTCCCCTTCTCTTCCTCCTTTCTTTTAAAATCAATCTTTTGGTTACCTGTGTCTTTCTCTTATGATCAGATCTAGCTCCAAGAATTGAATATATATTGTTAGATCTATTTTATAAGAATTTTTCTGCTTAGATCTATAATTTCATAAAGAATATCAGTTTATAAAGATAGATCTAGGTGTAGGAATTTCCTTTTTTGCAAGTAGCTAAA
Organism: Pseudotsuga menziesii; assembly: GCA_001517045.1. NCBI lineage: Eukaryota > Viridiplantae > Streptophyta > Pinopsida > Pinales > Pinaceae > Pseudotsuga > Pseudotsuga menziesii. The sequence goes on from LPNX010172980.1 coordinate 185,842, forward strand.
GCAAAGATCTAAAGCTTGCTCATAAGGTAGCTTCCTTTATTGTTCTTCAAAGATTTAAATTATACAATAAAAGTGCACATCTCATTGGCTTCCCAAACAGCAAGCCAAGATCCCAAGGAAATTTTGCTTTCCTTGGTTCTTTTTTGCAGAAACTAGATTACCCCTGTTTAACAATTTTTACTTAGTTTTTTTTGGGTAATTAGCGTGGTCACCCAAAACACTTTTAAAGTTTTTTTGGGCACATTTGATTTTAATTGCTGCTGTTTTTTAGTAGTTCTAACATAAAAGAGAAGGAGACTCTACCAAATTTCTGACTCTTGGATGAACCAGAGCTTCCCGGAAGCTTCCCCCACCGCTGTGTTTTAATTCAAGCTTGTTACAAGCTTGTTGTAAGCCTTTGGATCCCAGATAACAAGGACCAAAGTGCATCAATTTCAATTTTCTGATATTGTAAATCACTGCTAATAAAAAGAAAAGGTCCTTTCGAATAGGCTCTTCCCCCTGGGGGGATTTGCGTCGGTGTCAATTTTTTACTTTTTGTTCATCTCTTTTCAATCTAGCGTAGTTCTAATCTGCAGGGGAGTACACTTTGATTTATTATCATTTCCATATTCCATATTTGAGATTTCAAAGTAATCTTAATACTTACCCCACGACTTCCCAATTGACCCGAAAGGGGAAAGAGATGCGTGGTAGGACTAATTAGAAAATCGGAATTGTGTATCTGTGTTTTACTTTTCGTCAATTGTTTCATCAGCTATTATAAAATTAACCCCTCCTTGATTCCCCGATTGATATCCACTTGGATCGAAAGAGGTTCCTGGAGGGTTTTATTTTTAACAAGAACACCCATCTCAAAATTTACTAAAATTGACAAGACTTCGGTGTGTATGCTCTACACTTGGCTACGGTTTGTTCGATCAGTCTAGCTATATCAAAATCACTTGAGTGACTAGAATAATTAGGATTCACTCTCCCAAATTGACAAACCATCAAGTGAAAATCGAACACCTAGATCAAACCATTATGGTGGAAAAATACCCAAAGGAAGCGAGAACTCTTGAAAAGTGAACTCCTAAATAACTCATTCAATTTAACATCACCACACTAAGTAATTAGCCTTGGTAACTTAATAGGGTCTACCCCCCTTGGCTTCGTTAGGAGTTGAGCCTAAATGGAGGAGTCAAGAACAAGGTGACAGCCTTGACTCGAGACTTGCCCCCAAGGCCACACCGAGTGGCTTGAATATTTCTGCCACGTAACCCAGGTGTGTGAAAGGCGGCAACAGGTACAAGAAGAACAAATGGAAGTTGAAGCAACCATTGTTGAAGATGTAAATAGTGATTTACATGTTAATTTTGATGAAGTCAATATTGAAGATCAAAATCAAGATCTAGAAATTGGACCTGGTATGTATATATCATGTATTTTCCAAATTCATTTTTTATAATGAATTGTATTTTTGGACATATGTTAAATTTAATTTAATTTGATGTAAAGGTACTTTCACCATTGATGATGAAACGTTAGAAGACATTGATTGCGACAAATATGGAGAAAAATTACCCATACATGTTGCATGATATCGTGCTACAAAAATTTATGATGATATTCTAAAGGATTGTTAAATAGCAGGACAAGTGCAAATTTTGAGATGTTTATTGGTGTCCAAGAAGTTAGAAGGTGCTACGTCATTATTGGGTAATCACAAGGCGACAAAAGAGTCGAAACTAAAACATAATGTGATGGAAAATATAGGTGATGCAATAAAAATTTTTGAAAAATCTAGAAAGAAAGATATCGGTGTTGCACGTAGATAAATTCAAACAACAATTGTTTTAGCTAGTACTAGACAAAAACGTTTGACAACACAACTAGCACAAGCAATTGGAACATCAAGAAAGACATTATACAAACATAGCAAATTCAGAATGCAAGTAGATGAAAATGATGAACTTGCTTGCTGGGAAATTATTTGTAGACAACCTTACAAAGATAGAATTGGAGAAGGTGTTAAATATATTGTACAGAAATATTGGTTGGAACATGCTCAAGTTTCACCAAATTCAAGGGATGTGATATGACAAAGAGTATCACGAAATGTATATGACAGCCATCCAAAATGTATAATGGAAATGACACAAGTACAATTGTTCAATAAATTCAAGGAGGATCATTGTGGAATTAATATGTCAATCACTACATTTGTGCAACAAAAACCATGGTATGGTAGACCTATTACTATACGTGACACATGTTGTTGTCATTATCATGTGCAATTTCAATTATATTACAACACGTTTCTTGAATTTGGTAAAATGTTTTGGACAAATTCACCACCTCTGCCCACATTACCTGAATTCATATCTCAAACTCTATGTGAGATAAATCACGATGAAGTATTTTATAATAAGAAATGTGTCAATGAAAAACATTGTTATCATTGTGGAAATAGTGTTTTATTCCACAATAAATACCCTATCAATAATGATCAGTCTCTTTCAAATGTAATCATTGATTGGAGAAGACATGAATACAACAATTATTCTACAAGTTCTAGTGATGCACATTCCAAAAGAATTGATTTGCGAGAAGATAAAATATGTGTGACAGATTTTCTCAAGAAATTTGAAAGTGAAATTTATAAATACACCAAGCATTCACATAGAGCATGATGGCAAGACCTTCAATTCAAACATTCCCATGAAATTTTTCCAGCCAGAACAATTTTGTCTGTGGTTGATTTTGCATAAAACTACACATTTTCTACACAAAAAGAGATTCAAAGTGAATACTATCATTCTGACCAAGTTTCGATATTTGTCCATGTTCTATATAGACATTCTCAACAAGATGTTGATGGCATTGAAAGAACATGTGACAATCGAGATGTGATTAAAGAATATCACTTTTATAGCAGCGATGATCGTACACACGATACACATTTTCTCAACATTGTATTGAAAATGTTTTCTATGATTCACTAAAAAGGAGTGAAGTTAAATTCAATGAACATTGGATATGTTTCGATGGATGTGCGAGAAAATTTAAATCTTCACGATCATTTTTTTGGTTATGTCGAATTCATAAAGCACTGAACATTAAACATCACTGTAATTTCTTTGAAACTGGACATGGAAAAGGTGAACATGATGGTGTAGAAGCATGCGTAAAAAGAGCAATTCGAAGATCGAAAATGAACCATTCTTCTAGACTATTACATTCAGATGCAGAGGTTGTCCAATGGTGTAAATCACATCTAAGCCATGATTGTAGTCAACAATCAAAAGATGTGTGCAGGTATGTACATGATTTTTTTAATTTATATTAATTGTCAATTTTAAAAAATGTATGTACTAACATTGAAGTATCTGTACACTAACATTAAAAGTTTTCATTTGTGAATTATCATTTATTGTGTAGGTTTTTTTTGGCTTGTTGGGGTCCAAGATATAGAAAGATCAATACCATACGAGGCTAGCACCATACATGGGACTAGAGAAATTCACTCTATTCAAACAAAAGCCTTCCAAAACATGTTTGCATTTGACAGTAGAAAGCAATCATGTTTTTTTCATATTTGCATTGAAAATGTTGAATCTATAGAAGTTTGTGAAAACATAACGAATAACTATGTAAAACATTGGAAACACACAGAGATTAATCCAAAAGGGAAAATTCCACTAGCAAGCATAGAAGAATTAGAATAAGAAGAAATAAAAATATCATCTGATGGCGATAGAATTTCAAATCTTGTTAGAAAAGGTAATGATCTTGTTCATTGTTCACTGGTCATTGTTGTCCATCACCTTATGTGTATATAGTCAATTTAATTCACTTAAAAACTCTAACCCCAATTGTAATTTGCACAGGAGATGTTTTCGCTGTGATTGCACCTTTAGACAACAACGAAAATTAAAAATATTATTTGATGCGATGCACTGAAGGAAAATTGAAGTTATTGGAGGACTACAATGACAATGGATTTACATACGAGAGAGGATTCGTCATTTTAAAAGGTTGTTTATTGAAGCAGACCCATATGACTAAAAATTATGTCTACTTTCAAGATTATGAACCTGATGTTATATGTTGTTAGTGTAGTCATTTAGTATGTGCATCTTGAATAAAATTGGTACAAGTTTCATCGAGAAAAAAAATTAAAAAATAGAAAGTGGAAATTGTCCAAATATGACCATGAATGGATAACTGAGGACGACATTCCATTGCGATGTTTTTAACTATATCATTTCTTGTTTTATGTTAATATTGGATACCATGCTCAAAGATGGATTGATGTTTTAGAATTCAGAATAATTGTGTACTTAGTCATTTAGTATGTTACCTTATTAGAATTCAGAATTGAACTTTAATTTATTAGAATTCAGAATCAAGTTCTAATGTTACCTTAGAAGTCATGGATTGAAATTTAATTTATTAGAATTCAAAATCAAGTTGCTAATGTTACGTTAGAAACTTTATGGATTGAACTTTAATTTATTAGAATTCAGAATCAAGTTGCTAATGTTACCTTAGAAACTTCATGGATTGAACTTTAATTTATTAGAATTCAGAATCAAGTTGTTAATGTTACCTTAGTAATAAAAAATATTAGAATTCAGAATCAAGTTTCTAATGTTACCTTAGAAACTTCATGGATTGAACTTTAATTTATTAGAATTCAGAATCAAGTTGCTAATGGTTACCTTAGAAACTTCATGGATTTAACTTTAATTTATTAGAATTTAGAATCAATTTGTTAAGGTTACCTTAGTAATAAAAAATATTAGAATTCAGAATCAAGTTGCGAATGTTATCTTAGAAACTTCATGGATTGAACTTTAATTTATTAGAATTCAGAATCAAGTTGCTAATGTTACCTTAGAAACTTCATGGATTGAGCTTTAATTTATTAGAATTCAGAATCAAGTTGCTAATGTTAACCTAGTAATAAAAAATATTCCATGTGAGGCAGAGGCATATTGCCAATTGCAAGTAATAAATTAAAGTTCTATGACGAGAGATAATATTCTAATTATGTATATGACCATTATCTAAACTTTGATTGTGAATACAAGATGTGAGTTAAGAATATTGCACCTATCAAAACTTCCTAACATTCATTCTAAACATCTCAACACTGAAAATATTTTACATCTACAAACATACATAAATTTAATAATACATACATTCATAAATTTAATAATATATACATTCATTCTTAACATTAGATTGCACCTATCAAAACTTCCTAACATTCCCCACATTCATTCTTAACATTAGATTGCACCTACCAAAACTTCCTAACATTCCTAACATTCCCCACATTGATTCCTAACATTCTCCATATTCATTCTTAACATTAGATTGCACCTATCAAAACTTCCTAACATTCATAACCTTTCCTAACATTGATTCCTAACATTCCCCACATTGATTCCTAACATTCTCCATATTCATTCTTAACATTAGATTGCACCTATCAAAACTTCCTAACATTCCTAACCTTTCCTAACATTCCCCACATTGATTCCTACCACTCCCCATATTCATTCTTAACATTAGATTGCACCTATAAAAACTTCCTAACATTCCTAATATTCTCAACTTCTCAACACTGAAAATATTTTACATCTACAAACATACATAAATTTAATAATACATACATTCATAATGTGTAACTTCAATATACATGTATATAATCCAAAAAAAACAATATGTAAGGTCAATGTACATGTATATAATCCAAAAAAAAATCATGAACATGTGAGTTCTATGTACATATGTATAATCCATATCAAAACTTCCTAACATTCCTAACATTCTCAACTTCTCAACAATGAAAATATTTTACATCTACAAACATACATAAATTTAATAATACATACATTCATAATATGTAACTTCAATATACATGTATATAATCCAAAAAAAAATATGTAAGGTCAATGTACATGTATATAATCCAAAAATACAATCATGAACATTTTAGTTCAATGTACATATGTATAATCCATATCAAAAATTCCTAACATTCCTAACATTCTCAACTTCTCAACACTAAAAATATTTTACATCTACAAACATACATAAATTTAATAATACATACATTCATAATATGTAACTGCAATATACATGTATATAATCCAAAAAAAACAATATGTAAGGTCAATGTACATGTATATAATCCAAAAAAACAATCATTAACATGTGAGTTCAATGTACGTATGTATAATCCATATCAAAACTTTCTAACATTCCTAACATTCTCAACTTCTCGACACTGAAAAATATTTTACATCTACAAACATACATAAATTTAATAATACATACATTCAAAATTTGTAACTTTAATATACATGTATATAATAATAATAAAAAATGTAAGGTCAATGTACATGTATATAATCCAAAAAAAAACCAATCATGAACATGTGAGTTCAATGTACATATATATATTCCAAAAATTAAGCTCCTCGATGTCCAAATCAACTACAATATACATATCAACAAAAAAAGAACAATATAAATAATTCTCTACATGGAAGTCCACCACTATCCTCCACTAGGGTCTTCCCCTGGACTCATAACAACCTGCAACATGTATAAAAATAGATTATGAATATCATAAATTATTTAAACAATTTTAAACTAAAATCAAAACATTGAAATATTAAATTAATATCGAATAAAATTTAATCATTAACAAAATTACCTCAAATTCTCTATCATCCAATGGAGTCTTCCCTTTGCCTCTAAAAGGTGGACGAGACCCAAACTGTAACATGTATAAAAACAACTTATGAATCTTACAAATTATTTAAACTATTTTAAACTAAAGTAAAAAAAAAAAATATTAAACTTACAATTCCACCACTATCCTCCATTGGAGTCTTCCCTTTGCCTCAAAAAGATCGAAGAGACCCAAGCTTCAACATATATAAAAGCAATTTACAAATACCAAAAATTATTTAAACTATTTAAACTTATATATCAAAGAACAATTCAATTATGAACAAAATTACCTCGATGCCAATATCCACATCCATCAGAGAACCTATATCTTCACTGCCAATTTCAATATGTTCTCTTCCCTTAAAATTTAAATTTTTATAATAAATAAATCATACTAAAAGAAAAAAAAACTAAGCTTAAGCAATTAACTTAAAACCAAAACAAAAATTAAAATCATTAGCTCACAATAGATGGAAAATCATCTAAAAAGTTTGAATTTAATGAAACTTGCATGGATAAGTCAAATTAACAATAAGATACATAGTTAAATTAAAAAAAAAAAGATAAAATATCTTTCAAACATAAATATAAATATGTAAGTAATAAAAATACCTCTCCAAAATGCTCTTCTACATTTATAACATTTTGACTAGTGAGACTCTAAAATTATGTTCATTTAACAGTCGAGAAAACTGAAACCAATAAAAATTTACGTAATGAATTTATTACTATACATGAAAAATAATAATATCATACATAGATATAATGTAAAAAAAAATTCAATTCAAAATAAATAAATAAAGTAAATAGATTGAAAGTACACAAACCTCTCCTATACTTGACGTGTCATTAGATATTCTATCCAAAGCTATATCACGACAAACCTTGGCATAGGCCTTTACATCTTCAATGCCCATACGATCTAACTCATCATTTGTTTTTTAAACAAAATTTTTTCGAATAGTGACTTGAGCCCTCTCTCAACTCCATCCAACATCAACTCCTACAAATGTCGAAGTTAAACCTTCGGCAACATTATGCCTTGTAGTTGTCCCAACTTGTGATGTGGGCTCCATCACCGATTTGTAAGTCACAAGCCTAGGTGGACGAGATATATGAAGTGGAGGTCGAAGAGTACTGGGATCTATAAGAGAAAGTTTTCGATTGCATATCCTCCCCTTTCCAACTCCATAAAACTCGGAATGAAAAATCAACATAAAAAAACCTAGCAAAATAATTAGGAACCTCATCGTTCCATGGCAACTGACCATAGGCTGGAAGGAACCGATCATATAAAAAATGTGCAAGTTCAGGGTGCTTAAAATATTACACTTTCAATGCTTTATGCTTTAGGCCCTATTTGAATTTAAACATTGAGTTGGCATATTCTCTAATCCCTCTCTCCTTCACAACAACCCACTTATCTGGACCCATCACCTGTACCTTTCTTCTTTGCATCAAGGCAACAAAACCATATATTGGTTGTCTAAGATCCTCACATACCTGAATGAATTTTTGTAATGATTGCAAAAACAATTTCTATACATTGTTTTTTCTCTAGAGCGAGATCCAAACTAGACAGATCGTTTTGCAGCTTGTCTTAGTGAGCTCTGTAGCTTTCAAGGGTCGTTTGTTGAATACCACTTTCCCATGGAATCTCCTCCGGTAAATCTGATGGATAGGTCGTAATGGGTGTACAACCCTCATCTAGTTGAACATATTGCGTCCTAGCTTGACCTTCACCACCCTGTGTAGGATGACGAGCCTCTTGCGAAACTTGCTCTGCATCCACGCTTATTTCTCGTACAGAAGGTCTAGATCCACGTTCACCCACAGAGGATAAGGGGGAATCATCTCTACCACTATCGCCTCGTCGATGATCAGATGAATGTGAACTATACAATAAACTTGAATCCCGAGGTGAAGTTGACAACCTTCGATTATCATTTGGGACACCAACTCCCAAAGAATGTGATGACCTCCTACGCTTCTATCTCAAAGGCTGCTCTCTTTCCATTTGATATGATATCTACAGGTTTACACAAATATCAACTCATAACATATTCAAATTCTACATGTTAATTCCTCAAATTCAAAGACCTAGCTACTAAAAAAACTAAGTTTTTAATAAGGACCTAGATGTCCTTAATATTATCTAATAGTTCTTAAAATGAATATAGCTAATTTATTGTTGGATGTATGAAAAATTAATATGCCAATCTTTGTGTTTTTTATGTTTTAAATGAATGGAAACAATATGGTCAAATATTAAGTAAAATTTACATTTATTTATGTCAAGGAATCAATTCATGAACATAAATCTTAATTTAAATCCTAAATTAATACATAAATTATATCTACAAATATTTTCATTATTCCATAGAATAATAAAAATTTGTTCTCGATTTGAATTATTACTATAGGTGGTTACAATGTAAGCACTCAAAAATAGAAACAAATAAAATCATACTAGTCATGTTTATCTAGTAAGCCACCCAAATACGAACAAAGTAGAAAGTAAGCAATGGTAATCATAGAGCTAATCTTGGAGTAGTGGGATAAAATTTTTGATTTATTTTGTATTAACTACATGGGACATTAAAGGTAAGCTGATTAGCAATATACATACTTACCATAATAAGAGACATGTTATAATAAAATAGAGTATAGGAAGCAATGGCAGAATTTAATTCCAAACAAAAAGATGTTGCACTCTATCCATTTGGACAGAATTCATGCACTCTGTCCACATGGACAGAGTTCATGAACCTTGTCCATTTGGACAGAGTTCATGTGCTCTATCGACATGGACAGAGTTCATGCACTCTTTCCATCGGATAAAGTACATGAACTTTGTCCATGTGGATAGAGTTCATGCACTCTTTCCACATTGAAAGAGTTCATGCACTCTGTCCATGTGGACATTAACTATCAAATGATACATGTGGGTAATAGTACATACCTGGAAGAAGAAACATGTAAAAGCATTACTACTTCTGCTTCCTCTAAATTTTATGTGTAGATATCAGTCATGGAGTAATTGAAGTTATAGATTTGATCAATCATATCTATAAATCCAAATACTCTGCACCCCATATCTACAAATAAACTCGAACAACGAAGGCAGCAAAACAAACCAACCACCGAAAAAACGAACGATACCTACCAACAATGTACACAAAGTTATAGCATGAAAAGTGTAATCATCAGCATTTGCATATTACTTCATATTAATATAGGTTGTAATCAGCTCAGCTTAGAGCTTAGGTGTAAGTAGTTTACCTTATATATATTATTTTTCTAACCCTTTGTATATGTTAAAGCTTAACCACAAAAAAGATCTTACTTTTATGAATGCAGAGTTGATCTATGGATATTTATGGGATTAATACTTAGATCAATCAGTACAATGTTCTAATATAATGGTAAGTATAAATTGTAACTAATAAGCATTATACAGATTATTTGTGGTTCTTTTATGACATAGATTAATGGGAATGATACTAACCTCAGTGTACTAATAATTGTTATTTGTAATATTTGGTATTTTATATTAGAAATACATAGAAAAAACAGATTGGTAATCATAATTACAGGTTAATGGTCTTGTTATTTGCACTATAATAATACATTCCACTGTTTTAATGATTATGACTATCATGTACTTGTGACATAACATGAAACATGTAAAACTATAAGTAGCTACACACACATAAACCAAATTAAACTAAGTTGTAATTATTTTCTAACCCCTATAGAACTCTAATGAATGAGCTTCTGAATATCTCATCTGAGGTTAATTTATTGCAATAACTGAAGGCCTAGATTGTGCAGCCTCATGGAACGAGCCTCTAATGGAATACTACTAATCCATTGGCTACAGCAAGCCATCAATCTCTTTGTTGAATGTTCGAATAATAAAAAAAATTAATAAAAAAAATACCTATCGAGAAGAGGACAGACCACGAACAGACCCTCCACAAATAGACCACAAATAGACCTCCATGAACAGACCTCCATGCATATACCTCCACGTTGAGAGGACACCAGAAAGGTGGCGAGGTGGCGGACGTACACGTCAACGCAGAACAGGCGAGACTGCAAGTGGGGACGACGGGCGACAAAGCGAGTGGCGGGACGGCGAGAGACGAATGCAAACAGAAAATATGAAAATGGGGCTACAACCAACCTTTTATGTAGAACAATTGTTTGGCCGAATAAACATAGAACCACCAGTCAAAATTACCGATTGGCTATGCATTCCGTCAAATTAAACGGTTCACCATTAAATAGTATTCATCCGAATAAAGGATTAATTATTCAGCCAAATAACTATAGTTATTCGGCTGAATAAAAACGTTATTCGACGAAATAAATATAGTTATTCAGCCGAATAACATCCGCTATGTTGATCGAGCACCCGATTCTCACGGAAGTGTTACCCAACTTCGTGTTTTCACCCATATATGATTTTGATTGTCATTTGATAAGTTTTTTTTTGTTTTATAGGGAGATGAAGTTTGATTGTAAAGACAAAGAGCACAAGAAACATTTATTTGATAGTTACATATAATATATTATATGATGCATATAATGTGATAGTTGCATATAATATATTTGATGATGTTGGCTATCTATGCTTTTGATTCTAATTTATTAAGTTTTTTATTTTATAGGGAAAAGTTGGATTCCACACAAAATGAACATAATCAAAAGGCAAGCAACGACACATTATCGGCACCTCGTAGAATCCTACATCTTGGTAGATTAATACTTGGAGATTATGTTGACAATACTAATGATCAACTTCCTGATATATCACATGATTATGTCCAAGATATTACTCATGAAAAATTGGTACATAATGAAGATTCATGTTTACGATATCTTTATTTAAAAATAAAACAAATATTTGAAGGCACATTTGAGTAGATTGGTGAGATAGCTAGCACCACACATGTGTCCAACAAGCAACCAAATAGGTCTTCAACTTCCACATAAAAAGCACATATTGTGTCCACAAATATGAGTGATAATTTGGCATCACCCAGTCTTGATTATAAAGCTTTATCACCTTTGGTAAAAAGACAAGAATTAGTCAAGGATTGTATAGGAGAACAGAAAGGGAACCCAAAGAAACAAAATTAGAAGTGAAGAAAGCTTATTTGGTTGGGGTAGTATATGGTGAAGGCACTAGCCCAAATGCTTCAAGGTAGGCTTGAGAGTTGGGAACAAGAATAAGGTCTTATTTGGATGTCATCAAAACCAATTTTACAGATCAAGATCCAAGAAATGTGGATCGAATGATCCAACAAATGGAAAATACCTTTGAGACTATAGGTGGAAAGATTTCCACCAAATATTACAAGTAGAGAATTAGAAAATTGATTAAATGTATAATGTCAATTTTGGATGGAAAATAAAGGGAGAGTAGCTTGACTCCCAAATAGTGGGAAAATTTGAATGAAAGTATGTGTGGTGAAGGATAGTAGAAAAAGTGTTATGCAACTAAGTCCCAGAAATAGCATAAAAAAAAAAAAAATAGACAATAAGAGAGTGATCCACACCTTAAAAATGAATAATAGAAATAAATATCAATCCTTTTCAAGGGAGGAACCTCCTTACACAATGTACTAAGTACACAAGGCCAGATAAGATACAATGATGACTAATATGAGAATATGTCCTTCCTATATATAGGAGACAAAGGTGTATAATAACAACTAATAGACCCAAGCCGACATAAATAACATGTAATGCACCATGATATAGGGGGTAATGCACCACACTATATGGGGTAATGTGCCATCATTAAGGGCTTAACATGCCCCTCCCCTTCAAAAAGTGTTGTCCTCAATGCTAAAGTAGTTTTGGATGCTATTGTACAAAGGACTCATCTTCCAATGTTGAATCTTATGCGTGTAAGTTCTTCCATTTAATGAGATACTCTTGAATAAATCGATTTTGAAGCTATCTAGTTCTTATTTCAATGATTTCTTCACGCTCCAAGAAGATTTTGTAATATACCAAACATATATTACATTTATTAATTGATTATTATTAATAATCAATTTAGGTAATTAATTATTTATGTAAAAGTCGGCATTAGAAGGACACATTGTTCAAAGGTGTCTTTTCATAAATATATAATCCGCGTGAATTTATTGTAGAAATCATCATTCAATTTATCAAAAATATATATCTATAAATAATATCTAACATGTAAGGTTTTAACCTTATAAGTGGTATAAGAGTTGTTTTACGGTGATCTATGGTCAAATAGGTTTTTACAATGGAAAGAGGAAAAAGGAACAAAAAAAGAGAGAAAAGAATGTGTAAAACCACACATAGTTTTAAAGAAAATCATACGTGGTTTAGAAAACTAAAAAGTAAAGAAAAGAAAAGTTAAAAAAAAGTTAAACAAGAAAAGAATCACGAAGTAAAAAACAATATATATATATATATTACAATTATTATTATTATTATTATTATTGCTTTAAATAATAATAATAATAATAATAATATTTAAATAAATAAAGAACTATATGTAAAAAATTATATCTATATATATAGTTAGGAACAATAATTATTAATTACCTATTACTAATTATTATTATTATTTTTTCAAAATAAATAAAAAAGGAAAAATTCAAATATTCTTGAATATTTTCACAAATTGGAATCAATATGTTTCCAACATTCAAAGAAATCATGTATGGCCAGAAGCCGAGAAGTATTATTGAATCTAAACTCGAAGAAATCGAAAAGATATGCCTTAAGGAAGAGGAAACACACACAAAATTGAAAATGATCGTATTGGAAATAAAAGAAGAAATATCCAGGAAAAAAGGAAAGGAAGACGATAGAAACACTGAAGAAAATAAAGATAAAAAGGACATGCATGGATTTCAGAATATGGAAGACCAAAATGAATCTACAAAATAGGTTATTGTGAAAGACAATAAAGAACACAAACATATAGTTCAACATATTAATGAACCTGAACAAGAAGTACCAGTTACGATTAACACTAACAAAGACAAGGAGTGATATATGCTAGAAATGAAGAAACATGATGTCGATAATGATTATGTTATCACTCCAGGAAACTCCTCTAGGTTGTAGCTCGAGGATGCCTGGTAACTTACAATGTTTTGGGGTTTTCTGATATGGATCAAGTCAGTTGACCTATATAACCTGCCCACTCTCAAGGCATGCATAAAACTCACTCATTTACAAGGCTTTTAGTTGCAATTGCTCAGAAGTTTGACAATAAGGTGCAGGGATGGAGAACTCACCAGGCTGGGAGACTTACATACAAAACACATGCATATAAATGGCTAAATCCTGATGAGGATGGTATTTATCAATCAAATCGCACTAATAAACCAATAGGATGACAGCTATCATCTTTTTAATCAATCTGAAAATGACCTAAATACACATTTAGGCATAAATACAGTAGAGAAAGAGATGATGGATGAACAGATCACAACAAAAGAGCTTATATCATGAATAAGTAAAATGAGAAGCTGAAAGCATAATAGGCTTATCAATCCCTGAAGTTGAACCTTTATTATAAAATCAATCATGGTCTTTATAGCCTTCTACAAAAAATGACAGATCTTGAAACTTCGATCTATTTTCACAAGAAGTACTCAGATGTGATGGTTTTTCAGATTTAGGGTTTAAAACCCTAGCTAACTATTTGTCTATCTATTTCGAAGATCTATTTCACTGAGAGAAAAATAACTGTAGTATTCGCTGATAATCACCACTGTTGGTTCAGTGTAAAATTGCCGCTAAAACCCGGTGTTTCTGTAGTTAACTGAAGTGACCTTTCTTGTTTAATCCGCTAGAATTTTCTACCTTGTCGCCGATCGGGAGATCTAAACTCTAACCCGTCGGCACCCCAAGCCTCAATGCTGCTGTTACGTAGAGAAATTCCTATGGCTTGGGGTACCACAACAGACAGCTATGACTCCAGAAATCAATCTTTCCCAATATGCAATAGAAATAAAATGTCTAACACTAAAGGATCAGACCTCGTACCTTAGTCCGGACGGTTGAAGTAGATCCCCATTGAGCTTTCCAATCTTCAGCTTGAATTGATATAATACTTCCTCAACAACAAGTAAACAATACAAGCATACTATATATCATGGTGTTAGATCTATTCTAGCATATATAATCAATAATGTAAAAGCATTTGACATATTCCAATGGATACAATATTCAATCAAATACACATCATTGGACAAGGAAAGATAGTTCTTATTAATATAAATCAAAGATTACAAGATAGATACAACCTCTGACGGCACGTCTGTGAATCAGAGAAACTGAATCCCCCACTTGGGCCTCTACCACTTCAATCCTCCATCACTTAGATAGCAAGCTCACTAGCAAAAGGCAATCTTGGGAAGAACACAACAGTGCTCCAAAAAGACAAAGGGATGCAGACTCAAGCATAAATTCCGGCAACAATGGACTATAGTTTCGATGCTTTCAATCTCTCTATATGCCTTCAATATACCAAGGGGTTCCTTATATAGCTTCACAAGGGATAATGAAGGGTCGAATCCGAGCGATCTTAAGGCATATGGAAGGCCAGGAGTCAAATGAGTCAGATCCATGTCAAGGAAAACTCCAAAATGATTTGGACTATATAAAAATCCCGATGTACGCGGTTATAGGGGTAAAACTCGCGTATGTACGCGGATATCGGGGAAAAAACCACGTATATCATCTTTTATATAGTTTTTAGGGATGATCAAGGTAACATCAAAGGATAAAATATGGTCCATGGGGTCTAAAGAGTCTGCAGCGGGACAGGGGAAGGCCATACAAAGTGTGATTCACCTAGACTGGTGAAATCTACTATAACAGATGCCCCCTAATGTGTGAGGTCAGAGAGGTCATACAATGGTCGAAATACATAATAAGTCCATCCCAGAAGTGGAGTGATGAAGGGTCCCAAATGGAAGACCAGCCACCCAATCAACATAGTACAATGATACAACTCTGCATACAACTGCAAGTACATATAGCAGTCCCGGATACATAAGAGTACAATGGCCATGAATAGGCATAATACATGATATCACATATGTGGTCATCGCCACATACAATATACATAGATCAGAATCTCCATGATGAAGATATACAAAGGACCATGATCTCCAAAACGGCTGAATATATACAATAGATCAAGATCTCCATAGTTCCTAGAAATGTCTGACATACACTGGAATCAAGTCACGAGAGCTGAAATCTCATGAACACTGACACGATTAAGGAGGTAGCATATAAGAGATGCCACCAATCTAGAAGGTCTTCTACACAAACCGCTATGAGTACATGTCCTACTATGCAAATAAAGGTGTCGAGGTCGAACATAGTAGTCCATCGTCTGATTACCGGTCATTGATGTATACCGTTAACAGACGTGAGATTACCGTTATAGCGGATTTCACCACTCTAGGTGAATCACACTTTGTATGGCCTTCCCCTGTCCCGCTGCAAACTCTTTAGACCCCATGGACCATATTTTATCCTTTGATGTTACCTTGATCATCCCTAAAAACTATATAAAAGATGATATACGTGGTTTTTTCCCCGATATCTACGTACATACGCGAGTTTTACCCCTATAACCATGTACATCAGGATGTGTATATAGTCCAAATCATTTTGGAGTTTTCCTTGACATGGATCCGACTCATTTGACTCCTGGCCTTCCATATGCCTTGAGATCACTCGGATTCGACCCTTCATTATCCCTTGTGAAGCTATATAAGGAACCCCTTGGTACATTGAAGGCATATAGAGAGATTGAAAGCATCGAAACTATAGTCCATTGTTGTTGGAATTTATGCTTGAGTCTGCATCCCTTTGTCCCTTTGGAGCACTGTTGTGTTCTTCCCAAGCTTTCCTTTTGCTAGTGAGCTTGCTATCTAAGTGATGGAGGATTGAAGTGGTGGAGGCCCAAGTGGGGGATTCAGTTTCTCTGATTCGTAGACGGGCCATCAGAGGTTGTATCTATCTTGTAATCTCTGATTTATATTAATAAGAACTATCTTTCCTTGTCCAATGATGTGTATTTGATTGAATATTTTATCCATTGGAATATGTCAAATGCTTTTACATTATTGATTATATATGCTAGAATAGATCTAACACCATGATATATAGTATGCTTGTATTGTTTACTTGTTGTTGAGGAAGTATTATATCAATTCAATCTGAAGATTGGAAAGCTCAACGGGGATCTACTTCAACTGTCCGGAATAAGGTACGAGGTCTGATCCTTTAGTGTTAGACATTTTATTTCTATTGCATATTGGGAAAGATTTATTTCTGGAGTCATAACTGTCTGTTGTGGTACCCCAAGCCATAGGAATTTCTCTTTGTAACAGAATTGGCGACTCCGCTGGGGAGTTCCTAGTGGTTGTCCTTTAGGGATGATCAAGGTAACATCAAAGGATAAAATATGGTCCATGGGGTCTAAAGAGTCTACAGCGGGACAGGGGAAGGCCATACAAAGTGTGATTCACCTAGAGTGGTGAAATCCGCTATAACAGCTGCCGCAATGTCAGCGTCTTAAATCACTAGCATCATGACGGTTTCTTCATTGGTGATCGGAAGCTTTGTCTTCTATCCCATCGGTGCCCCAAGTCTCAATGCTGCCGCAGTGTCAGCATCTTAAATCACTAGCGTTGCGGCGGTTTCTTCATTGGTGATCGAAAGCTTTGTCTTCTAGGCCATCAACGCCCCAAGTCTCAATGCTACTGCAGTGTCAGCGTCTTAAATCACTAGCGTCGTGACAGTTTCTTCATCGGCGATCGGAAGCTTTGTCTTCTAGCCCATCGATGCCTTAGACTGGAACGTTGCCGCTGTTTCGAAGGTGAAATGAACTAATTTTATCGCTATCAGAATGATTTTTGTCATTGATTGGAGGCCTTTTCCGTTGCCTTACCGACATTGTGGAGATGCTTAATTTTAAACTCGTCGATCCGTAGTCCTTAGTTCATCTGATCACCGATGATTTTCTATTGTCGCAGAACCCGTAGTTAGTCTGTCTCCCACCATTGTGGCTCCTTAGTGAACTATCTTGCCGATGGTTAGTGTTTTCAAGTTCTGACGCTTTATTAAGTAGTGGTTCTGATTTCTGATACATGACTTCAGTGGTATTTAGTGCTTTATATCGCCGACATTGTGGAAAATTTCAGCTTTGCCTCGTCGATATGTATTCCTTAGAACCTTCGATTGCCAAAGTTTTCATCTAATCATGGAAGCCGTAGTCTGTATGTCTGTTGGTGGCTAATGATATGTTCTGATCCTTTCCCAAGCCACTGAAAGCTACAACTTTGTGAAATTTTTCATAAAAAACATAGGCTTTCAAACTGTCAATGATATTCATATCCCTCATTGCGTGAATTAAATTCTTCATACTATCGAAATAAGTTATTTTGGGAGATAACATCTGGCTCCTACTTGGGGATGGGAACCTCCCAGTGAGGTCCCGAGAACCCCAGACCAAAATTCCTTTCCCTAAAAGCAACTAAGTAACTTAACACTATCATTTAGTATTCCATTGGGTATGGAGTTCATTCTGAAAGCAAAACAACCTACTATCTACTAGTTTACAATCATAAGGCCTCAGAGCCTCAAATAAAATAGAGTTTCATGAACCGCCCATTTACTGTGCCATCGAATACCTCTTCATCTTCCAGATTCTACAATTTGAAGGCCTTATTCTTATGTACTTGGGTTATCACAAAAGGGCCAATCCACAAAGAGTCGAATTTTCCATGTTTTCCCTTGTCTTGTCTGACAGCATCCCACTTGAGGACCCAATCTCTGACCTAGAAGTTTTATGCCTTTGCTCTTTTGTCAAACATGCCTTTTATCCTCTGTTGATGAGCCTCTGATTTTCTAGCATCTTGTTCCCTGATGTGTTGTAACTCCACCAAATCCATCATCCTTCTCACCATATCATTTGGTTCATCTTCCTCTTCTTGAAAAAACTTTGCCACTTGAAGGATGAACTAGACAGGAAAAATGGCCTTGGTGCCATAAACTAGCTTGAATGGAGAAGTCCCTATGGATCTTTTTTTTGTTACCCTATCATCCCATAAAGCAAACTTAAGCTTTGAATCCTAGCTTTTTTTATTTGTCTCTAGCAGTTTCCTGATGATTCTGACTAAGATTTTGTTGGATGAATCAGCCAGGCCATTGCCTTGTGGGTAATAGGATGTGGAGTGTGCCAGTTGAATACCCATTGATTCACACATTTTAATCAATGCCCCAACTTTGAAATCTGGTGCATTATCAGTTACTAACCTTACTGGGCAACCAAACCTGCTGAAGATATTCTCATATAAAAATATCGTGATCACTTAATGAGTGGCATTCCTGGTGGGTACTGCTTCTATCCATTTGGTAAAGTAGTCAGTGGCTACTAAGATCCATTTATGTTTTCCACTGGAAGATGGATTTATTTCACCTGTGAAATCCAGACCCCATTGCTCGAAAGGCCCATTCGCTGTAACAGGCCTATGGGGCAAGGATTTGAGCTACTGCTTCCCTATAAATCTTTGGAATTGGTCATAGGCCCTTACAAAAGTGCATAAATTAGAAAATAGGAATGGCCAATAGTATCCTGCTTTTAAGATCTTGTGGGTTGTGGTTTTCCAATAGTGGTGGCCTCCACATGTGCTGGAATGAAAGTGATGCATGGCTTGCTCTGCTTCCTTTTTATCTAGACACCTTAGCAAAATTCCATACTGATCCCTCCAGTACAGCAGTTTGTCAATTATGCAAAACTTAACAAATTTCAATTTAATGGCTCGTGCTTGGTTAGGAGTGAGATCAGGAGGAACTTCTAAATTTTGCAAAAATTGAATGATACCTAAGTACCACTCACATGAAGATATGTTCTTAGCTACAGATGGATTGTTATTTTGATCTTGATTTACTTCCGTTTTAGCTGCTACCACAGTCTACACCTTTGCTGATCTGACACATGTGAAATTTATTCCCATTAGTTCACAGTTTTCTTTGGCCATGAGTTTGGCCAAACCTAATCTCTTTACCATCTTGGTGGGTTTCACCTCTACATCAAACTCAATGAGTTTGGAAATCCACTTAGCTCTCTTCCCATCAATGTCAAGCTGAGTCAAAACCTCCTTCACAGCAGCTGAAGGGACATATGCAATGATCTTTGCATGGAGGATGTAGATTCTAAAGTTCTTCAAAGATTTTATGAGAGCATAAGCCTGTTTCTCAATTGGGCCATACTTCAGCTCAGCATCTCTCAGGGTTCTATTGAAGAAAGCAATTGGATGATAAAGACCTTCATCATTCTTTTGTAATAGTATAGCTGCCACTGTGTCATAAGATGCAAAAGAGAAAATGTAAAAACCCTTGGTGTAGTCAAGACTAATCAGGGTTGGGGCCTCCATGATGGTTTTTTAATGTCTTCAAAAGAGTTTCTTGTTTGGTCAGTCCACTTTATTTCTATATCCTTTTTTAGCATGACTGTTATATGCTTTACCAACTCAGAGAAATTTGGAATGAACCTTCTGACAAAGTTTATCTTGCCTAAAAAGGACTGAATGTCTCTTTTTGACCTTGGTATTGACATTTTTTGGATTGGTTCCACCCTCATCGGATCGATCTTTACACCTTCAGCTGAGACTATGTGGCCTAGGAGCTTTCCTTCATTGAGTGCAAATTGGGACTTCTTGGGGTTCAGTGATATTCCATACCTTCTGTACTTCAGAAATACCTTCCTTAAATGCTGCAAGTGGTCATGATGCCTGTGAGAGTAAATTGTTAAGTCATTCAAATATATCAGCACAAATTTATCTTTTAGCCCTACAAAATCTAGGTCCATATCTCTCTGAAAAGTATCCCCAGCGTTCATTAGCCCAAATGGCATTTTAGCATACATGAAGGTGCCCTAGGGGGTGGTAAAGGTAGTCTTCTCTTGGTCATCTGGATGCACAGTAACTTGGTTGTATCCAGAGAAGCCATCAAGGAAGGACATGACCCTCGCCCCCTAGACTTTCTGTAGTAGATGTTCCATCTGGGGCAGTGGATAGTTGTCTTTTTTGGAACACTTGTTCAGTTTTCTAAAATCCACACACAACCTAATTTATCCATTTTTTTTTCTTACCACTACTATATTTGCAATCCACTTGGAATACTTGAGGGGGATTATGATCTTGTCTTTGAGGAGTTTGTGGATCTCCTTCTCAATCACTGGTAATAGAAGAGGGCTGATGGGTCTCAGCTTCTGTTTGAAAGGAATGGTGTCCTTCTCCAAAGGAATCCTATGTTGGATGATGTTGGTGTCATATGTTTTTAGGTCACTATACTCCCATGCAAAGACATCAGAAAACTCTTTTATCAAGCTGCAAAATTCAGACTTCTGTTCAGCAATTAGCCCAGTGGATAGATTTATCAGTTTTGGATGGCTTTGGATGCCTATGGTTTGCTCTTGGATAGTAGGATCTAGCTCCCTTTTGGAAGGCTTGAAAGGGATGTCATTGTGATCAAACAGTTCTTCCAGTGGTACTAAACCTCGGGGTATGTATTTGCTGGGCAATTGGACACTATTCTACTCAGTCATTTTATCCTTTAACTTGAGCTATTTGGATTCCTCCATGTTAAGGTTTTCTTGGTCTATGTGTATGTCAGATAATTCATCTACTAACTGAAGGAATTTACTAAGCTCCTCATCATTCTCAAACACCCTCCAAAATTTTACATTGTCTGGCAGAGAGGGTCTGTACTTGACCTAAGCATCATAGCTGAGCTTACGGGGTAAAGGAGGAACAAACAGACTTGTAGAGACGGCCAAGGATTCAGCCAGGTGATTCAAAGCCCTAAGAATATATGATAGTTCAAAAAACATAAAGGAGTCTTTGAGTTTCCATACCTCATCCCTGTAGGCCTTCAATCTGATATTTTTTATCTAAAAAGTGTTGTTGACCTGCTGTATGACGAGGTCTGCGTCTCCAAAAATATTCATGCGCATGATCTCCATCTCTTTTGCAGCTTTAACTCCTAGCAGCAAGGCTTCATATTCTGCTACGTTGTTCGTGGTTTTGAAATCAAGCTTATAAGACAGGTGAACGTTTTCCTTAGATGGGGAGATCAATACTACACCCATGCCCGCTGAGCTTTGAGCACTAGCCCCATTAAAATACATGGTCCATATTGTTGTTGTTACTTCTTGGAGCTGCTGACGGGTGGGCTTAGTGAGCCGAACCGATGTCTGCTGATTATCATCTATTTGCAAAATGCAAGACCCGAAATCAGTGTCTACTGTGTATATGGGGTGATTCACTGAGTGGCTCTCCTTGCCTATAATGTATGCTCGTTGATTTTCCCTGTACAGCCTCTTAGTCTCCCCTCCAAACATGGGAATGGTGGCATATGTGAGATCCATCTGAAGGGTGCCACCTAGTCTTTTGCTCCATGACCGTGACAGCAAGAGGCCAAATTTTGGAGGAATATCAGCCACTATGATGTCCATCATTACGCTTTTCGAAGGTAGTTGAGTTAAGTTTACAGTAAGGTCTTTGATGAGGCCCAAGCACTTGACCTTCCTGGAGTCAAAGGAGAATAAATCATGGTAGGGCTTGGTGATGTTGAGGCCAATCTCATCCATCATAGCCTTTGGCATTAGGTTATGAGAGACTCCTTAATCAAGCAAACGGTTATGGAGGATTTAATCATGGATGTTCAAGGATATATAGAATGGTGGGTAGGAGTGCTTTAGGTCTTCAATCATGGGGCCCAAGGTCATGAAAGGCTTTTCATCTTGCAAGTTCACAAAGTCAGTGTCAATGTGCACCTTGGGCTGAAGCGAATTCAGAATGGAGGACTTGAAGGCATCATTTTTCATTAGCTCAATTAGAGGGAAAGGGATTTTCAATTTTTGAATTTCAGACTCAAGGTTGAAAGAATAATGCAGCCTATCTAGAAACCTTACCTCATGAGCTATAGGTTTAAGTTGGACTTGATCAGGTGTGGCTGAAGGTGCTTGTTTATGCAATGCTTTAGATGGGACAACCACTTTCTTTGGTAAAACAACAACCTTTCTAGCTGGTGTAGTGGGCTGCTTGATAGGTACAGCACTCTTCTTGAGGGGAGCAACCAACCTAGACCTCAGTTTGTAACCTCCCTAACCATCATCCTGATAGACAGCTTCTTCAGTGATCTACTCATCAATCAGGGCTTCCTCATATTCTGCCCGTGTCAGAAAAGAATAGTCCACCTCATCCTCCATGCAGTGGATATTGTCTTCAGCTTCTCCTTCTTCTTCAATGAATTCTGGCTCTTCTTCTAATACATCATTTTGAAATGGAGCTCTTATCCTCTGATATTCCCCTTGATTTCTCTCCCTTCTGAGAATCTGAATTGGGGGGTTTCCTCTTCTATAAGGAACAAAGTTTGGGTTTTGAGGAGCAAAGTCACTCGGCCCTTTACCCCTCACAGGTGGATGTCCTTGGTCCTTCAATTTAGACATTTCAGCAGTCAGGTTATCTAACAGTTTGGTCATTTTTTCAATCTTGTTCTCTGATGCTAAAGCCCCACTATAGTATGTTGCCTGCTTTTTCCTGTCTATCTTCCCTTTGACCTTCTGAGATGCCAGAATGTTTGAATCTACCTCTAGGGTAGCATATTGCATGAGTGATAAGGAGGAAGACCTCCTTTCTCTGAGAAGTAGGCAAAAATTAGAGCCAAAGGAATTTGCATAATTTATCCTAGCTGAGGTATCGATGGGCTTAATCTCAGTGGGGATCTTGCTGTACATGTTGTTGAATCTCTTGGTAAAGTTGGAGATAAACTCCCCATTTTATATTTTTCAGGTTGTTGAATTCTGTGATATAGTAGAGGTGGCCTCTCTTTTCCCTCCAATGCTTTAGGAAAATGTCATATAGGGCCTCTATGCCTACCACTGACCTAGCAGGTAGTTCCTTAAACCACTTTCTATCCTGGCCATCTAGGCTTTGCACAAAAACCCTGGTCCATACATCTTCTTGTTCTATGTTAATATTTTCAGCATAGCTGTAAAAAGGCTCTAGATGTTCTTTAACAGTGAAATCCCCTTCCCCTGTAAACTTAGGCATATACTTGAGATTATCCCCAGTAGGCATGGCTGCGAGAGGATTTGGAAAAATTAGGGGTGCATACCTAACTACCAGGATCCTTTCCATCTTGGTCAAATGAGGGGTAGCCATATTGGAAATGGGTATGGACAGGGTTGTGGAAGGTAGCACTGATGAAGGTACTTGCTGAGAAGGTGCTGGTATACGTATCCCAGTGGAGTCACCAGGGATTAGATCTTCACAAGCAGCAGTGCTTGAAGATGCCCAACCCTATATTTTTCTGATGTATCTAAAAATTCCTGGGAATTAAGAACTTTAGCAGAAGAAATAATAGCAGAAATATTTCTTGAAATACCTGATGTAGCTTTTTGTGCAGCACTGCTAGTTTGTCTTAGTAAAGCCCTAGCTTTCCTCAAAATTTCTTCTGGATCTAAAACTGGTGTTGCTGGTGGCCCCTTATGGTTTTCTCTGGTGCTTGGTCTTCTTGAAGCCACCTTATATCAATGGAGTCACCAGATAGATGATTACAACCATAATAATGTCCAAGATTTGTCTATGAAAAAAGCATGGATCTATGTCGTCTCCCAGGGAAGTTGAGCTTCAATCTCCTCTCCCCGGCAATGGTGCCAATTTGTTATCACTCTAGGAAACTCCTCTAGGTTGTAGCTTGAGGATGCCTAGTAACTTACAATGTTTTGGGGTTTTCTGATATGGATCAAGTCAGTTGACCTATATAACCTGTCCACTCTCAAGACATGCATAAAAATCACTCATTGACAAGGCTTTTAGTTGTAATTGCTCAGAAGTTTGACAATAAGGTGTAGGGATGGAGAACTAACCAGGCTAGCAAACTTACATGCAAAACACATGCATATAAATGGCTAAATCTTGATGAAGATGGTATTTATCAATCAAATCACACTAATAAACCAATAGGATGACAGCTATCAGCTTTTTAATCAATCTAAAAATGACCTAAATACACATTCAGGCATAAATACAGTACAGAAAGAGATGATGGCTGAACAGATCACAACAAAAGAGCTTATATCATGAATAAGTAAAATGAGAAACTGAAAACATAATAGGCTTATAAATCCCCGAAGTTGAACCTTTATTATAAAATCAATCATGGGCTTGATAGCCTTCTACAAAAAATGACAGATCTTGAAACTTCGATCTATTTTCACAAGAAGTACTTAGAAGTGATAGTTTTTTAGATTTAGGATTTAAAACCCTAGCTAACTATTTGTCTATCTATTTCGAATATCTATTTCACTGGGTGAAAAAGAACTGCAGTAGTCGTTGATAATCACCACTACTAGTTCAGTGTAAAATTGTCGCTAAAAGCCAGTGTTTCGACAATTAACTAAAATGACCTTTCTTGTTTAATCCACCAGAATTTTCTACCTTGTCGTCACGGTCGTCGATCGAGAGCTCTGACCTCTAACCCGTCCGCACCCCAAGACTCAATGTTGCCCCAGTGTTGGCGTGTTAAATCACTAGCGTCGCAACGGTTTCTTCATCGGCGATCGGAAGCTTTGTCTTCTATCCCATCGGTGCCCCAAGTCTCAATGTTGCCGCAGTGTTGGCATCTTAAATCACTAGCGTTGCGACGGTTTCTTCATCGATGATCTGAAGCTTTGTCCTCTAGCCCATCGGCACCCCAAGTCTCAATGCTACCGCAGTGTCGGCGTCTTAAATCTATAGCGTCGCGACGGTTTCTTCATCGGTGATCAGAAGATTTTTGTTCTAGCCCATCGGCGCCTTAGATCAGAACGCTGCCATTGCTTTGGAGTTGAAATGAACTAATTTTATCACTGTCGAAATTATTTTTGTCATTGATCGAAGGCCTTGTCCATTGCCTTACCGACACTGCGAAGATGCTTAGTTTTAAACTTGTCGATCTGTAGTCCTTAGTTCTTCTGATTGTCGATGATTTTCTATTGTCGTGGAACCCGTAGTTAGTCTGTCTCCCACCATTGCGGCTCCTTAGTGAACTATCTTGCCGATGGTTAGTGTTTTCAAGTTTCGATTCTTTATTAAGTAGTGGTTCTGATTTCTGATACATGACTTTGGCGGTATTTAGTGCTTTATATCGCCGACATTGCATAAAATTTTAGCTTCGCCTCACTGATATGTAGTCCTTAGAACCTCCGATCGCTGAAGTTTTCATCTGATCACGGAAGCTGTATTTTGTGTGTCTGTTTGTGGCTAATGATATGTTCTGATCCTTGCCCAAGCCATTGAAAGCTACAACTTCGTGAAATTTTTCATAAAAAATAGAGGCTTTCAAACTGTCAGTGATATTCATATCCCTCATTGCGTGAATTAAATTCTTCATACTATCGAAATAAATTATTTTCAAAGATAACACCTGGCTCCTACTTGGGGATGGGAACCTACCAATGAGGTCCCAAGAACCCCAGACCAAAATGCCTTTCCCTAAAAGCAACTAAGTAACTTAACACTATCATTTATTATTCCATTGGGCATGGAGTTCATTCTGAAATCAAAACAACCTACTATCTACTAGTTTACAATCATAAGGCCTTAGAGCTTCAATTAAAATAGAGTTTCAAGAACCGCCCATTTACTACGCCATTGAATACCTCTTCACCTTCCATATTTTGCAATTTGAAGGCGTTATTCTTATGTACCTGGGATATCACAAAAGGGCCAATCCACAAAGAGTTGAATTTTCCATGTTTTCCTTTGTCCTGTCTGACAGCATCCCACTTGAGGACCCAATCTCTGACCTGGATGTTTTCCGCCTTTGCTCTTTTGTCAAACATGCCCTTTATCTTTTGTTGATGAGCCTCTAATTTTCCATCTGCTTGCTCCCTGATCTATTGCAGCTCAACCAAATCCATCATCCTTCTCACCATATCATTTGGTTCATCTTCCTCTTCCTGAAAAAATTTTGCCACTGGAAGGATGAGCTAGACAGGAAAAATGGCCTCGGTGCCATAAACTAGCTTTAATGGAGAAGTCCCTATGGATCTTTTGTATGTTACCTTATCAGCCCATAAAGCAAACTTAAGCTTTGAATCCCAGCTTTTCTGATTTGTCTCTAGCAGTTTCCTGATGATTCTGACTAATCTTTTGTTGGATGACTCAGCCAGGCCATTGCCTTGTGGGTAATAGGATGTGGAGTGTGCCAATTGAATACCCATTGATTCACACATTTTAATCGATTCCCCATGTCATAGCTGATTTTACCACACTTGGTGAATCACACTTGTATGGCCTTCCCCTATCCCTCTGCAGACTCTTTGGACCCCATGGACCTTTTTTATACTTTTGATGTTTCCAAGATCATCCCTAAAAACATGATTAAATAGCTATACGTGAATTTTAAACCCTTTCAAGTTTATAAGATAGGTGAATGTTTTCCTTAGATGGGGAGATCAATACTACACCCGCGCCCGCTGAGCTTTGAGCGCTAGCCCCATCGAAATACATGGTCCAGATTGCTGTTGTTACTTCTTCAAGCTGCTGACATGTGGGCTTAGTGAGCTGAACCGATGTCTACTGATTATCATCTATTTTCAAATTGCAAGACCCGAAATCGGTGTCTACTTCGTAGATGGGGTGATTCACTGAATGGCTCTCCTTGCTTATAATGTATGCTAGCTGATTTTCCCTGTACAACCTCTTAGTCTCCCCTCCAAACATGGGAATGGTGGCATATGTGAGATCCATCTGAAGGGTGCCACCTAGCCTTTTGCTCCATGACCGTGACAGCAAGAGGGAAAATTATGGAGGAATATCAGCCACTACGATGTCCATCATTACACTTTTTGAAGGTAGCTGAGTTAAGTTTACAGCAAGGTCTTTGATGAGGCCCGAGCACTTGACCTTCCTGGAGTCAAAGGAGAATAAATCATGGTAGGGATTGGTGATGTTGAGGCCAATCTCATCCATCACAGCCTTTGGCATTATGTTATGAGAGGCTCCTAAATCCAGCAGATAGTTATGGAGGATTTTATCATGGATGTTCAAGGATATATAGAATGGTGGGCAGGAGTCCTTTAGGTCTTCGATCATGGGGCCCAGGGTCACGACAGGATTGTCATCTTGCAAGTTCATAAAGTCAGTGTCAATGTGCACCTTGGGCTGAAGGGAATTCAAAATGGAGGACTTGAAGGCATCATTTTTCATTAGCTCAATTAGAGCGAAAGGGATTTTCAATTTTTGAATTTCAGACACAAGGATGAAAGAATAATGCAGCCTATCTGGAAACCTTACCTCACGAGCGATAGGTTTAAGTTGGACTTGATTAGGTGTGGCTGAAGGTGCTGGTTTATGCAATGCTTTGGATGGGACAACCACTTTCTTTGGTAAAATAACAACCTTTCTAGCTGGTGTAGTGGGCTGCTTGATAGGTACAACACTCTTCTTGAGGGGAGAAACCAACCTAGAGCTCATTTTGTAACCTCCCTGACCATCGGCCTGATAGACAGCTTCTTCAGTGATCTACTCATCAATCAGGGCTTCCTCATATTCTTCCTGTGTCAGAAAAGAATAGTCCACCTCATCTTCCATGCAGTGGATATTGTCTTCAGCTTATCCTTCTTCTTCAATGAATTCTGGATCTTCTTCTAATACAACATTTTGAAATGGAGATATTATCCTCTGATCTTCCCCTTGATTTCTCTCCTTTCTAAGAATCTGAACTGGGGGGTTTCCTGTTCTATAAGGAACAAAATTTGGTTTTTGAGGAGCAAAGTCACTCGGCCCTTTACCCCTCATAGGTGGATGTCCTTGGTTCTTCAATTTAGACATTTTAGCAGTTAGGTTATCTAACAGTTTGGTCAATTTTTCAATCTTGTTCTCTGATGCCGAAGCCCCACTATAGTCTATTGGCTGCTTTTTCCTGTCCATCTTCCCTTTGACCTTCAAAGATGCTAGAATGTTTGAATCTACCTCTAGGGAAACATCCTGCATGAGTGATAAGGAGGCAAAACTCCTTTCTCTAATAAGTAGGCATAAATCAGAGTCAAAGGCATTTGCATAAGTTATCCTAGTTGAGGTATCGGTGGGCTTAATCTAAGTGGGGATATTGTTGTACATGTTGTTGAATCTCTTGGTAAAGTTGGAGACTGACTCCCCATTTTCTCTTTTCAGGTTGCTGAATTTTGTGATATAGTAGAGGTGGTCTCTCCTTTCTCCCTAATGCTTTAGGAAAATGTCATCTAGGGCCTCTATGCCTACCAATGACCTAGCAGGTAGTTCCTTAAACCACTATCTAGCCTAGCCATCTAGGCTTTGCACAAAAACCCTGGTCCATACATCTTCTTGTTCTATGTTAATATTTTCAGCATAGCTGTAAAAAGCCTCTAGATGTTCTTCAGCAGTGAAATCCCCTTCCCCTGTAAACTTAGGCATATACTTGAGATAATTTCCAGTAGGCATGGCTGCAAGAGGATTTCGCAAAATTAGGGGTGCATACCTAGCTACCAGGATCCTTTCCATCTTGGTCAATTGAGGGGTAGCCATATTGGAAATGGGTATGGACAGGGTTGTGGAAGGCAACACTGATGAAGGTACTTGCTGAGAAGGCAGTGCTATACTTATCCCAGTGGAGTCACCAGGGATTGGTTCTTCACAAGAAACAGTGCTTGAAGATGCCCAACCCCTAGATTTTTGTGATGTATCTAAAAATTCCTAGGAAGTTAAGAACTTCAGCAGAAGAAATAATAGCAGAAATATTTCTTGAAATACCTGATGTAGATTTTTGTGTAGCACTGTTGGTCTGTCTTAGTAAATCCCTAGCTTTCCTCAAAATTTCTTATGGATCTGAAACTGGTGTTGCTGGTGGCCCCTTAGGGTTTGCTCTGGTACTTGGTATTCTTGAAGCCACCTTATATCAATGGAGTCACCACATAGATGATTACAACCATAATAATGTCCAAGCTTTGTCTATCATCAAAGCATGGATCTATGTCGTCTCCCAGGGAAGCTAAGCTTCAATCTCCTCTCCCCGGCAATGGTGCCAATTTGTTGTCACTCCAAGAAACTCCTCTAGGTTGTAGCTTGAGGATTCCTAGTAACTTACAATGTTTTGGGGTTTTCTGATATGGATCAAGTCAGTTGACCCATATAACCTGTCCACTCTCAGGGCATGCATAAAACGCACTCATTTACAAGTCTTTTAGTTGCAATAACTCAGAAGTTTGACAATAAGGTGTAGGGATGGAGAACTCACCAGGCCGGTAGACTTACATACAAAACATAAGCTTTGTCTTCTAGCCCATCGGTGATCACTTTCTTCATCAGCGATCAGAAGCTTTGTCTTCTAGCCCATCAATGCCCCAAGTCTCAATGCTGCCATAGTGTCAGCATCTTAAATCACTATCATCACGACGGTTTCTTCATCGGCGATTGAAATCTGTGTCTTCTAGCCCATCGGTGCCCCATGTCTCAATGCTGTCGTAGTGTCGGTGTCTTAAATCACTAGTGTCGTGATGGTTTCTTCATCGGCGATTGGAAGCTTTGTCTTCTAGCCCATCAGCGCCTTAGACCGGAACGCTGCTGCTGCTTCGAAGGTGAAACAAACTAATTTTATCACTGTCGAAATGATTTTTGTCATTTATCAGAGGCCTTGTCCGTTGCATTACTGACACTGCAAATATGTTTAGTTTTAAACTTATCGATCTGTATTCCTTAGTTATTCCGATCGCCGATGATTTTCTATTGTCGCAGAACCCGTAGTCAGTCTGTCTCCCGCCGTTGCGGCTCCTTAGTGAACTATCTTGCCGATGGTTAGTGTTTTCAAGTTTCGATGCTTTATTAAGTAGTGGTTTCGATTTTTGATACGTGACTTTGGGGTTATTTAGTGCTCTATATGGCCGACATTGCAGAAAATTTCAGCTTTGCCCCACTGATATGTAGTCCTTATAACCTTTGATCGCCGAAGTTTTCATCTGATCGTGGAAGCCGTAGTCCGTATGTCTGTTGGTGGCTGATGAGATGTTCTGATCCTCACTCAAGGCACCGAAAGCTACAACTTTGTGAAATTTTTCATAAAAAATAGAGGCTTTCAAACTGTCAGTGATATTCATATCCCTCATTGCATGAATTAAATTCTTCATACTATCAAAATAAATTATTTTGGGAGATAACATCTGGCTCCTACTTGGGGATGGGAACCTCCCAATGGCGTCCCAAGAGCCCCAAACCAAAATTCCTTTCCCTAAAAGAAACTAAGCAACTTAACACTATCATTTATTATTCCATTGGGCATGGAGTTCATTCTTAAATCAAAACAACCTACTATCTACTAGTTTACAATCATAAGGCCTCAGAACCTCAAATAAAATAGAGTTTCAAGAACCACCCATTTACTGGGCCATCGAATACCTCTTCACCTTCCAGATTCTACAATTTGAAGGTGTTATTCTTATGTACTTGGGCTATCACAAAAGGGCCAATCCACAAAGAGTTGAATTTTCCATGTTTTCCCTTGTCATGTCTGACAGCATCCCACTTGAGGACCCAATCTCTGACCTCGAAGTTGTCTGGTTTTGCTCTTTTGTCAAACATGCCCTTTATCCTCTTTTGATGAGCCTCTGATTTTCCGACAACTTGCTCCCTAATATGCTGTAACTCCACCAAATCCATCATCCTTCTCACCATATCATTTGGTTCATCTTCCTCTTCCTGAAAAAACTTTACCACTGGAAGGATGAGCTGGACAGGAAAATTGGCCTCGGTGCCATAAACTAGCTTGAATGGAGAAGTCCCTATGGATCTTTTGTCTGTTACCCTATCGGCCCATAAAGCAAACTTAAGCTTTGAATCCTAGCTTTTCTGATTTGTCTCTAGCAGTTTCCTGATGATTCTGACTAAGCTTTTGTTGGATGACTCAGCCATGCCATTGCCTTGTGGGTAATAGGATGTGGAGTGCGCTAGTTGAATACCCATTGATTCACACATTTTAATCAATGACCCAGCTTTGAAATCTAGTGCATTATCAGTTACTAACCTTATTGGGCAACCAAATCTATTGAAGATATTCTCATATAAAAATCTTGTGATGACTTGATGAGTGGCATTCCTGGTGGGTACTACTTCTATCCTTTTGATAATGTAGTCAGTGGCTACTAAGATCCATTTATGTTGTCCACTGGAAGATGGATTTATTTCACCTATGAAATCCAGACCCCATTGCTGAAAAGGCCCATTCACTGTAACAGGCCTAAGGGGAAAGGATTTGAGCTGTTTCTTCCCTATAAATCTTTGGCATTGGTAACAAGCCCTTACAAAAGTGCATACATTAGAAAAGAGGACTGGCCAATAGTATCCTGCTT
Organism: Pseudotsuga menziesii; assembly: GCA_001517045.1. NCBI lineage: Eukaryota > Viridiplantae > Streptophyta > Pinopsida > Pinales > Pinaceae > Pseudotsuga > Pseudotsuga menziesii. The sequence goes on from LPNX010172980.1 coordinate 218,018, forward strand.
TTAAGATCTTGTGGGCTGTGGTTTTCCAATAGTGGTGACCTCCACATGTGCTGGAATGAAAGTGATGCATGACCTGCTCTACTTCCTTTTTATCTAGACACCTTAGCAAAATTCCAGACTGATCCCTCCAGTACAACAATTTGTCAATTATGCAAAACTTAACAGATTTCAATTTAAGGGCTCATGCTTGGTTAGGAGTGAGATCAGGAGGAACTTCTAAATTTTGCAAAAATTGAATGATACCTGAGTACCACCCACATGAAGATATGTTCTCTGCTACTAAGGGACTATTATTTTGATCTTGATTTACTTCCGTTTCAGCTGCTACCACGGTCTGCACCTTTGCTGATCTGACACATGTGAAATTTATTCCCATCAGTTCATAGTTTTCTTTGGCCATGAGTTTGTCCAAACCTAATCCCTTTACCAGCTTGGTGGGTTTCACCTCTACATCAAACTCAATGAGTTTGGAAATCCACTTAGCTCTCTTCCCATCAATGTCAGGCTAAATCAAAACCTCCTTCACAGCAGTTGAAGGGACATGTGCAATGATCTTTGCATGGAGAATGTAGATTCTAAAGTTCTTCAAATATTTTATGAGAGCATAATCCTGCTTCTCAATTGGGTCATACTTCAGCTCATCATCTCTCAGGGTTCTGCTGAAAAAAGCAATTGGGTGATCAAGACCTTCATCATTCTTTTGTAATAGTACAGCTGTCACTGTGTCATAAGATGCAAAAGAGAAAATGTAAAAACCCTTGGTGTAGTCGGGACTAATCAGGGTTGGGGCCTCCATGATGGCTTTCTTAATGTCTTCAAAAGAGTTTCTTGCTTGGTCAGTCCACTTTATTTTTGCATCCTTTTTTAGCATGACTGTTATATGCTTTACCAACTTGGAGAAATTTGGAATGAACCTTCTGAAAAAGTTTATCTTGCCTAAAAAGGATTAAATGTCTATAAATAGGATGAATATATCCAACATTATAATGATGAATATAAAGATGATACCAGTAGGGAAGAGTCTGAAGTCATTACTACTACCAAGAAAGGAAGGGAGTCCACAACGACTGCCTCCTTATATTCCTCCTCACAAAAGATTTTAGTCACCAGACTCTGGGAGGAATAACGAAAGACACCCTAGCTACAAACCTCAAAATACGATACTTAGTAAAAAATATGTACGTCTACTAGATTTTCGTTGCGGCTTCTTACAAGGTAGGAAAGTAAGAAACATTAAGAGGCCAAGTAGAAAATCTATGAAATTGGCTCATGAAGCTCCAAAACAAATTTGGGTTGTAAGCCTGAATCATAACCCAAACCAAGGCCAAGGACATGATATTAAAGACAATAACACAGACAAAGAAACAAAATATGAAGGGGACAATGATAAAGCCCAGAGTATAAAAGATCAAAATGAACTTGAAAAAAAATTACTTGAGAATAAGAATGATAACATGATAGTTTCATCTGATGATAATCCTGATGCCAATTCCAATTTGAAAGAAGATGGAGATATCATAAATTGTAACAATCAAACACAAAATACTGATGAATACGAGGATAACGTAGAAGGATGAAACCCAAAATATGTTTCGACAAATGATTAAGATAACGTAGAAGAACGAAACCCAAAAGAGGCTGTGATAAATGATCAGGATAACGTAGAAGAACGAAACCCAAAACATGCTTTGAAGAATGATCAGGATAACATAGAAGAACGAAACCTAGAAGATGCCATGACAAACAATCAGGATAACGTATAAGAACGAAATTTAGAAGATGCTACGACAAATGAAACGATGAACGTTCTACCAGGGGTCATAGCTCAAGATGTCCCAGAATTCTACATCAAAGTAGAAGATCAAAAGAACACCATCATATTAGAAGCTCAGAAGAATACCTCATATAATTTTTATTCGTTTATCTACATAATCATAGGCATGAAAATATTCGAATGGAAATGTGACCAATTATTTCAAGAACTGCTAAACCGTGGCACTGTTATTTGTGGAAAAAATTCCAGTTGTAACACGCTCATAGTAGATTCATGGTCGAATCTTTTCAGAGAGGGAAGACTTGTAATATACCAAACGTTCTTAAATTTATTAATTTATTATTATTAATGATTAATTTAGGTTATTAATTATTTATGTTAAAGTCGGCATTAGAAAGACACGTTGTTTAAAGGAATCTCTTCATAAATATATAACTCACATGAACTTATTATAGAAATCATCATTCAATTTATCAAAAATATGTATTTATAAATAATATCTAACATGTAAGGTTTTAACCTTACAAATGTTCCTTCACCGTCAAGTTCTAGTAATATTGTTGTAATCTCACAGATCACATAAGGTTACCAATAATACACATAAGAATCATATAAACATACAGAGACAAGAGACAAGAACATGTAATGGAATAACAGATTATATTATAGAATCACATGAGGGTCCATACATATACAAAACTGAACCAAGTTCTTAACCGACTCAATAGCCTATTATATATGATTTACAAAATGGTTATGAGTAACTGCTTGTTGGTTCGGTCAACCGACACGACCTTTGGAGGCTGACCTAACATCCAATTAGTTGGTTAACTCGACTAGTCAGCTCACCGACTAGCTCCTCCAACATCTCCCCCAGGAACAAAATATTTCTTCGTCTCGAAGAAACAGGGGAGGCACTCGAAAATATGTTGTTCAGAAATGGTCGTCCATTCATTACATAGCCCGTCAGGACAAAAGCAAAACATATTAACTACTTCAAACAACAGATTTTACATCTACAAACATACATAAAGTTAATATTTTACATCTACAAACATACATAAATTTAATAATACATACATTCATAATATGTTACTTCAATATACATGTATATAATCCCAAAAAAACAATATGTAAGGTCAATGTACATGTATATAATCCAAAAAAACAATCATGAACATGTGACTTCTATGTACATATGTATAATCCATATCAAAACTTCCTAACATTCCTAACATTCTCAACTTCTCAACACTGAAAATATTTTACATCTACAAACATACATAAATTTAATAATACATACATTCATAATATGTAACTTCAATATACATGTATATAATCTCAAAAAAACAATATATAAGGTCAATGTACATGTATATAATCCAAAAAAACAATCATGAACCTGTGAGTTCAATGTACATATGTATAATCCATATCAAAACTTCCTAACATTCCTAACATTCTCAACTTCTCAACACTGAAAATATTTTATATCTACAAACATACATAAATTTAATAATACATACATTCATAATCTATAACTTCAATATACATGTATATAATAAAAAAAACAATATGTAAGGTCAATGTACATGTATATAATCCAAAAAAAACAATCATGAACATGTGAGTTCAATGTACATATGTATAATCGAAAAATTAAGCTCCTCGATGTCCAAAACAACTACAATATATATATCAACAAAAAAAGAACAATATAAATAATTCTCTAAATGGAAGTCCACCACTATCCTCCACTAGGGTCTTCCCTTAGACTCATAACAACATGCAACCTGTATAAAAACATATTATGAATATCATCAATTATTTAAACAATTTTAAACTAAAATCAAAACATTGAAATATTAAATTAATATTGAAGAACAATTCAATAATTAACAAAATTACCTCAAATTCTCTATCATCCAATGGAATCTTTGTGTTTCCTCTAAAAGGTGGAGGAGACCCAAACTATAACATGTATAAAAACAACTTATGAATCTTACAAATTATTTAAACTATTTTAAACTAAATTCAAAAAAATAAAATATTAAACTTACAATTCCACCACTATCCTCCAGTGGAGTCTTCCCTTTGCCTCGAAAAGATCGAAGAGACCCAAGCTTCAACATGTATAAAAGCAATTTACAAATGTCAAAAATTATTTAAACTATTTAAACTTATATATCAGAGAACAATTCAATTATGAACAAAATGACCTTGGTGCCAATATCCACATCCATCAGAGAACCTATATCTTCACCACCAATTTCAATATGTTCTCTTCCCTTAAAATTTAAATTTTGTTAATAAATAAATTATAATAAAAGAAAAAAAAACTAATCTTAAGCAATTAACTTAAAACCGAAACAAAAAATAAAATCATTAGCTCACAATAGATGGAAAATCATCTAAAAAGTTCGAATCTAATGAAACCTGCATGGATAAGTCAAATTAACAACAAGATACATAGTTAAATTTTTAAAAAAGATAAAATATCTTTCAAACATAAATATAAATATGTAACTAATAAATATACCTCTCCAAAATGCTCTTCTACATTTCTAGCATTTTGACTAGTGGAGACTCTAAAATTATGTTCATTTAACAATCGAGAAAAATGAAACCAATAAACATTTACGTAATGTATTTGTTACTATACATAAAAAAAAATATCATACATAGATATAATGTAAAAAAAAGTTCAATTCAAAATAAATAAATAAAGTAAATAGATTGAAAGTACACAAACTTCTCCTATACTTGACGTGTCATTAGATATTCTATCCGAAGCTATATCAAAACAAACGTTGGCATAGGCCTTTAGATCTTCAATGCCCATACGATCTAACTCATCATTTGTTTTTCAAACAAATTTTTCCGAATAGTGGCTCGAGCCCTCTCTCGACTCCATCCAACATCAACTCCTACAAATGTCGAAGTTAAACCTTCGGCAACATTATGCCTTGTAGTTGTCCCAACTTATGATGTGGGCTCCATCTCCGATTTGTAAGTCACAAGCCCAGGTGGACGAGATATCTGAGGTGGAGGTCGAAGAGTACTGGGATCTATAAGAGCAACTTTTCGATTGCATATCCTCCCCTTTCCAACTCCATAAAACTAGGAATGAAAAATTGGCAAAAAAAACCTAGCAAAATAATTAAGAACCTCATCATTCCATGGCAACGGACAATAGGCTGCAAGGAGCCGATCATATAAAAAATGTGCAAGTTCAGGGTGCTTAAAATATTGCACTTTCAATGCTTTATGCTTTAGGCCCTATTTGAAGTTAAACATTGAGTTGGCATGTTCTCTAGTCACTCTCTCTTTCACAACAACACACTTATCTGGACCCATCACCTGTGCCTTTCTTCTCTGCATCAAGGCAACAAAACCATCTGTTGTTGGTCCAAGATCCTCATATACCTCAATGAACTTTTTGTAATGATTGCAAAAACAATCTCTATACTTTGTTTGTTCTCTGGAGCAAGATCCAAACTAGAAAGATCGTTTTGCAGCTTGTCATAGTGAGCTTTGCATATTTCAAGGGTCGTTTGTTGGATACCACTTTCCCATGGAAGCTTCCCCGGTAAATCTAATGGATAGGTCGTAATGGGTGTACAACCCTCAGCTAGCTGAACATATTGCATCCTAGCTTGACCTTCGCCACCATGTGTAGGATAAAGAGCCTCTTGCGAACCTTGCTCTACATCCACGCTTATCTCCCATACAAAAGGTCGAGATCCATGTTCACCCACAGAGGATAAGGGGGAATCATCTCTACCACTATCGCCTTGTTGATGATCGGATGAATGTGAACTATATGATAAGCTTGAATCCCGAGGTGAAGTCGACAACCTTCAATTATCATTTGGGACACCAACTCCTGAAGAATGTGATGACCTCCTACGCTTCTGTCTCAAAGGCTGCTCTCTTTCCATTTGATATGATATCTACAAGTTTACACAAATATCAACTCATAACATATTCAAATTCTACATGTTAATTCCTCAAATTCAAAGACCTAGCTACTAAAAATACTAAGTTTTTAATAAAGACCTAGATATCCCTAATATTATCTAATAGTTCTTGAAATGAATATAGTTAATTTATTGTTGGATGTATGAGAAATTAATGTGCCAATATTTGTGTTTTTGATGTTTTAAATGAATGGAACCAAAATGGTCAAATATTAAGTAAAATTTACATTTATTTATGTCAAGGAATCAATTCATGAACATAAATATTAATTTAAATCCTAAATTAATACATAAATTATATCTACAAATATTTTCATTATTCCATAGAATAATAAAAAATTGTTCTCGATTTGAATTATTACGATAGGTAGTTACAATGTAAGCACTCAAAAATAGAAACAAATAAAATCATACTAGTCATGTTTATCTAGTAAGCCACCCAAATACGAACAAAGTAGGAAGTAAGCAATGGTAATCATAGAGCTAATCTTGGAGTAGTGGGATAAAAAAATTGATTTATTTTGTAATAACTACATGGAACATTATAGGTACACTGATTAGCAATATACATACTTACCATAATAAGAGACATGTTATAATAAAATAGAGTATAATAAGCAATGGCAAAATTTAATTCCAAACAAAAAGATGTTGCACTCTGTCCATTTGGACAGAATTCATGCACTCTGTCCACATGGACAGAATTCATGCACTCTGTCCACATGGACAAAGTTCATGCACTCTTTCCATGTGGACAGAGCTCATGTACTCTTTCCACATTGAAAGAGTTCATGCACTCTATCCATGTGGACATTAACTATCGAATGATACATGTGGGTAATAGTACATACCTTGAAGAAGAAACAAGTAAAAGCATTACTACTTCCGCTTCCTCTAAATTTTATGTGTAGATATCATTCGTGGAGTAATTGGAGTTATAGATTTTATCAATCATATCTATAACTCCAAATACTCTGCGACCCATATCTACAAATAAACTCGAATGACGAAGGCAGCAAAACATACCAACCATGGAAAAAACAAACGATACCTACCAACAATGTACACAAATTTATAGCATGAAAAGTGTAATCATCAGCATTTGCATATTACTTCATATTAATACAGGTTGTAATCAGCTTAGCTTAGAGCTTAGGTGTAAGTAGTTTACCTTATATATATTATTTCTATAACCCTTTGTATATGTTAAAGCTTAACCACAAACAGGTCTTACTTTTATGAATGCAGAGTTGATCTATGGATATTTATGGGCTTAATACTCAGATCAATCAGTACAATGTCCTAATATAATGGTAAGTGTAAACTGTAACTAATAAGCATTATACAGATTATTTGTGGTTCTTTTATGACATAGATTAATGGGAATGATACTAACCTCAATGTACTAATAATCGTTATTTGTAATATTTGGTATTTTGTATTAGAAATACATAGAAAAAACGGATTGGTAATCATAATTACAGGTTAATGCCCTTGTTATTTGCACTATAATAATACATTCCACTGTTTTAATGATTATGGCTATCCTGTACTTGTGACATAACATGAAACACGTAAAACTATAAGTAGCTACACGCACATAAACCAAATTAAACTAAGTTGTAATTATTTGCTAACCCCTATAGAACTCTAATGAATGAGCCTGTGAATATTGCATCCGAGGTTAATTTATTGCAGTAATTGAAGGCCTAGCTTGTGCAACCTCGCAGAATGAGCCTCCAATGGAAGACTCCTAAGCCATTGGCTACACCAAGCCATGAATCTCTTTGTTGAATGTTCGGATTATAAAAAAATTGATGAAAAAATACCTGTCAAGAAGAGGACATACCACGAACAGACCCTCCATGAACAAACCTCCATGCCGAGAGGACGCCAGAAAGGTGGCGGGGTGGCAGACGTACACATCAAGGTAGAACAGGCGGGACTGCAAGTGGGGACGGGGATGACGGGCGACAAATCGGGTGGTGGGACAGCGAGAGATGATTGCAAGCGGAAAACATGAAAATGGGGCTGCAACCGACCTTTTATGTAGAACAATTAGTCATCCAAACAATTGTTCGGCCGAATAAACATAGAACCACCGGTCAAAATTACCGATTGGCTATGCGTTCCGTCCAATTAAACGGTTCACCGTTAAACAATATTCGGCCGAATAAAGGATTAATTATTCAGCCGAATAACTATAGCTATTCGACTGAATAAAAACGTTATTAAATGAAATATATATAGTTATTCAGCCGAATAACGTCCTCTATGTTGCTCGCGCACCCGATTCTCACGGAAGTGTTACCCAACTTTGTGTTTTCACCCATATATGATTTTGATTCTCATTTGATAAGTTTTTTTTGTTTTATAGGGAGATGAAGTTTGATTGTAAAGAAAAAGAGCATAAGAAACAGTTATTTGATAGTTACATATAATACATTATATGATGCATATAATATGATAGTTGCATATAATATATTTGATGATGTTGGCTATCTATGCTTTTGATTCTAATTTATTAAGTTTTTTATTTTATAGGGAAAAGTTGGATTCCACACAAAATGAGTATAATCAAAAGGCAAGAAATGACACATTATCGGCACCTCGTAGAATCCTACGTCTTGGTAGATTAATACTTGGAGATGATGTTGACAATACTAATGATCAACTTCCTGATATATCACATGATTATGTCCAAGATATTACTCATGAAAAAATGGTACATAATGAATATTCATCTTTGCAAGATCTTTATTTAAAAATAAAACAAATATTTGAAGGCACATCTGAGCATATTGGTGAGATAGCTAGCACCACACATGATGTGGCCAACGAGGAACCAATTAGGTCTTCAACTTTCACAGAAAAATCACATATTGTGTCCACAAATATGAGTGCTAATTTGGCATCACCTAGTCTTGATTATAAATCTTTATCACCTTTGGTAAAAAGACAAGAATTAGTCAAGGATTGTATGGGAGAACAGAAAGGGAACCCAAAGAAACAAAATTAGAAGTGAAGAAAGCTTATTTGGTTGGGGTAGTATATGGTGAAGGTGTTGACGTAATTGTAACTTTGCAATGTATTCACTTGTATTTCTTATCTATTGTAACCTGATGTTTATTCCGGGATTTTTTCATGTTATGTCTTGCCTCGATGTTCCGATCGGGAGAATCAATAATGTAAACAAGTCATGTCAAGTCATTGTGGGTAACCCTCCTATTGTCTAAGGGTTAAAGTCCCCGTAGTTTCGGGGCACTAGGGTTATTAGACTCTCCTAGGAGAGGTCGGCCCTAGCAGGGTTTTAGTCATGCCAGGCTTAGTATAAATAGAGAGCTGGACTCTCTATTTAGCACACATCACAAACACACTCAAGTGTAGAGAATAGTTGAGGAAGGAGAAGACACTGGGGCTAGACAAGAAGAAGGTTACTATTGTTAGGAGAGCATCTTACTATTTTGTGGTTTTACCTTTTGTGTTGATTCTATCTCTGAGGAAGTTGCAGGGTTTTCTCCATTTATGGTTTCCCCGAGGAAAAACATTGTGTTCATTGTCTCTTGTGTTTGATTGTTGTACTTGTTGTTCTCTCAGTTAAAGATCCTAACATAATGCTAGCTTGAATGTTAAAAAACTAACATGGTATCAGAGCTAACCTGAGAAGAAGACACTGTGCAGCTGCGGGAACTAAGGCTTCCTACTTTGTGGATCTCTCTCCACATATTTTCAGAAAAAGTAAGGTGGAATAACTCTCCTCCTTAGGGTGCATCTTTCTGTTGAAGCAGAATCCAATTCTGAGGTTTTTCAGTTTTGGACCCGACACTACCACCGAAAATTAGGGCTTTTCACAGAAGAGGAATTTTCCAGTGATCCCAAGCCTAGATTGATCTCCTCCCCAAAATCAAAGTTATGGATCAATTTCAAAGCATTTGGTTGGACAGAACTCCGAAAAAGCAAAACCCTAATTTGCTCCCGAACCAGTTCTGCAGGATTTCAGCTCAAAATTCAGATTTGACATCTTGACCTAGTAAGATCTAAAATATTTTGTATTTCCATTTGAGGTTCTTAGTTAAGATGTCTCATCATACCAAGCTTGATGAAAATCTTGAGGGAGCTGATAACTTCCGAGCTTGGAAGTATAGGATCTCCTTGGTCCTGGAAGAGAATGAGTTAGACTCCTACATCCATGAGGAGGTTTCAGTTCCATAGGGAGATGAGGATAAGGCCTTGCATAATAATAAGTTGGTTATGGCAAAGAGAATCCATGAGGAGGTTCCAGTTCTAGAGGGAGATGAGGATAAGGCCTTGCATAACAATAAGTTGGTTATGGCAAAGAGAATCATTGCTGATTCTATCAAGGATCATCTCATACCATAGGTGTCCTCCCTAAAGACACCTAAAGCTATGTTTGATTCCCTAACCAAATTGTTTGAAGGGAAGAACATAAACCGAAAGATGACTCTCAGAAACCAACTGAAGAATGTGAAGATTCAGAATGCAGAAACAATCCAATATTACTTCACAAGAGTTTCTCAGATCAAGGAACAACTAGAAGCAGTAGATGGAGAAGTGGAAAATGCAGAGATTGTGATGACTACCTTGAATGGCCTCCCTAGGTCATGGGATTCTTTCATCCAAAGAATCTGTGCTAGAAAGAATTTATTCAAGTTCAGAAGACTGTGGGAAGAGTGTTCTCAAGAAGAAGCTCAAATAGAAGCTCGAGAAGAAAAGATGGGAAGTGAAGATCAAGCTCTCACGGTACACTCCAAGTCAATCAAAAGAATATCTCATCACCCTAGAGGTAAGCACTATCACAAATATAACACTATAAAATATTTTTCTAGAGTCATATGTTATACATGTGATGAAGCAGGACATTATGCAAATAATTGTCTTAAGAAACAAAAACTAACAAAAAGGAGCAACAAAAGAAGACATCATGCTCATGCTGCAGAGGATGATGAACCATCCAAGAAAAGAACCAGAAATGAAAGTGAAGATTCTTCAAGCGAGGATGAATATGTTTTGATTTCCACTCTCACAGGAAACATTACTCATGGAAGCAATGATTGGTTCATAGATACGGGGGCTTCCAAACATATGACAGGATTAAAGGAATCCTTTGTGAGACTGTCAAAACATGAATCACCTCACAAGGTGAAGCTAGGATATGACTACCAATATCCAATAAAAGGTAGTGGGGAATCTTCCTATAAACTAGACTCCGAAAAGTATCTAACAATGAAGGAAGTATTGTTTGTGCCAAGATTCAAGAAGAAACTCCTCTCCATATTGGCATTAAATGCAAAAGGAATGCGGGTTGCATTCATAGATGGTCAAGTCATCATGTGGCCAAAAGGAAATACTATCGATGATGCGGTGGTGATTGGAGAACAAGAAGGAGGATTGTACAAATTAAAGAGTCATCTAGAACAAGCCTTGGTCCATGAAACAGTAGAGCCAAGTGAACTTTGGCATAGAAGGCTTGCACATGTGCATTATAGAGCACTACCTATTGCAAGCAAAATTGTTGAAGGTCTTCCAGAAATCCAAGCAAAACATGATGGGGTCTGCAAGGGATGTGCAAAAGGAAAGAATACAAATAAGACATTTCCAAGCAGAGAAAGCAAAGAAAAAGGAATCTTGGAAATCATCCACTCTGATGTATGCGGACCTATGTCATCAAACTCACTAAGCAGGTAAGCATATTATGTTTCCTTTATTGATGATTTTTCTAGGAAGACATGAGTTTACTTCATGAAGAACAAAGACAAAGTATTCAGCAAGTTCAAGTAATTCAAAGCCTTGATCGAGAATCACACTGAAAATAAGATCAAGACTTTTCGATCAGATAATGGTGGAGAATTCACTTCAAATTAATTCAAAGATCTATTCAAAGAATCAAGGATTAAGAGGGAGTTTTCCACCCCTTATAATACACAATAGAATGGGATTGCAGAAAGGAATAATAGAACTATCATGGAAGCTGGAAGAGCAATGCTTCATGATCAAGACCTTCCTATGCATCTTTGGGCAGAAGCTTCTTGAACAGCGGTGTATGTACATAATCGTACTCCACATAGAGTACTCAAGAACAAGACTCCTGAAGAAGTCTTCTCCGGCAAGAAACCAAAAGTGAGCCATCTCAGAATACTCGGCTGTCCAGTGTACATACACATTCCAAAGGAGAGGACATTAGAGGAATTTTGGGGTCTAAAATGGGTCTCCTAAGGAAAATAATAAAATAATATTTATGAATTTTGGAGGAAGAAAGAAAAAAACTACTTTTTGTGTTCATATTTTCGACATATCTCCCTGTGTTTTTACTCAAATTTCGATCGGGAGAGATCGTTGGATGTAGAATTTGATTCTGCATCCAACGAGTACCCACACTGCATACTTTTGATGGACCCCGCTACCCCAAAAACAAGAAATACCTGAAAAAACATGATGATGATGTCATCATCATGTTT